>CM029116.1:25957799-26122799 GCA_016859345.1 Istiophorus platypterus
CTGAAGAAATTTGTCATTTGGATTCTCATAGCTACATGAAACACAAATAGGAGAAAAATGCCTAGAGTGGGTGCTATTATTTTGTCTATTTTGTTTTGTTTTCGAAGTGGATGTGGTGGTTTAAGGCATAAATCTGACTGATATGTAAGAGCCAGGAACATTAAAAGAATGGTTCTATAAGCAACCCACTTAAGCATCTGAATTTAGAATAAGCCCTTCATCTGATTATTGAACCTAAATGGATTATTACATGCTTGAAAACATCAATCGTATTTCTCTCCTATAAAAGTCTGAAGAATACCCATAGACCTCTGGGTATCGCTTAGAGTATATCAAGAAATACTTTCTATAGATAAATGATGTTACAAACTTAGTATGTGTCTTTATTACAAAATTTTCACACAGAATAAATGTTTAGAGACAATACATAATGACTGAATAGTGTGTGATTGAGGTGGGTATAGCAGCTTACTGTTCATCTGAGATGAGCATAGCAACACTTTCAAAAAGTAAAAAAGAGGCACCGCTACTACAGAAATACACTTCAAAATTGCTACTGTACAATGGAGGAAATTGTAGTTTAGACAAAAGCCAGAGAAAAATGAGCATTCTGTCAATAAAGGGAGTGGTAATTACAGTAGAAAGAAGCAACTATCGCATCTAATCCTCTATCTCTAACTGACTGCCAAAATCCTCTCTCTATTTCACACACACACACACACACACACACACACACACACACACACACACACACACACACACAGACATAAACACAAAGCTTCTCCCCCTGTAATAACAGTTTACGGAGCAACATTGTACAGACACATAATAGCCATGTTATAATTTGCTCTAACAACTCTAATTATGCCTCTTATTGATTCAGGCACACATTTTAATAGGAGCAGCCACACCTCTTGTATTACCAGCCATTGAAGGTGTACAATGGTGAACATTTGAAGCTTCTCCTCTTCTTCATCCCACATGGATGTGTCCCTGACAGTGTAATTCGTTGCTCCAATTCTGAGGCCACTGTAAACATCGCACTACAGTCATTTTAGCACTCCCCCAACACACACACACACACAAACACACACACACACACACACACACACACACACACAACCACACACACACACACACACACACACACACACACACACACACACACCATCCCCCACCACCCCCAAAAGCAAAGGAGAAAAGGAGAGACGAAAACAAAAGGTAAAGAAAAGCTAGTTTATTGTTGACTGTGCCAAAGTGGGTCAATCTCAGTGTTTTTCAGTGACAGCACACCTCATTTTGTTTCTAATTGCAGTGGTGAATTTGAAGTCAAGGTCGCTGAAGAGGAGCAATTGTAAACGTGTCTCTCTTTTCACTGTACATTCACTCTTTTCCTCTCTGTGGTGGTTTCTTTATCTTCCCCTGGTGAATATACAGTTAACATACAGCCTTCAGACTTTCAAAGTGCAAAAACTCATTTTCACTGGGTCTCTATCTGGTATTGATTGATTGATAAAAAAGTCTCAGAAAACTAGTATTAACTGCTGTTATCCTGCTATTCCAGTTGTTCTACAGTCTTGTTGAAAAACCAAATGAAATTGAATCATTTACAGACACTTGAAACTTAACTTTAAAAACTTTGGAAAGTCGGAACTTTAAAAAAAAAGAAAAATTATAAGGCTTCCAAAAACATTTCATATAGGTGTTTTCTTCATAATATAAAACCCAGAGCAATGGAAAACCAGTTTGACTCAAGAAAGAAACAGATTATAAGCTAAAATGCATAATGTTGGAAATTGATTTATAGTTATTCCATATATATTTATATGACCAACTGTGGTAAAACATTTAATTAATCATTTAATTAAAGCCTCACTTAAAATCACAGTATTGCATGGCATTTGTAATAACACAAATTACTAAAAATCCAGCCCTAACATAATTTTACTCAACAGTATATTGACAGTAAACACCCAGTGAATTCAGAAAGTATTCGGATCCCTTCAGTTTCTTTATTTTGTTATGTTGCAGCCTCATGCAAAAATCATTTAAATTCAGTTTTTCCCTTATTGATCTACATTCAATACCCAAAATGACCAAGCTAGAACAGAATTTTTTTTTGCAAATTTATTATAAAGGAAAAACTGAAATATATCCTTGCCATGAGTATTCAGACCTTTTGCTATGACACTTGGTATCAAGTTCAGGTGCCTCCAGTTTCTTTTGATCATTGTTGAGATATTTCCATATATTGATCTGAGTCTGCCTGTTGTCAATTCAACTGATTGGACATGACTTTTTATTGATACCTGTCAATAAAAACTTTCAGAGCTGACAAGTCAAAGGAACTGGAACTGCGTGCAGAGGTCAGAGACAGGACTGTGTTGAGGCACACATCTGGGGAAGGCTACGAGAACAAAAATCTGCCGTATTTAAGGTTCCTAAGAGCACAAACGGAAGAATGTGGAACAACTAAGAATTCTAGAGCTGGCCACCTGGCCAAAAAAGCAAATAGGGGAGAAGGACTTTGGTACCAGAGGTGACCAAGAACCTGAGGATCTCTCTAGCTTAGCCCCAGCCAGGGTGAAGCTGTTAACCTTGTTCTGAGGGACAGCTGAGAATAAAGAAAAGAAGACCAGAGAGGAAGTAAATCCAAAACTGTAAAGAAATGTGGTGGCTTTATGTAGTGACTTTGGCTCATGAGTTTTTCCTTTCCTTCTCCATACTCTTCTCTTCCATTCCTTTCAGGTAGAAGTTAATCTTAGTTTCATCTGTCCAAAGAATCTTGTTCAAGAACTGTTCCGGTTTTTTGAGATGTTGCCTGACAATGTGTGATCTGGCCTTTCTATTCTTGAGTGTTACCAGTGGTTTGCACCTTGTGTTAAATCCTCTGTATTTACATTCATGAAGGCGCCTCTCGATCGTAGACTTTGACAATGATAAACCTTCCTCCTGGAGAGTGGTCTTGACCTGCCAAGAAGTTGTGAAGAGTTTTTCTTCACCAAGGAAAGAATTCTGGGATCATCCACTTTAGTAGACTTTTGTTTTTACTGAGCTCACCAGTGCATTTCTTCATTTTAAGAATGTACCAAATAGCTGATTTCAACGCTCCTAAAGTTTCTGCCATCTTTACAACAGGTTTGTTTTGTCTTTCTATCCTAATAATGGCCTTCTTCATTTGTATCATCACCTCTTTGGACCACAAATTGAGAGTTCCCATGAAAAGCTACCAAATACAAGGTCAACACTTGGAATCTACTCCAGATCTTTTCTCTGCTTCTTTGGTCATGAAATAACAAGGGAACCACTTAAACCTGTCAATGAAACTGTTCAGTTGTCAATTGTCCAATTACTTTTGAGACCCTGAAGTGAGGAAAAATGTATAGAAATGGATGTAATTCCTGAATGGTTAATGTGATATTTTGTTAAATTTTTAAATCCTTGATTTATAGCTTAAAGTCTACACTTCAGTCACATCTTGATTAATTTGTTTCAAATCTGTTGTGGTTGTGTACAGAGGCGAAATTACACAAAAGGTTGTGTAAATGTCTCATTGGAAAATAAAATTTATTAACTAAATATATATATATTTGTGTGTGTGCGTGTGTATTCACTTTTTATTCCATGGCATTTAAGAGACTTTTTCTTTGGTCAATTGTAAACTTTTTTTTTTTTTTTTTTTTAAATCACAGTCCATTTTAACAGTATTTGATCAAAGTGGGTTTTGATGTGAACAGTGTAAATATTAATCATTTTATTATCTTGTATAAATCTTAAAGTCCATATCAAGTGTCATCCATAGCACTTGCTCTCCTTTCTTCTCTGCTCTCTTTCTATGTACTGCCTGTTTGTTAACCTCTCCTCCCTTGTTTCTACAACCATTTCCTTCCTTCCATTTGCCTTTTGCCCTTCAACCTTTCATTTGTTTAGACCACCTGTCCTCACTCTGCTGGCCCTTTAAAACCCTGCCCTTCATAATGCCCCTTGTTCCTTTCCCTGCTATAACTCATTTTCAAAACATCACCAGGAAAAAAGAACGAGCACAGATAAAACACAGGTCACCTTCAAAATACTTGGCATGGTTATGTTGAATTCACCATCAGAGCAAGCGCTTTATTAAGATTTTTGACAACTAAGTCACCTTAAACCATTGCATAAAGGCTCTAATGTCTTCTCAAGGGCTGGACATAAAAATAGAGCTGACTGGCAAGAGTAAATTAGATCCTCATAGAAAAGTCTTGGCACTTTGGAGTAATGTGCCGATTTCCACTCATGGCAGTGGCTGCAAGAAAGCCCTAACAAACCTAAACAAAGTGACCTGAAATCATCTAGTTTCTGAAGCATAATTGTCATTTATTACAACTGGGAAAGCAATTTTAACCCAAGATCTACTTATTAGCTTTTTCTGGGGCCGGCATCAATGTCTGGCAGTCCCTAACATTGAATTGATTGCTGGCTCTGTTTTCATAGAGTTGGCACAATTGTAATCACATGATCTAAGTACAGAATGTTGTTCATCAGAGAGCAAATGGTTGTATATAGAAAAAGTAGTAAGTGAGCCTTTAGTTATGATCATCTTTTCCAAATAGTATTTCCAAACTAAAGAATAAACTTTAATTCTAAACCTGGATCAGATTTTTGCAGCTTTGGCCAACACCCCTTTCAGTTATGATTACACTGTACTCCATAAATTAGTAAGTGATATCTGGGAATGTTTTGACATTGTTTGCATTAAAGGGCTAATGTTGCATTCATCAATTTTATATGAAGTGTTCATTGTGTTAACTTACATCTCAAAGTAGATTATAATTCCAAGTAAAATAGCATTGAATTGATGTGATCATATAAATGCTATCACCTAGACTTATTTAAAAAAATTGTAGAAAAAAAAAAAACCACACATCTTCCTCTTAATGCAGATTTATGGTGCACAAAGCCCTGCATCTTCTAAATTACATTGTTTTCCAGAAGAACTGTCCTTTCCATTCCTTGAAACATTCTTCCCTGTGACTGGCTCAGCTGGTTTAGTGCAATGGTTCCACAATGTCTGTTTAGCCAGGACCCACCACAATGTGGCTTGTCTGTGCTTTCATGATAAAAGGGGAAAACCAATTTTACACATCAAAGTCTGTTTATAGGTCTTAGGTAGTGAATATGAGAAAATTGTTGTATACTGGCTTTATTGCTTTTAAAGAATGCTGTGTGAAGTCCCATAAATGTCCTTAAGTGATGTCACTTGAGTCATCTTCAGCTGGAGTTTGAAACAAGTTTACCAGACCTCCGTCATCTTCCTGCTCGAGGCTACATTAGCATTTATTAGCATAACACACCCAAATCTATGAATGATTTTTTTGGTGGTCAAGTTATATTTTTGGCAAAGTAGGCACCAAGTTTTGACAGTAGTCAATCATGAGTCTGACAATGTTATGGGAGTGCAATACTAAATAGGAGGAGGTTGAATCGCTTTGACTGCAGAAAGTGTAGTGTAGTTGAAAGTGTAGTGTGAGTTAATGCAAAGTAATACATCCTTAAGACAAGCAAGATTAGCACAAAAAGGCAGACAACTTGAGCTTACATTCAACCCAATTGCATGATTTATCCTGCTTCCAAAACACATGAGATATTTAACAAATGGTTTCCCATGACAATCAACAAAATGCTAGTTCTAGCCTTGGGTAAGTTACAGTATCTTCAATATTCAAGTATAGGGGATATCACGATATTTTAAGAAAACACATAAGTAACCATAACATATATAAGTACACTGGAAATGGAAGCACTGTTTAATAAATATGAATGTGAATAGGTCCTTGTTCTTCATTTCCACTTAAATTACCTATTGACCAATGGGATAAAAAAAAAAAAAAATTCATGTGTTCCTGTGACTAACATTTTCCATGGTTCTCAGTTGTTCACACAGACACTTCAATCAAATTGCACATAAAAAAGTAATATAAAACCTTACAGTGAGTAACTATTATATTACATCTGATATTACATCACTCCATTCCTGCACATTCACAAAATTACTGTATTTATGTCTTTTCTAAAGTCAATAACAATCTCACATATAAAGGAAACAATTTAAAAGAACATGAAAGAGCCAATATGCATTAACATGCTATGAATTTCAGATTGGTTATCAAAACAAAACAATGCCCACTAGCCCAATGTTGCCGAGATGTTGCTGCTCCATATCTCAGGGACATCTGTCTGCAACTTAGATAAACAACCTCCTGTCTATTCTAGAACAACCCTTACCCGATGCTAGGATTCATCCTATTGCCTTGCAGGGAACATATATGTATAGACTTTTATTTCATCTTGGCTGCTTATAATTTTCCTGTTTTGTTTATCTTAAACTGATAAGCAATGCCTTTGACAAAGATACCAAATGAGGTTTGTCACTTCTGTGAACACAGACTCTCCACATTTTGGACAGGTGAAAATATTGCTTTACTTGCATTCTTTAAGCTGTGAAATCATCTGCAGTACTTTTTTTTTCTTTGTGTGGAGAATGGTAGGTCATACACTCAAAGAAAGTGACAACAGAGCTGAGTGGTGCTGTTTAGAGTAAGTTAAACGCCCACTGCAGTTTGAAAAACTTGTCATCAGCACATATCAGGGCATCATCTAGAGGAATGGTACTTTGGCATTCTTATCAACAATGATGTACTGCCTGTTTATACTCTTTAGATCACAAATGCATATCTGATCAGGTTGTTGAGCTGTGGATGATGCTGCAGGATCATTGCAAAGTGATGCAATACTCATTCCAGGCTTTGCGACAGGAAATAAAATAATATATTTTAGTGGAGTGATCAATGCCATTTAGACAAATGCTTTCCTTGGGTAAATGAAAGCTGAAGCTGACTGAATACATGCCGGTGTATAATCAACCATGTGCATTATTGCAGATCTTAGACTGCAACAACTGGAATCAGTTATGGGGAGCAGGGAGCAGGTTCGTTAGCAAAGCAAGGGTAGTGTCTCTACTTTTAATGTCATATTCAGATTTCTTGAAAGCCAAAGTTGGACAGAACTTACCAAGAACGTATAACCTAAGCTCACTTCCTAACCATCTCCAATAATCGCATTGTACAGCATCATCAATAAACACAGTGCCATTTCAACACATTTACCAGAGTAGGGCATCTAACTATTTTCAATAAGATAGGCAAACATATTTTTAAAAGAAAAACAAAAATAAACATTTATAGCCTTCTTTCAAATAAAGTTTGTAATAGCTTTTTAATGATCTTAATTAGTCATGTAAAGACCAAATAATAAGATTTTGTAATTGATAATCAATTTTTTTTTTTATACTCCTCAAGGGCACACTCATGGATCCCTATATCATTTCCTGAATTAGAGTGGTTCATGTTTACAGAAAAATACCTTAAGTCTTCTCTTCAATACCCTTCAATAAAGTGGCAAATTTCCAGGGCTGGCACTTTGAGTTTGGGAATGATGCTGGCCTATTTTCTTTATTAAAAGAGGTCAGTCTTTCTGCCTTTAAGTCTGCCAAAGTTCGTCCAGCTTACACAGAGGAGAACTAACACATTCTGAACAATCCATCTACCAAATATTAAACATCAATATTAAAGAATTAACTCAGGGAAAGACAGAAACATGTGGGCACTTGGTGAGAACAGAGTAAGCTGAAAACATATCTTACATCATCACCTAAAAAGATGGTTCACGTGTTGCACCTACCCACTTCAGTAGTGAACAAACACAAGAGTAACTTTTAATTGGAGTAGTGTCTAATGCAAGTTAAATATCACCTCCCTTATGGTTTTGTTACCTTTGGCTCAAAGCAGTGTCCTCAAGATTTGGGGAATTTTTTCTATGAGTTTGTCACTATAGGTAACCTCTTTAAAAATATCAATTTGATCCCCCTCACACTATACAGTCATCTGGATGATATGACAATTTAGAAGTGAAAGGTGATGCTCATGGTAATAAAAACACAGTGAATATTGATCCAACTCTGAAACGAAATTTTGAAACATTGATCAGGTGATCACACATGACTTAATATGAATGATAATGCTTTGTATATGCTTTATGTGAAATTTTTCATTCACTATAAAAATTTATAAACAAAACACATTTGAGTGGAGCAGGAGTACATATACCACTACCAGAGAACCAAGCAACCTACTTGACTTGGCATGTCCTTGGAAACTCATTGAATATTTCAGCAACAGGGTGGGAGTCCTTGGGAATCAAGGTTGTGCATGCCTTTCTCCATGCCTGATTTGATAGCTGAAAGGTTCATCAGCTCTGGGCTGCAGCCTTTTGTTTAGGCTGACCTACTCATTTGTGCTGTTGTCCATCCTCTTTGGTATCAGGTCTCTCAGCTCCACCACAGTTCTTGGTCACTTTTCACATCCTATATCACATCTGCCCTTGCTCGCGATTCTCTCCATGGTTGCACAGTTTAGTCTCTAGGGGTTCACAGGGTGAAACTGGATCATAGTCTCCTAATGAAGAAAGGAGATGTCAGTGAACAACACTTTCCAGTTCTCCTTAGCAATATGTGTATCACAGGTTAGCAGAACAGATATTTGCTTTCTGTTTTGAAACATAATGAAGTCTGTTGTTCTAGGCAATGGAACAACAAATACAAGATAATACATTCTTTTCATCTACCACACATTCACAGAGGGTACTGCACTGCTTAATGACCTCAGATATCCTGAAGGACTGTAAGTTCAACAAGTTCAACTTCGACCCTTGCAGTGTAATGCCTTATGGTAATTAAAATTATTTTTAAAATACTTCTAACACAAACTGGCAAACCGTGCATAGATGGGAAGGTGGGGGTGATGCATTCTCTAGCGTCTTTGCTCTAAGGGGGTAACTGGAAATTAGGACAAAAACACTGCTGCTTGCTCTTACAATGACAAAGTTTTTGTTGCATCAGTGCACCTCAGCATTTTTAAATTGAAATATGCATGCAAAATTTTAACAAACTGTAGTAAGGTGCAATACCTACAAACAACACATGTCCTGCAAATCTCCTATTGAAGTCTCCACAAGGAGTTTCCTCAATGGCGTTGACAGGAGACCTGTAGTTTAATACTCACTGAATACTCACGGGCTGACTGCGTTCTTCCATGTTAGTGGTAACTCTGTAGAGGGGATAATAGACACTTCATCCCCAATAGAGACAGGAAAGAAAAAGATAGTTTAGACAAATGCTCCCCTTGAGGAAATACAATCTGAACTTAGCTGAACATAGAGCTGCTGATAGTCTTAATAATATCCTACTAACATTACTCAGTCATTATTCCTTTTCTCTGGTAGTAAACACAACTAAAGGGCTCACCATTTACCACCTGTGCTATTTTTAGAGCTTTGCAATATATTCAATTACAATTGTAATATTACCTTTATATCCTTGCAGGGCTATGTGTTGGTGCTCTCCCACAGACTAACCAGCGAGTCTTTCTGACCTGCCAGCTCAGCTATAGCACAGGTGTAAATATATATATATTGATGTGTGTGTGTGTGTAGAATCCATTGGTTGAAGAATCAAAAAAGTTGACACAGTGGACCTGAAGGCTTACCAGGCATTAAAGAAGTGCTCTGAAGTTAATGATACTCCAGAACAACAATCTTAGATCTCTGAAAAATTACATTGTCGGCAATTATGTTGTCATTTCATGCGTACCGGTAAAACAGTAGAAATAAGCTGTTCATGTTATGTTTGGTTTCCCAAAACAATTGTGTGAAGTGACTGAATGGTCAAGAGGATGAACTACTAATCCATTGTGCTCCGCATACATGGATTGAAATCCCATCCTTCTCGGTTTGGAGTTTACTTTAGTGTGCCATTTTTCCATCTCAACAAGCTCTAACTGGCTTCATTATTGAGAAGATTGGTTTCACTATCAGAAATGTTGGCTGCTGTCAAAACAACTTTGCTGCTTTCAGAACCATAAAAACCACCAACTGCATGAAATGACTTGGAAGTGGTAGTCATGACGAAAGCTGGTCAAAACTCTAAATGCTGAGGAAAGGAGCTTCATTGTGTCCTATCTTATCTCCTGTAGCATAGGAAACACTTGAATTTCCTTTGAAAGTGGAATTAGTTTAAATGGTAGAACGCTTGCTTGGCATGCAAAAGGTAGAGGCCTCAAGACCCACATTCTCCAGAGGCCTTTAGTTTCTGTTATTGAAAGTGAGGAAATGTCAAAGCAAAGTCATTCCACACCATCCACCAAATAAGTGGATCTTTTAACCAAAAATGTTTACTCAGGTATCGGTGAAATAATGAAAGTCATCAAGGATCAATGGATACACCTAATAAAAAAATATCATATTTATATAATATTTAATTCAAACCAAGTATATGGCTGGACTGCCCTTTGTTTGCTTCCCTACTACTCTCTTTGAACACATTTATGGTAATTCAATTAAGCCAATTTCCCAATAAAGCTCTTCTCTTTTACACATTTTTTCATTTTATGTTTTCAGACAATGCAACAAGTATGAAATATTGACTGAATAGCATCCAGTAAGACAATATGTTAACCAGCAGTCATTTCCAAGCCATTTCCAAGCTGCCGCTCTGCTGCTAAAATCCTGATTTTATTACTGTGACTTCATCTGACAAAATCACTGTACACATATGTTAAAGACAATGGCTGTGCTTTGACTTTGGCTATATTTAGCCCTCCTTTGCCAGCCAAATAATGATAGAATGTCCACACTCAGTTAGGCGGCATTTGGCTGACCAATGGCGTACCTTTATTATTTGTTCAGTCAGTCAGTCAGTCATTCTGTCATAGACATTTGCATTTTTGGGGCAGGCCAAACTGTTGCAATCCAGCCAGAAAAGCTAAAAGGCTACGGAGAACATAGCGAAACTGCACAGTTTGGTGGTTTGGTGCTTTACGGAACTAATATATTAATGTTTTGATGATGGTAAGTCTGTAAAGGATTAAATTCCCACTGTGTTTGAACTTTCAGCCTAAATTTCTGTTAACCAGTCACAATTTGACAAATGGCTGCCGTTTCTTGACTTTTTGCACTGCTGCCTTTGTTTTTCCCCGGTCATGAAGCTGTGAGATTGTTTTAGTAGTGGCGAGGTGTCATTCCTCCCTCCCCTCCCACTTGGTGGGAGCTTACCCAATAAATGCCAGCCAGCCCAGGTGTGAAGTGTGGCTTTGGCATGTTGGCTAGCTAAAAGCCTGCTGTGAGTGTGTTCACTGACATGTATGCATATTTGTGTTTTTGGCCCCAGTGTTCCTTGACAACTTGGTGGTGTTTTTGCTGTCTGCAGAGGAGTGTTGGATGTCAGAGAAGTGTAGTGGAGGGAGTAAGAAAGAAGGAGGGAGAAAATGAGGAATACCATTAAACTTTTGTGTATCTAGCACACACATCAATGATCGACAAACAAGGCCACTTAAATACACACAACTAGCAGATGTATGTCAACAAAAAGGTATAAAAAGTTACACAGAAATCTAATGTGCAAGTTCAAAGCCAAAGAGTAACCTTTTTACACTCATACATCCACATGTACCTTTTCAAACTCAATATAAAAACAACTCTATTCTTGAACACACATATGTTTCCCTGGGCCACAGGAAGGGAAAGGAGCCCCTGTTTAATTTTCAGCCTCCCCGTGAAGTTTGCAGAGGGTGCCAGGACTGATGACATGCAGGTATCATTACCAGCAGAGAGGATCAGTAGCAGTAGTAGTGGGTTGCCCCGCACATCCACCCATCACAGCACCCTGCAGTCCACTACAACACCAAGAGACATGATCCTGAACCTGCAGCATGCCCCCAAAACACTCAGGAGTAACAGAGATTGGACTGAAAGGCACCAGAGAAAGATGGGTTGTGGTAGGGTATGAGCAGCAAAGGGTGACAAAATGAAAGAGTCAAAAATGAAAGAAATGAGAGTAAACGCAGAATGTATGTCACTCATTGATTTCTATTTTTGGAAAGGAGTTAATCCACCTGTACAATGATATACACGGATTAGCAATAACAGTAAAATTGGTAACTAGTTTTATTGTTGTAACTGATCAGTCTATACTGTAAGACAATATTAGTCTGTCTATTGGTGCATTTTTTTTATCCCCTCAATATCCCAGCATTATCATGGGCAGTGTTGAAAATCAATGAGTAGGCAAACCTCTTTGAAATATTGGATTCAGGGGATGCACGACTCTGATAAAAGTATATAATTCAAATTCACTGGATTAGCCAAAAACAAACATTTCAATCCGGTAATTTAATCAATAAATTTTTTTTTAATGATGATGAAATCTATCAAATTTACCATTTAACACCCTAAAATGTACCATAGTTCACATTATATCATGATATATATCATATATAAATATTATGTTACATAGCCAATATAAAGTTTAAACAGGTAAGAAACAATAAAAGAACTATCTAAAATAAATACATAAACCATGATAAGTATTAAAGGAAAAGACTTTCAGAAATCTCTATAAAATATATAGTTCAATGTAAATTTGGTCATATTTATGATTTGTGTAAACTGTGTAAATATCTGTAAAAATGCAGAAAAAAGAGCTGGAAGGTAACTCCCAGGCCTTAATCACAGTGAAACTGGGTTACATACTGATATTGTATATGGTAAACACAATACAGTTGAATGCCCCAGTCCATGCCATCATGGAGGTGTCCTTTACAGTTATCTGATCACAACTGAACATGTTGGTCTTATTTTGAATAAGCACCAATGTCACTACCACATCACGACGGCATTCAGAACTGTAACACTTTCAACATGGCAGTTTGATCTGAATGCTGTGATATTAATGTATAAACTGCAGTAACACTGGGTGAAATATACAGAGTGAGAGAGAAAGAGGAATGTTAATCTTGTTCTAAGATTACATGGATTACTGTCCCAACTTAATATCTTGTCAGTAAAAGTTTGTGCACTGTTGGATAATATTAAACAGCAGAATTTGCTCTCTGATACTGTTAAATAAAATAATGTACAAATGTGTAAGTGGAATCCCTTTGTGAAGCAGATACAAGCATTCCTTATGCTCACAGTGGTCATTAATGCTTCATTGACATTATAAGTTTTAAAATCCAATTTTACCTAACCATTGTTCTCTTTTGTACACACATGAAGTGTCAGATATCACACAAGCAGGGAAGTTGCTGAGGTATTTCATTATTCTGTTATTACCCAAGCCAGAGAAGAAAGCATCATCTATAAATTGGTTTTCGTCATTGAATTGGCCACAAATTACGAGAAATGATGATATCTTATTTGTATATATCTTTAGTAAGATCCTGTCAGTTTTCTTACTCGGCATGAATTTTGAAAGTAAATCCCTATATATCCAATATTACATCTGTCGAGTATTTTTAAAATTGTAAATCAGTGATATCAGCAGCCTATTCCTTAACTGTCAACACTAATGGCTGTAGACACTATGTAGTCTACTTCCCAATAAACTAATTTAACATATAGTACATAATAATCCATAATAAAATATACTATATGTATATTATAATATATATATAGTATATAGTAGTATTACTGCTTTAAGAAAGGAAATGACGCTAAAAAATAGATAACAGAGACACAAAGACATCAACAACACTGAGGGTCTGTCTCCCATTGGGTGGATAAACACCCTCCCCTCAGCCCATGACACCCTATGTTTAATCCCCGTGCCCTCTCCCTCCCCCTTGAACTTTATCACCTATCAAATGCAGACCAAATAAATCCCATATGGAAAAAAAAAGGACGTATATATGTGCATATATATATATATATATATATATATATATATATATATATATATATATATATATATATATATATATAAACACATAAACAGACACATAATATATTATACTCACACACAAACACACTCCTTATTTCCAGTCTATTATACTCACAGGCAAACATACACACCTTACTTTCAGTCCACAGCCATTGGGCTTGCACATATGTGCCCTTGCTGTATGATTTGATGGGGCAAAAAACAGTTATTTCCCACAACAACAGCTTTTTAAATTGAGTCTTATCCACCATCACCATTACGCTTCCCTTCTCTCGCTTTCTCTCTTTCTCTTCTCCTACTTGCCAACCTTTACACTTTAGACCATCCATCTACAGCCTCCTTCACTCTCCTCATCTGCGACCCTTTTCCTTAAATTGTACTGTCATCAGTGTTTGAGCTGGATTAGTCGGGGGGGGGGGGCTGACCTGTGAGATGGGATGAGCCGATGGCACCTGCCCTGTGAGGTTGGCCATTATGAAGCCAGGTCAGTTGGTGACAACGGCACGTGCTTAACCTCACCTCTGAGGCCGGTTACACAACGGAAGCTGGCTGTAAGAGACTGTAATAATGTATTTCTCTAAAGGTGAGGCTCATTTTAAAATGAGATAAAGGGGCCAGACAATCCTGGATTTGAGTGAGCTTGTTTGATTTGATTTGAGGGGTTAGCTCACAAGCTAAACCTGTCTGTTAGTTGTGAGGTATATGTGTTACCTTCAGCACCTATATGTTACTGGATGAAGAAGCAGGCTGACAGCTGAAAACACAAAGATCGATTTAAGAAATTGTCTCTTAAGCACCTGTGTTTGTGCATGTGTGCGTGTGTGTTTGTGTCTATGTAAGTGTAAGTCTTGGTGACTGATATCAAGTTTCAGTGGCTTTGTGCAACTTTCTGGTACCTCTTCCATATAATGACACCAAAAGAACCCACAGAAGCAAGAGATGTTACAAAGAAGTGTTAGGCAGACGAATGAACAATTTATCAAAAAATACACATAGCTCATGTGGGGCTATTCAACAAATAGTGTCATAAGCCACAAATTACTTGGTAATTAGTTAGCTTGAGAGGTGTTGGTAGGTGCATGTAGTTGTGATGTTAGTCCTAAAAACTTTTTTACATAAAACCAAATATGAGATATTTTCCTAAAAGAAATATGAAAAAACATGGCTGTTTGGAGTCTAAGCGCATATATAAAAGGCGGATGGATGTTGTATTCTGTCCAGTTATTTACCCAGGGGATTTCCGAAGAAATGGGGAACTAAAACATTGATTCACTTATCTGTGCAGCACATTGTAACCAATATAAATTGAGAAACTGTAAGCCACCTCCATCATATGACAAATACAGCTGACTCAGAGGTATTCATGTTGTTTTTTAATTATTCCACATACATTTTATATTTGTTTTTCTCAATTTACCAAAAAATATGTTTGAGATTTTTATGGAATTAACTGAAACGAATTTATAAATTTTGGAATACTTTTCATTTTAATTACATTTCTACATCACAGAAATAATAGAAATAGGATGATGTGACCATTTATTGATAGACTCCACAGTAGAAGTAATCATCATCATTCAAACTGATTAGGTTTTTTATGCCTGAGTTAATGTGAATACCTGGATATTTGAAACCTGAGGTTGAATTACTAAATGAATTTGCAACAGAGTGGTTGAGTCTCTAAAATTGTTTCAAATAAAGTATAGAGGACTTCATTTTTTACAAGATGGGATAGTACTGGTATAGACCATGCCAAATTGGCCAAGAATAAAATTATGTCATCTGCATA
Organism: Istiophorus platypterus; assembly: GCA_016859345.1. Lineage (NCBI taxonomy): Eukaryota > Metazoa > Chordata > Actinopteri > Istiophoriformes > Istiophoridae > Istiophorus > Istiophorus platypterus. Next base: position 25,973,396 of record CM029116.1, read on the forward strand.
TAGGACCAACAAACCAATAGTTTTGTTTTTTATTTTTTCCAAGTTACATCATTTGTTCAAAAATGGAAAGAGAGTGTACCTTATGTCATTTATAATCTCTGATTATGTAGGAAAACGGTGTGCAGATATTAAATCAAAGTTAAACCAGGACTTGGGATTTGTAAGCTGTGATGTTTATAACAGACTCTCAGGGTAATGACACCCCTTTCTCTTTTCTTCCAAATACATTTTGCTAACTTCAGGGTTCATTTACAACCTGTCTGACCATGTTACTGTTTGTAATTCTTGCACATTTTGTGCTTCCAATACCAGTGTTAGATGCTAAAGGGGAAATATTAGAACGTTTAGGAAGTTAATTGAAAAATAAGGATGCAAAAATCAATGGTTGAATAACTAGTCTGACTTTTCTGTCAGAAACCCAGATTTTCATTCTATTTAACAACCAATCAAAACTGGCATTTTTTAACCAAAACCAGGATACAGTACACTCCACTAATATTAACCACTTTTTGTTCCTTAACCTTTGAGGGGCACTCCAGCGGTTTTACATGTCTATATAAATTTTATCAAATCTGAGAAAATAGTAGTCTCAAATTGATTTCAGAGACAATAAATATTTAAATATTTATTTATTTTATTTATTTAAATAAATTAAAAAAAACAACTAAATATTCTAAAACAAATATCAGAAATAATCAGAAATTGTGTGTTGTCAACTGTGCTGACGTGCTGAGGTACTGAGGGAAGCGTATTGTGTCACGTCCTTCTACCAGTGTTGATGCGACCAGAAGTTTGTTCTGCTGCTCTGCTTCTACCCAGTTAATTTAGCTACTCTCTCCACTGCAGCAGCTAAGTTACTACCGTACATTTAAAGCTACACTAAGCACTACTCACTTTTCACCCCACCCAGTCATATTAATATTCATATTCCCAGAGACACTGGCCGAGGAAGTGGAATCTTTTTCATTTTCAACTCAAGCCTTTAAATCAACCCTAAAACTAAAATCAGCCATGACTCATTCGAAAGCCTGATTCTTAGTCTTACACACGCGACCTTGAAAACCTCAAAGCCTGTTCTGTTTGTTATAGTGAACCATGCTCCTCTGCATCCTCTGAATTTCTACCTGAATTCTTAGAGTTTTTATCAACATTAGTTATTAGTACTGACAAAATAAATATATTAGGTAATTTCAATATTCATGTGGACGTTGATAGTGATGCCTCAGCACTACCTTAATCTCACTTTTAGACTCATTTGGCTTATCCCAAAGGGTAAATAAACCCAGTCATTGTTTTAACAACACCCTCGACCTTGTTCTGACCTATGGCATAGAAATTGAATACTTACTTGTCTTTCAACTACAAAGCCCTTAATGACCAGGCAAAATCCTATCTTAAAGAGCTCATAGTACCTTACTATCCCAAGAGAACACTTCATTCTCAGAATGCAGGTCTACTAGTGGTTCCTTGAGTCTCCACAAGCAGAATGGAGGCAGAGCTTTCAGTTATCAGGGTCCTCTGCTGTGGAACCATCTTCCACCCTCTCCACGTTTAAGAGTCGGCTTAAATCCTTCCTTTTTGATAAATCTTATGGTTAGAACTGGCTCAGCATTAGCTTGAGCCATCCCCTCACTATAGGCCTAGACTGCTGGGGGACTTCCCATGATGCACCGAGCTTCCCTTTCCACCACCTCCTCCTCTCTCCCTGTTGCATTAATATCTTAAAACTGTTCATTACTAACTGTCCTTCCTCTCTCCCACAGTTTTGTGTTTCCTCTTCTCTCTCCTCTCTCCTCCTCTTCCTCGTCTCTCTCCTCCTCCTCCTGTCACTTTCTGCAGGTTTTTTGCCTCTGATGCTCCTGAGTCTGGATCCATGGCTTCAGACCATCTATTGCCCCATGAGCCTGATCAACACCCACTGCTTTAATTATTATCATACTAATGTTACCATTTCATTTAGACCTATTAGTAACATTATTAGCCCTGTTAGTATAACTATAGTATATATAGCTATTAGTCCCATTATTATAGTATGCTCTCCCCCCATGTCTCTCTCTCTCTCTCTCTCTCTCCCCCACACACACACACACACACTCACACACCACCACCACCACCACGAGCCGGGATCTGTTCAACGTTTCTACCTGTTAAAAGAACGTTTTTCGTTGCCATTGTCACCAAGTGCTGCTCATGGGGGAAATGTTGGGTCTCTGTAAATAATAACTATAAAGAGGTTGGTCTAGACCTGCGCTATATGAAAAGTGCCGTGAGATAACGTCTGTTATGATATGGTGCTATATAAATAAAATTGAATTGAATTGAATTGAACTGTGGGTGTTGAATTTGAAAGATGTGGGCATTTACCAGGGAGGGAGGGTCTAACAAATAGATGCTATTAAGGTGCATTATATTTATGATGTGGGATCCAGCATTTTTTAGGGCTTGATACATACTAGTGACAACAAGTCAGGATATCTCAAACTCTGCTGCTTAAGTTCTGTTTTGTTTACTCTGTTTTTAGAACTGTCTCTTACAAGTCCCTCAACTGTATAGAATCCTAATAAAATCATGGGAATACCCCTTTAACAGACTGTAATTACTAGATTAATATTTTGAACTAAATAATTCAATCTGTGTTCATGATGATCTTTTAAAAAAGTTAATTGTGCAATAAAAGAATTGTAAATGGACATAATATGTCAAAATGCTAAGATATCAACATTATTCAGGTAAAAGATGACAATGTAGTTTTGAATGTATTTGCATTTTCTTACATCTTGGGGAAAGCAACTGTTTTTGAAAAAAATGTTTGGAGTTTAAAGGTTGCACTTTTGTTAAAAATTTCCAGTTTGCAGGTCTGTGAATCGAACTCATTTGAAAGGAAATCCGAGAAGAAACATACGCTGGTATACCACACATTGTATCAATCCCATAATTTTTTAATGTATATTATCTATAGATGCTTCCTCAACTTACTTTATTTTATTAGAGAAGCAATGAGATTTTTTTTCATTGTTGTCAACTCTCCTCCTCCTCCTCCCCTGAATTCCCTCCCTTTAAATCACCTACTACATGTCTGGGGATGTTACTGTGCAACCCACAGTAACAGCTCAGAGAGAGGGAGAGAGAAATGAGGAAGAGGGTATGTACAAAAGAACTGAGTGGAGGAGTGAGGGAGTCTGAAAGGGAGGCATTAACTAAATACTAGGAGAGAGAGAAAGCTGGAGAGAACTGTATGTGTGTGTTTGTGGTACTTACCATCCTATCCAACTGTTTATAAAAATAAACAACACAAAAAGTCCAGACTGGCAATCCTAGAGGCCCATCACAAAAACTTGGGAGATTTTTCTTGGCCCTTTTTTTTAAATACTGCAACAACTGCCTGGTGAAAGAGGGAGCAGATATATTGAATTGGTCAGATAAATAGTGCAGGCAACAGGTGCTGAATTAAGTTTGTATAAAGCTCCAATATGTCATCTAGGTGACCAAAAATCACTCATGTCATGTGAACACATGAAACAAGTATCTAAAACATGAAAATGCAGATATGGTTGTTTTTCATATGTACAGCATGTGATTTTTCTGTTGCTTAGATTTCCAGCCTTTCTTCCATGTTAAATTAAATGGAAATCAATCCCAGTTTGCTGTCCTGTTTACTTTCTGCTATTTTCATTTGAGTTTTTAAATTCTGAAACTACATTGCCATTAAATTAAAGTTTGTTTAGTTATGTAAATCAAATACATTCATCTGTTCCCCTATCTAATTTAATGAAAGGTGACCCACTCTTTTTTGTGCTGACAGCCAACAACGTCATACCACCAAAACTAATGACATTCCCATCAACTGTACTTTATGTATCGTGCTACCCTTGCTATGCTACCAATATGGTAAACACTGTAGCTACTGCACAACAACTTGTTAGTATGTTGAAGTAATTTATCATTCAAATTACTGCTGTGCCTAAAGACCTCACAGGGTCTTCTTAAACAAGAAAAATACATTGTTACTCCTCTGGAAAGGTTTTACATTGGCCGTCAGAGGCAAGATACCTACTGTGACATCACAGATTTGGCTGTGGCCTGCAACCAGACCACATTAACACCTTCAAAATAAAGGTGTAAATAATAAGCTGTGCTTATCCACTATTCTGTCTATCCATCATCAATCCATTAAAGTTTCATCCATCTATCCATCCATCTATCCATCCATCCATCATCCATCTATCCATTCACCGAGTTCATTAATCCATTCATTTACTCATCCTAATGTTGATTCATCCATATATTATCAATACATTCATCCTTTCATCAGTCCATAAATCTCTTGATTTATCCATCTGGTCATTCCTGTTCACCATTTTACTCTTCCGGTACTGCTTAGTGTTATTGCTAACACTTATTTAAGATGATATTTAAGATGAATCTTGAATGCATTACACTTTCACCACTGTAATATTCCATTAAACTATTTACACTTTTACAAAATTTGCTCAGACAACATCCAGTGCTACTGCTAAGGGGCTCTTTATATTAACCTACATGTATATTTTATGCAATCATGAGCATAATTTATATATAGTATGCACAATAGGATTTCATTTACATAAATTAGTATTTCAGTTCATTAATGCAAAATATATTTCCCTGCAGGACAGCGGTATATTTTAGATGAATGCCTTATTTTAGCTCCTGTTGCTTTCACTGCTCCCCCTCGCTCTGCCTTTGTCCCATTCTGTCCTTTGCGTTCTCATCTTCAGTTTTGGTCCATATGGTTCATGGTGTTTTATCAGTCCTGTCGGGTCCCTAATTAGTTAATTTCTCAATCAAGAACTATGTGTTTGTGTGTGTGTGAGAGAGAGAGAGAGAGAGATAGCAGATCTCTGTCACTACTAATGAGCGCGTGAAATGGACAGAAGTCACACTGAGAGAACACACTCACGCAGATCATTGTTTTACCATATTCGTGGAGACTTGTCATTGACATAATGCATTCCTGACCACTTTACTCTAAGCCTAACCTAAAACCAAGCCTTAACCCTCAAACAGCCATTAAGACTTGCGGACTGGTGGAGCTGGGAATTGAACCGCCAACCCACAGTTATTGAATGACCCACTCTACCACCTGAGCCACAGATGCCCCATGGAAGCCATGAATAACTTTCTCTGGGTTACCAGCAGACAGAAATGGCTTAATTTCAGGTTCCAAATAAAATATGAGTTAACCTTCCTATTAAGTTACAGCTGCATTTGATGCATTTTCACGGTTGATTTGTCTGAAATACTTGGCAGCTTCTTTCCCATGTCCCTAGATTACTATGACTTTTCCTCATCTAAGGTCATGATCTTACTTGTAAAATGATGGTACACTCAAGTGGTGTGGAATTGTTTGTTCTTGATATGTATTAAGGGTGTGGTCTGTGGGTCAAATTGACCTGTATGCATTTTTTGTACACATAATCACTTAGACATAAAATCAAAAATGTATCTACGATGTAATTGTTTTTATATCTAGTTTTACTGTGTTCTGACTGGCTTGTCAAGGTATAAATGATACTTCCAACACTGAACACAATTTGCATAGTGTGATAAAGTTTTTTTTTTTTTTAAATGTACAGTAAACCATTTAAATTTTTTTCTTCTTCTCTGTTTCAAACCTGCTTTCTGACAGGAAAAACTCTATCAGGTTGCTTAATGGATATGTCCATACAAAACCTTTGAGATTTGAGTTGTGTGCAACTCAACTCCGATTGGAGAATCTGTCATTTATGGTTACCTATAAGGTCCTTCTCTTTGTAGGTTTACATGGATATTTATCTGTTGCTTGGCTGAAGCTTAAATACAATTACTTTCCTTCTCAATGATACAGTAACATCAGAACCATATGTGTACAATGAAAGAAATAAATGAAAAGAAAGCAAACATTTTGCAAATGTAAATACTTATACAAAATGACATATACATATAGGACTATAAAGAAAAACATGAAAATGCCTTCATTATGTTCATAAGGGAATTGTCAAATTGCCATTTTGTGTGATTTCTCCCAATCCGGAAATTTTCTTTTAACCATTTTTTGATGCACTAACAGCCCTACATACTTGCAGCTTGAAATACGATGCCAAAGCTAAAATGTTAAGCATGTTTAGGATATAAGTGCTATTACTTTTGCTGCAGATATCTATTATGGTTGATATTATGTTAATTTTTTTTTTTTTTATGGTTTTCTACTGGGATTAATTGAAAGATGAAGAAACATGCTGGATATCTCAGAAAGTATAAAAGCTAGGAGACTTTAACTTGGTAAACAGCTTCATAAGTCCTTCACATACTTAAAAATGGTAGCGAAAATACCACCATGTGGTGGGGAATTAGCAAAGAAATATTTAAAAATGAGGCACAGAAGAAACATTCTGGTAGCCATTGATTCAGTGAATGATGCAGAAGAGATTGATACAGGTCACACCCATTTATGACATAATTTTTTGTTAGATATGTTTTTCACTACCTATCCTACATCTTTCATCCAAGCTCCACTAAAGTTAGTGCATAACATGCTTGGGTGACCCCAGATACGGCTTCTATCTTTGGTCAGAGATATTGTGTATCGTTTTCCCATGATTTGCCAACAAACATTTGAGGGTGAGGTCAAATCAACTGCACACAAAAAGGAATAATATCATTGATAATATCTGGCAATCAGTGCCACAGCAAGGGGCACTGTTGAGAAATATTAGGTGGAAGGATACACTGTTGTCAAAAAACACTTCCAGCACATTGCACCATTCAAAACCAGAAGTTGTCTTTTCTTTTTTTTGACTAATGTTTATGTACTGATTCAACAAATGAGATACAACATGGTAATAGTGAGCTTTAGAGGTGCTGGTATGTGTTTCATCCGCCTTTGGAAAGAAGCATTTGAGCTAGCTGTTTCCTCCTGCTTCCGCTGTTTAGGCTTAGCTATGCTAACCACGCCTCTTGATTCCTTCTCTATACGTTAACACACAGACATGAGTGTGATATTTACTGTGGCTTCCTGTTTCTTCTTAACTGTTTGTGTTGATTGGTGAGTGTGTGTTTGTGTGTACGTGTGTATTCATTGATTGTTTAAATGTATGTGTGTGTGTATTTGTGTGTGTTTGTATTCATTGAATGTTTAAATGTATGCTTGGGTGTGAGTGTGTGTGTGTGTATGTAAAGCACTCTGCAGACACTCATGACTGCAGGTTTCCCGTTCTTCTTAACAAAAGCCTTTCATTGTGTGTGCATCTGCATGTGTTTGGGTGTGTATGTGTGTGTTTGTGTGTGTGTATGTGTTTGTGTCAGTCAGTCAGTGTGCATTCAAATGAGGGTGTTATCTCCTTACCCAGGGTGATCAGGGCCTTGTCTTGCCATCCTCTGATCCCTATCTTCCTCCCAGTCATCCCCTCCATACCTCCTGCTTCTCTCATTCAAATTCTTGCCTCCACATTTTCTCCTCCCTTCTTGTCTGTATACTCATTTCCACACATCACATACACATACAGTTATTTGAATTATTACAATTGTGAGGCAATTCCTAGTTCCTATAATTTCCCAAAATCTTAAATGTTTAAGATCACAGTTAGCATTTTTTACCATTTTGATCTGGACCACACAAGTGTGGCCATTTGTTAGGACAATACTTTACCCTACTCAGTTTATCATGTCAGTCCAGTCTACTGAATGCAGTCCAAAATCAAAGGCTCACAAAAGTGAGATGGACTGGAAGACAAGGTCAAAGTATGGTGGCAACAATTAACAGGTCAGTCTAACATTTTGGTTTCGATCAAAATATGTTGACAATTGCCATCATGATTCCTGATAATTGTAGTGACCTTTCATTTAGTGACACCATCAGGCCAAGTTTGCCATATGACCAACACTTTAGTCCACAACATGGTATCTTGAAAACTGATGACAGCTTTATGGTCCCTCAAATATGCTCTTTTCTATGGTTTGCAACCAACAAGAAGGATTTACAGGAGCTGAAGCTAGTTGAGTGAAAGTTTTAGGGAGAAGAGTGTTCATTAGTAATTCCACCAGACTAAAATAGTTGAACTATGGGATGAATGCAGTAAAATTTGGCACACACTGATGGTTACCAAGGATGAAACCTATTAGCTTTGCTGACTCTTTACATTTTCTTCTAGCACTACCAGAAGGTTGTGCATTTTGTTTCAGATTGAAATGTCTCTGCAACTATTTGATGGGTTGTTATGGAATTTGGTCCATACATTGATATTCCCCTCAGTATGAACTGTAAAAATTTTAGTGATCCCTTGTAATCTAGTGCCATCAAGATGTTGAACATTTAAAACAAGGTATAAACATTATGCCTTTTGATTAATATAAAAGTCATTGTGAACATATTAGCATGCTAATGTGTTGTTGGGAAATTCAGGTGTTATGTTGCATTAATATTCTAATATCTGGACCTTAAAAACATATCAAGTATTTAAAGTTTTTGAGAATTTGTGTGGCCCAGGCCAAAGGAGTGCAGGGAACACTAAAGGGATTTGAAAATTTATGGTGGAAGGAGAGAAATATGTTTCATTATTCTCCCCAAATATCATTATTATATTAATTTGTGAGCTACATAATGACACCTGATAACATATAAATTAAAGAGGTGTTCTTCATTACTTACTGTTAAAATTTTGTTGAAGCAACATGTCCATTATTATTAGTTAATGAACAAAAATCTACCAAATCGTATGTATGTTGTATAGAGATGGTAGCAGAAATAATGAAAAACCTGGAGACAAATCAAATGCAAAATTGAAATGCAAAACTACTGTTAACACTAACAGACATTGACAGTTGTACTCTCAACCAAACTGCAGCATTGTGTCACCAAAGACCACAGGCTGCAGGAAGAGTATCCAGAGGCTAGCAGGCTAACAAGCACTGAGTCTGCTATCTGACTCTAGTACATGAATGAGGCTGGTGAACCCTGAAGCCCTCAAGCACGCTATTAGGTATTCTTTCACAGTTTGGCATGTGCAGGAAGTATCAAGGGTAGCGTGTATGTACAGGAACTGTTTTCAACTTGAGTTGAGTATATAGGTTTGTAGTACTGTATGGTTTCAGAAGCAAGCGTATAGAGCTGCAGTAAGCTCCAAGGGGGAAAACATGTATCAGTCAGACACGACTTGCACCGCTTAAAGCTAGACTTCATCCAACAGTGCTTGAGTTTATTATATCGTTTAAGGTCGTACAAATGCTTTCATATGGATGACAGTTGGTTTGGTAACATATTAAAGCCGAGTTTACAGTGCAAGCATCTGGATACTTCATGGGGGCAGTACGCAGGCCCAGTACAAATCAAAATCCCAAAAGTACCAGCAGAAAAGAATCCTTTGATCGTTTTTGGCCAGAAGCACCCCTAGTAGCCACTCAAAGTTCTGCTGTGCCTAGGACAAACCTCACAGAGACACTAGCATGGCTGTAATTTCTTTGTGTTTTTTCTCTCTCTTTTTAATATTTGCTTATTAGTAAGATGCTGCACAGGCATAATAGTCTGTCTTTTTCAGTCCCCCTCCCCTCCCGATACTGTCAATCATCAACCTTGAAATATACAGTATGATATATATAGTCAAAGTCGAACTTTTGTGTACCATGTCACACAGCCATAATATCTAGGAACATCCTGTTACATGCTTACAACTTCATGTAGAGATGGCACTTTACTCCTTTTGTTTCAGTCAGGTTGCTCTTGACATCACCCCTCTGAACAGGACTTCTCATCAGACAGAAACAATTTTTGACACAACAATGGTAGTACAACACCTTTTAAGCCACAGAAATTTTGGCACTGTATAACATGAAGGACAATTAATCAACATTATTGAACGTGTGTGTTGGCTTCTCCCATAATTCTTCACACCTTAGCTACAGTCTATCCCCACAGGTGACTGTGAAGTATATACAGTAGTTGCAGTGAATAGATAGTTTACTATGAATAAAGACAGTACACTGTTGGAGTGTTACAGAATACGGTGTGGCTGCTGAAGCGCTGCACATATGAAGGATGGTTTAAAGGTAATACAGCATGAGACCACTATATACTGTAGTGTGATTCCCTTGACCAGGTGAGTATGTGTGTGTGTTGTTGTGTGTGTGTGTGTTTGTGTGTGTGTGTGTGTGTGTGTGCACGTGCATGTGTGTGTCAGGCTATGAATTTTATTAGAGCTCCAAAATAGACTCTGGCCCCAAAGCCCAGGCCTCTACACATCTTCAATTTCAAAACGGTAGAGAGTGAAGAGAGAGGAAAAGCGGGTGGGGGGGGGGTGCTGCGAAGGAGAAAAAAAAAGGGAGAGAAGGGCCCCAAAGAACACCAGTGAGGGGAGGAAAATGAAAGTGAGCTGATTCAATCTTCAAGCACCTTACAAGCGTTTGCGTCAGGTTCCTTGTTTAAAAGGACAGGTCGCTACAAGGAAGCAGAGGAAGAGACAGAGAGAGAAGTGTGGCAAGCTAGGGTTGGGGGGTAATGTCCGCAGTTCCTCCTCATTTTCTCCCCTTCTCTCTCTCATACATTTACTCCTTCTTCTCTCTTCTCCAAACTCTAGTGAAAAGATTAAATTGTTTACGAGTGCGAAGCGTGGCTAGCTAGAGCGGATGAGCCAAGAGCGACAGAGATAGACATTCTAATTCACAGTTGTACTTAGTACCCAGGTCCCTGTGTGGAACAACTAATTCTTTTATCTGGCTGCAACACTCACGGCTACAGCCACATTTGAAGAACAAAAAATAAAAATACATATATATATATATATATATATAAATATATATATATATATATATATTGAGAGAGGAGGGGGAGAAAGAACTAGGGTGGGGGCAGAGTGGAGTCAAAAGAAGAAGTGAATGGGTATACAGTTTTTTTACACTGATGCAACTGATACAATAATCAATCTGTACTTGATTATTTGATTTCACCCCCCCAACTTCCCCATTCTCATTACCCCCCAGTCTCACAAAGAAGGGGCATCCTAATGTAGTCTTAACCCTTTATCTTGACTGAGCAGAAAGACATTGCCAGCATCTCTGTCTGTGTTCGGCTTGGGGGAAAAGGAGGTTGCGTGTATGTGTGAGAGTGTGTAAGTGTGTTTATGAGGGCTTTCCAACATTCAGGTTTGTGTGTGTTTGTGTGTGTGTTTGTGTGCGAGAAATACATGTATGTAGGCTACATGTTAGGATTGGACAGCATGATGAGAGACGGACGGACTATGGGATGTGCATGTGTGTGTGTGTGTGTGTGTGTGTGTGTGTGTGTGCTTTGTGTGTGTGTAAGGCAAGTAAGGTGGGGGGATGCAGCATGGAGAAGAATTACTGTTATCTCCCAGGCAGAAGAGGGACGGGGGTAGGGGGGTGGGGGGGGGGAGATAAGAAACTGCTGCAGCCGACAGAGAGAGAGAGAAAGAGAGAGAGAGAGAGAGAGAGAGAAAATCAGGCATGTGAAAAGTCTTGTGTCGATGGGGCCGCCGTTGTAAATTGGCAGGATATTCAGAGCAAGCTAGCCCTGCTTGTGTGACTGCATCCATCTCCATTTTTTTTTAAACCAGAGGTCTGCACTCCTGATAGTGGCATTGTGCGTGGCACACTGTATAGAAAGCTCATCAGTGCTGGTTGCCTATTGGGGCGTTATCAGACCTAGTAAGGTAACTGCACGCTTATAGACTGCACCCAGATAATGGGGGGCAGAAGAAAAGAGATAAAGGGGGGGACCTCTTCTCATTAACAGCTATCTACTGCACTGCAGACATTGGGCTGTATTGAGTGGTTCCTATGTGGGCATAAATTAAAAACGCACCCACAGGAAGTGGAGGGGGTGGGTGTGGAAGAAGTTAGGAAGAGGAGGAGTCTTGTGAATGACAGTGAAGCATAAGGTTGAGGCATGCAGGAGTGACTCTCCTTTCAGTCTGGCTTCAGAGTTCTGCCCACAGACTGGCGGAGAAACATGATGTGTGTCTACTAACAAGCATATGGACCAGCTGGTTGATGGAAGTGTCAGCATGAGTTGTTTTCTCACTTGCTACTGACCAGACAGAATAGCAAAATCAAGTAATTTCCATTCCTTTCCTCTTCAAGTGTCTTAAGCTGCAGTTCCACTAATGACCATTAGATGCTTTTTCTAAAAAGGATCTTCTTGCAAAAGTCTCACATTCTATAATACAAAGCAATGTCAATAATTTTTGTTGTTTGTTTTGTTGTTGTTTGTTTTTGGAAGTGTGCCCCTATGTGGGGATGAACCCCACAACAAGCTAAAAACCATAGTCATTTGGCCATAAAATATGAAATGTGTGTGATTTTTTGTCTGTCCCGGGCCAACTGATGCCCTCCTACCTCATCATCCATCTGAATCTCCAATGACATTTTTTCCTAATTATAGCGGACCACAGGTTCAGTCTGTGTTCACTGAGGTTCACATATCAAACAGGTAATCTCCAAGCCAACTGTCAACTCAGAGGCTAAGAGGTCAATCTGGCCAGAAGTACTGTCCTCGGGAGGCTGGCAGCTTGCCTGTCTGCATATTGCAGCACTGATTTTATAGTGACAGTGGATGTGTCCCTGCTCATACTCATTCTGAGGCTCATTCCCTCTTGTGCTGTTCAGGGACATAGTAAAGAGGAGGGAAATGCTGCCAGCCTTGAAAAGAGCTAAAAAATGAAAAAAAAAACAAAAACAATACTCTTCCCCTCTTTCCAGACCCCTCCTTGCCTCCGTCATTTCTACTGACACACAACCGTGTGCAAACAGGCTGAAAATATACCAATGAACTGACATATGCTGCACTTTTAGAGTGTGTATGCATGTGTGTGTATGGACAAGACAATCATCGGCTGGCAGAGCCCATGTCGTCCTGATAAACCACCTCTCCCTCTCTCTCTCTCTCTCTCCCCTACCCTCTGCCTTTCTCTGTCTTGCTCTCTTGTCTCTCTCCCTACACAATAGAGTCTGTGCCTTCATTTGCATGGTGCAATTGGATCTCAGCAGCGGTGTGTTGTGGCCAGACAAGTGTAGCATTACGGGGGAACAAGTTACTATGGGGGAAGGTTAATACAGACAATAAGGAAGAGAGATAATGGGAATTGGGCTCCTGTTTTTCAAACCTCTTATCGGCCCCTGTGCGAGAAATCAGGCCCCTGCTTTGAATAAAGAGGTGGGGGGTATTTAAAGGGCCAGCTCTGTCAAGAGTGCTACTGTCATGTCCCTACATGACTGTGGTTTGTTCTGTGACATTTGCAAAGATGGGTGTGGAGGGTGCAGGATGGGAGGGTGGAGGGGGAGGGTGGAGTTAGGGGCAAGTAGTGGGTTATGGTGGTATAGTAACATTGTGTGTTCAAGCCTGTCCTAATAAACTCCACTGTATTTCCTCATGTTCAACAATTGCTTGGAAATAAAATATTCATTGATTTTGACTTAGCTATTCCATCCATCATATTTATATGTGCATGTTGATGTATATCATAAGAAGTGCTATATAAAAATATAATTGTGGGCAAATTTAGGCAAGTTATATTTTTATTATTTTTACAAGGTTTTACAAATGTTAAAATACATTACATTCATTGGATAGATGCTTTTTTTTCCAAAGAAACTTAGAATAAGTGCTTTCCTGAGTCAGGATTGGAAGTATTCAAATGTGTGACTCAGAGACACACATAAAAATTCAAAACAGTCCAGCTTTATTAAGGCTCAGCAGACGGCAGGTATACTAAGAAGTGATTAGAGAATGAGGATCATGATGGAGGATGCATGATAGAGTTGCAGGGTCTTAAATGACAAGACTTAGTAATATTGACAAAGAATGAACTGTGACAGAACCTCCCCCCAGGGACAGTTCTTGACATCCCTCCAGACTGGTCACAGTGGATGCCAAAAAATGAGAAAACAAGATCCAGGATAGCCTATGGTGGCACCCAGAAGAACTATGGTGCATCACCCTGTCTACCTGACACTGGAGGACACTTCCTTGTTGTTGAAATCTGAGATGTCTGACAGTGTAGGCAAGCTCTTCATCAATAAGCCAGGTGGGTGGAGGGAGCCTGGAGGCAGACACCAGAGGACTTTCCTTGAACAGCTTAATGTGGGAGATACAGTATGTAATGTGGGATAGTCCTAGGGAAACAGAGGTGAAACTCTGCAGGGATAATGAGCATGAAGATGGGAAAGGGGCCAGAAAAGCAGGGAGCCAGCTTCCGTGACTCCTCTTATAATGAAAGGTCCTATAATTGCCTTTTGGAAGTAGCAGTATGCAAAAATGTAGTAGTACTTGGTGTTCCTCAGGTAGTGGGCCAATGAACGATGCAACGATGAATGATGCAGCAGTAGTGGTGGATAAAGGCTTGGACAGAGGGCACACTCTCCCTCATGGTTAGGAAAGAGGAAAGTTTGGTAGCCATAGGCATACTCGAAGGTACAATGGAGAGGCTAATGGAGGAACAGGGAAGAAGTGCTATGTTTGTACTGTGCCCACAGAAATTCTTGTGCCAAAAGGATGGGTTCTGGGAATAAAGACAGTGCAGTGCTGTCTCCAGCTAGCCTCCTCGCCTAGATGGTGGTCTGGGGATGGAGCCCTGAGGAGTAACTTAAAGAGGCTTCCAGGGGGCTGCAAAATTCTTCCCAGAAATAAGAGGTGAAATGGGGCCCCTGCACAGAGACCAGGTCACTTGGGAGGATGTGTTGGTAGAATACATGTTGTGACATAAATTCAGCAGATTCTTTAGCAAAGGGTAAGTAAGGCAACATTGGGAAGTGTGTGAGCTTGGAGAACCAGTCTATGATAGTGAGAATGACAATATTACCATCAGACAATGGCAAACCTGTGATAAAGTCCAGAGGGATGTAGGACCAGGTGCAAGAGAGATGGATGGTAGCCACAAAAACCCAACACTCCCCAACATGAGCCCCCATTGTGGACAACTGGAAGTGCTGACAGATGAGGAATAGGCTGTGAGTCACTCCTTTGACATGCCAGTCACAAGGAATGACCCAACTTGAGAACCTAATCGGGGAGATGAGTTGAAACAAAAGGGCGAATAGGGGGGCTGTTACTGGGAGCACTGCAATTAGTATCAGAGGCTAATACCCCTTCCCCCATTCCACTGGTTTCTGCTCCCACGATGTAGAGGAGTGAGGTTTTAGGCTCCCAGGCTTTTTGGGCTGGAACCAATGGGTCAGGGCTTGATATTCTTGGGACTGGGATGGTGGGAGAAGAGAAGGTTGAGTCAGCTGAAGAGTCCATTGGAGTTGAGATGTTTAGCAGTGTGGATCTACCCCAGGTTGTTGTGATCAATGGTTGCCCTGCCTCCTCCAGTTAGTGACTCTGCTCTACCATGGTTACCTTGATGGGTATGAGCTTCCGGTTCACAATGTTGTTATTTCTTTCAGCTGAAGAGAGCTTGCAGGAAAAGAAGTCACATAGAGGGAGTTTCTTGTCCTGAGAAGAACACTGGGCAAGGACTGCCCTGACTGCACCATTATGGAGGCACCTACCTTGACCACAAACTGGTAGCTAAGATGAATAGACATTTGAGCTCCTGAAAGCTCCTGGTCTGCCTGCTTAGTCCACTCAATACAAACACTGAAGAGTGTGAGAGAGTTTCAGTGAGGTCTATACTGTACTGTAGATAAACCATTGGTAAATATTGTCAAAGACCAGGAAATGCTGAAGTTGTTTACAAGACACTGAAGACAGACCAATCCAACAGTGCTTTAGCCTTGGGGGGGCACTATTTGGATATGGCCTGCAGAGACCATAATCCCTAGTGACAACACATGAAATTCACATTTCTACGTCTCAACAAATAGCTGGTTCTCCAAAAACCTCTGGTGAAAAGCCCAGATGTGCTTTGTGTTATCCTGCCTAATCTTAAAGAAGATGATAGTTATCCAGATAAACAAAGACAAACTCTTTAAGCATGTCACAGAGCACATTGTTGACCAGAGCCTGAATAACAGCAGAAACATTGGTGTGAACAAAAGGCATTACCAAATTGTCTTAGTGAAAACTGGGTGTATTAAAGGCTGTTTTCCACTCATCCTCTTCTTGAATGCAGACCAACAGATTGACATGTTTTGCAATGATTCCAGATCCAGCCCCAACTGAATTGCCCGTCCCTTATCCATGTAGTCATCCGCCACTCCGGAGTAAAGGAACACTGGCAATGCATGCACATGATCTGTGTGTTGAAAAGGACAGGAGTGTGTGAAGGTTTTTAAGGGTTAGGTTCACCAACACCCTCCCAGTTACTGGTAAGCCCAGACTTTAGAGGACCTGAGGAAGTGACTACCCAGAGTAAAGGCAAAGATTACCCTGGAGTCAATGTTGCCACTTCTCCAAGTTGGATTTGGTTTTGCCTGAGTGCATTGGTATCATTACCCCTGTCAGTTAGCTGATGATAATAGACATTACACAAGCATGCTGGTTCCAAAAGAAACCATACCGAGTGGAGATGATGTAAAACCTCGGGCTTTTTGGAAACTGCAGGAAGAGGCTTGTTTTGTACAGTGAGTTACTGAATCCACTTGTTGATGGACCCAAGAATGTGTTCATGGTAGATGGAGACCTCCTGCAGACCTCCAGCTAGTAAGGAGAGTTACTGCTTATGGCAATGAAAGGTGTATGCTCTTTCTGTAAAGGCCCTGAATCAGACAATTCTACACTTGCCAAGTTATACTATTATGACTCAGGATTGGAAGGACAAAAATGTAAAACTCAGAGACACCAATAAAAGTCCAACCCAATTCACCTTTGTTCAGGCTTTGCAGACAAAAGCAGGCAGGGTAAAAAAAAGGAGGCCACATCAGGGTCTGGTGCAGTGCTTGGCAAAAGGCAGGTAGGAAGACTATGCAAAAAGGCAAAAAGGAGCAGGGAAAAGGAACATTTCTAAACCAGGAGGTCAAACACAGGAAGGCAAAAACAGGTAAGTAAGGCTGAAAAGGTAAATTAGGGAAAGTGCAATAAATAATCTGGAAGAGAATAGATGAAAAGGAGCCGGTAATCAATTAGGTTCATAAATATTTGGACAGTGACATAACTTTGACATTTTTGCCTCTGCACACAACCCCAGTGGATTTGAATTAACAAATATGTGATTCAAGTGTAGACTCTCAGCATTAATTCAAGCTGTTTCACAAAATCTCATGTTAACCATGTAGGAATTACAGCCATTTTTATACATAGCCCCTCATTTTCAGAGGCTCAGAAGTAATTGGACAATTGACAATCAGTTTATCAGTTTCATGGCCAGGTTTGGCCTGTTCCCTCCTTATTTCAAGACAGATTACGCTGATAAAAGGTCTGAAATGATTTCCAAGTGTTGACTTTGCATTTAGTAGTTGTTAATGGCAACTTTTAATATGTGATCCAGAGAGGTGTTGATGCAAATGTGTGAGGCCATCATTGAGCTGAAAAAACAAAAGAAATCAATCAGACAGATGGCAGAAACTTCAGGAGTTGCCAGATCAACATTTGGTATATTCTAGTTGTGTGTCAAAGTTAAGACAGCAGATATTGCCGAAGATGCAATAAATATCACAATCCTCTAGTCTGAAGTTGCCAAACACCACAACAATTTATTCGTTAATTCAAGACCCACTGAGTTAGAGACAGTTGGAGATCAGCTCTGAATAGCATGTGGAAAATTACATAATTAGTGAGAAAGCCACTAGAAGGAGAAAGCTATGAGTGCAGGAGCAGAGCTAGTGAAATTTTTAATGTACAGTGTGTAATTAGCTGCTGTAATGAAGGAAATAGCTAAATTAGCTGCATTGAGATAGAGCAGCAAATAAATGCTTTCAGAGATGCTGGCAACCGGAAATAAGACAATATGTTTACCATACAACTGTTGCATAAAAGAAAAGTGTAAAAAAGAACTCAGATAAAAGTGTCATATAGTGGTTTTAAAGATATAAGATAAAACTAAAACTAAAACTAAAAAAAAAAATATCCTTAGGCTACCAGCCATATATGCAGATGTATATGCACTGGTCTTTCAACACGTATACGCCTTTCCTAAGTGAGATCCACAACAAAAGCAACCAATCAATTCCAATCAGACACTATGCCTCTGCATACAACTGATAATTATAAACATGTATTTAGTTTATTAGGTACACTGGGCTAAAAGTAATGCATTCTACAAAAGTCCCACAATATCCTCCTGTCATAAAGGTTACAATGTTCAATTTTTTATTAGAGTTGTTTAGAGAGGTGTTGATTGTATAATCATTTTGTTTGGTAGTTGAGTTGATGCTATTGATTTTATTTGTTTAGTATTATACTTGTTCTTTAGGAACAAGAATTATACTTGTTCTTCTCTCAAGGAAAGCATGGAAACAAATGGTAAGATGAAAGTATGTCACAGTTGAAGAAACAAAAACATGATTATGATACCTATGGAAGAATTGAATGACTGTTTTGGTAATGCTGTTTGCTCTGAAACGCTAGCAGCGCAGAGTGACCTCAGCATGTTTGTTGAGTCAGCAGTAGAAGAGGTAGTAAACAACATTTTTATCCCACAGTTAACAGAACTAACGTGGCAAATTCCACACACCAAGGATACTGTGAGTGCATTGGCAAAAGATTTTAAGTCCTCATACAAAACTATCCAGAACAACTCAGCTAAGTTTGAAGTGCTACCAGCTAGTGTGAGCTAGCAAGCATCAAGCTAAAGATCCTCAGCGTCAAGTGGGGGCACTCACCTCAAAGTTGAACTGGTGGCAAGACTGCAGTTGGAGGTCCACCATGAGACTGGGCAGGTTAAAAGAAGTTGAGCAAAGGTTGGATGCCACTGTTTTCCTGAACAGGAACATGCTTAAATGGATATCTTCGCTAGGAAATCGGGTTAGACACACACAGACAGCTCACAGACTTTACAGCAGAGTAACCCTATAAAAAGAAACTAACCACACTTGCACTTTTATCTTCAAACTGCTGGACTACTCTGACCATCAGGCCGTCCTAAAAGGAGAAAGAGCCCTGCAAAACCATGGCAAACAAAACCTTCTTTTCTTCCTTGATTACAGCAGAGAAACAAAAAAGAGAAGAGGAGAGTTTGACTGGGTCCACAATGGAATGATGTTGCTTGTGCTCCAGTCGTTCCTACTCTACCCAGCTCAGCTGAAGTTCACCTACAATGGGCATACCTTCAACTTCCAGATGTTAGCCTCTGCCTGCCCTGCAAAACCAAGATGTAGCCACTTCACTCTGGGAACCTGACAACAGAAAGATGGATGCCTTGACACAGCCACCGGGAGTTAAGTTATCCACAGCTAAACTAGTGTATTGATTTATCACTCACGGTGATATATTACTTGTTAACTTCACTATACAACAGTGATGAGACTTGATATGACATTGCTACCATTCACTCTTTAGGGGGAGTCCAATTTTCCCATTGCTCAACTAAGCTGGTTGACATTTAATATTGAGGATACTCTGTTGTGTGTTTTATCTCAGACGTTATGTCATGGACTGAATAGGCCACACTGCTGACAGGATAGACACTGTAAAAGACTGATGTGTACTTAGTGACACTGCAGTCAAGATGAGCAGTGATCCTAGCTTTATTTGGAGCTTGGTTTTGTGTCTTCTCTGCCAATTTCCTGTTCTATATATGTAAATCAAAGGCCTTCAGACTGTCATACTGCATCATAATGCTGTGGGACACACCAACCTCTGTTGTTTTTACTGATCACTTTCAAAAGAGTAGAAAGCTGGCAGAAGATTTAAGCTTACTCTTCTTTTTGGATTTAAATCCTTAACAAAAGGGGACAACTTATTTGTATATATCCAAATATGTATGATATGATTCTGATATGTGCAGTGGATTTCTCCATTATTGTGCTGATGTGTCATCAGTAGCAGAAGAGTACTCCCTGAAAGATTAATAGTTTATCTTTTATCAATATTTTGTTTTTCTATTTTTTTCTCGACCACCAGATCTCTCCATAAGTTGTCAATTAACTCGATATACCTGTGAATGTTATTTTTCAATGAGGAGGAAGAATTCTGTGTTCAAAGAAGTAGAAAGCAATGATTAAAGGATACCTCAACACAACCTACACAGAGTAGATTTAGCCATTCATTTCCATTTTTCATTTTTATTTTTTATTTGTTTACTTATATTTTTGTCTAAGGGTAGCATGGTGGTACATTGGTTACAGCTGTTGTTTCACAACAAGAAGGTTTTGGATTTGAACCCCAGTCCAGTTGGAGCCTTTCTGTGTGGAGTTTGCTTGTCCTCCTGGTGCCTGCATTGGTATCCTCTGGGTACACTTCCTCCCACAGTCCAAAGACATTCAGGTTAGGTTAATTTGTGACACTAAATTGGCTGTTGGTGTGAATGGTTGTTTGTCTCTAAGTGTCAATGCTGTGATAAGACTGGTGACCTTCAGGATGTCCCCTGCATGTCAACTGGGTTTGGCTAAAGCCCCCCTGTGACCCTCAGAATGATAAACAATATAACAACAATATGGAGTGATAGATGGATGGATGATTGGACAGATTTTTTTCTTTAAATCTCCTTTATTTTTTACATTTCTTCTTAGTTGGCTGAACATTGCTTGTCATATGAGGAGAGAGGGGTTGTTGAGGGCAGACTTGGAGTTTGTGCACCAAAGAAATGACTTTTGCATGTATTATGCAAACCTGAGATTTTTTAAGGACCTGGCTGTTTGGCTGTTTGTATATAGTTATTTTGTTTATTTCTGTCATTAAATGTAATGTACGCCCATTAGCTTCCAAGAGACATATTCGTGGTTTAGTTTATGTCTGTCTATTACTCAGATAAAGTGACATTCTGCAACCTCCCCACACCAGATGGAAGCAATTTAAGATGCAACGTTCGAGGTCTGAACTCACCCATTAAATGCTCTTGTATTCCGGAATTTTTACACTGTAAATGCAACTCCATAGCTGTGATTCAAGAGAAGAACCTCACAGTTATAGCTCATTCATGCACATCAACTAAAGCTAGAGTCATTCTGATTGTTGTGGGAAAAAAAACTACAGCTTGCACTGCTTTCTATTAATTATGCAAAACCACTACTATCATGTATCAACACACCAAAAGTTTTTGATGAGGATTTTCTTCCCACCATCATCTTGACCTCATTATGTTATCAAGACCCTTATTGCATCGCTGTTGGTAATTTTAATACCTAATTTTCCAAGAACTTGACAAATCTTTATGCACATCAGCCACAGTTCCTCCCTCATCCCTGGCTTTAAGATCCGTTTTGACTCACCAAAATCCAGTGGATCTCTGACTCATTCATAATGATAAATTCAAAGCCTACTCTTTTCAATCTGGTCACCATGGCACCTCCTCTAGAAATGACTACATACAGTATTTGTCAGCCCTCCTCTAGCATTTATTATACCCCTTATAAATATGCTTTCAATCTAAATCTCTGATTACACCTTCATTTCATGCACTATAACAGCATTCATTGATCACTCAATAGCACATGGAGAGATTTAGTGACTCTATATTTAACAATGCTGATTTTGTATCAAATTGAAAATACAATTCACAGGTCCTAATGGTGGGTCATATGACAATCCCAAGACATTATGGGAAGCAGCAGGTTTATCCACATATAAGGCTGAGTGTGTTTTGCACAGTACTAAACTGAGATGTTATTATGACAGTGACCACCTAAGTAGCCCCTCAACATGAATCAAAAGCTGTAATTAATGCTATTTGCACAAGGAGCAAAGTTTTTACGGATCCCAGTGCTATCACTTATGTTTTGAAAAATGTTTACAGCAGTCTTTACAAATCAGACTGTCTTGTGGAAATGAAAAGTGTAACAGTGTCTTCAAAAGTTAGCTTTGCCTAGTCTTAAAATCAAAGGACCCCGTCTCTTTAAAGGAGCTTGTGATAGCAGTAAAGCTCTCAGAAAGCAAAGAGCATGGAATAGTCCGCCTACTTCCTTGACTGTATTTTGCTTTTTGGGATCAGGTAGGGCTACTTATACTAGGTTCTATAAATTTCATCATTTAACAGGGATCCTTTCAAGGAAACCAGAAAAATGCAGTCACCAGCAAACTACTTAAGAAAGGTGAAGATCTTTAACTTAAATGTTCAAGCTAAGGATGAATCTTGCTGAATTCTGCAGATGTCTGCAGATGTCTGCAGATGATTCTGCAGATATTAGTCTCTACATTATATTTTGCTATGTAGGGATGATTGCTTTCTGTTTATATCCAATATTTAGACATCACTACAACAGGTCCTAAAACTCTTTGATGTATTTAGAAAAATAACAGGTTCAAAACCAACTGGTCATAATTTGCCCTTCTTCAATTGAATTTGACAAAAAATGAAATTAACTTTTTAGAAAAAAAATTGGATTATTGTCTTTTTATTTATGATTATTGTAGCACCACCATCAAAATTATCACAGAAATGAACTCGCTCATATCACACTTCATCCTGGGAGGAAAGTGTGTATCAAATTACAACCGTACAAAGAAGAAAACTTACCAGACATTTAGCTACCCAAAACCTTAAATTTTACTACTATGGATTTCAAATCAAGCTACTTGCAGGTTTTGAGAGACCAGCAATCTGAGGTCCCTTGGAAGGCTATAGAGACAGCACATGTAAAACCAAACCACTTCTAGGACTTAGGCATGATGGGAACAGGTTTTTGTTCGAAAACATGTACTCTATGGAATAACCATCGCTTTCAGTCAGGTGGGCAACCTTTTGTGTTTCCTGCATGGTAAAATAAGCATGGTTTTTATATTTTTGGCAATATTTTTAACAACATTGGACTCATTACAAGATATGATTTATCAAGCACCTCTTACTTTCTTTACTTGAAACTGAAGACATATGGAGTGTCCCAAGTAGGCCCTTGCCAGAGCTCCCTATGGAGGACTGGACCAATTCTGGGCAGGACTCTCAAGTGGCAGTAATATAAGTTTCTGCTCAATCGATCTGTTGAGAAACTACCAGTAGAACAGGGATGGGATAAGGAACTCCACAGTGATGGTCTAGAACACAAATGGAAAAAAAATATGGTCTACATCTAGTACTAGTACGACATCTAAAATTCTTGAGCATCAAGTCATTCACCTCAAGAAGTTTGTCAGAGTGGATGCTACTTCTATCAAACACTTTAAGATGAAACTAGCTGCTAGTACTAACAATGCTCTCAGCATTATTAAGATCTACAATATTTCCTAACCCCTGTCTTTGTCTGCCCATTGGTAATTTGTCTTTATGTTTCAGTTTAAACAAGCATAGGAGGCTAGCAGGCCTTACAGCACTGAAAAAGCCAATACTGTCATCGTTATGTGAGCCAAATCTCCCTTTTGGCATCTACCAAAGAATAGCTTCTCTTCTGAAACCTAACTGATGACAGCAACTTTTTGTTTTTGTAAAAGGTATTTTCTATTATCATTTTGCCTATCAATAAACAACTAGGAATGGCATAATAGGTAACATATTTAATAACTGTTTCAAAAGTGGTGTAGTATTTGCTGCAGCAATCTTTCTCACAATAAGTTTCCTTTAATATAAATTGTGTGTGAGTGCTACTTTTGTTTGGTACGTCAGATATTTGCAAGTGACAAACATCGAAGATGTACAGTAAGCAATACAAAGTAGCAGAAATAGTAATTCATTGTATTTTCTTCTTTACTAATATTTGTATTACAATAATAGCTGGCAATTTATATGCATAAAACAACTGCTGCTCTATTTCCCTTTGGAGCAGAGGCCCAAAGTCTGTTCTCCAGATGTTGAGCGCATTCTGTGGTGAGAATGTATGCAAACTCACAGGTTTGAGTCCTGGATGATCCACCATGCATGATAGTAGGTATATCAATACACGTGCAGCTGTTGTAGTTTTCTTATAATCTAGTAAATTTGAAAGGGTGAGTGACATGGAATATAGAAAAGATAACAACTGCATATTTACAATTTCATTCAACAAAAATTCATGCTACCTGTGGTATTTCCCCGCAGCAGTCATGATGGGTGTCTGTAGGCATTGCTGCTGTTTGTCACTAATAAAGACATAGGTCCCCAAATGCTATGAGTTAATAACATTTTTAATGTTAATCATAAGGTTTACACTCTGTAATAACATACATCACTACGAGTTATGAGATGTTGGTAGACTTACTACACCCCCCCCGACCCATTGACAGATACTATTGTCGAAAAAACATTGCTGCCTGTTACCTATAGTGTTTGAACTTGGCTTTTGCTGTTGTAACAGGAATAGCTAAATGATATATATCTTGCATTTATTTAAATGACACAAACCTAGCTTTTGATAACTGGTAGATAAACAAATTAAATAGACACTCGAGTCACCAGCAGTATTGTCCACGACACAGCTACCATTACCAGCAGTACTGTTGGAACTAAGTCAAAATACAAATATACAAATAGAAATGTCTAAGTGACATAATGTTAATATTGATGTGGAAAAAATCGCTCATTCATGTTTGCTGTAATGTGTGGTGTTTATTGATTTACCAGTTTATGTAGATCTTACAGACAAAGAGAGTGGGTCTTGGAAGTTTAGTTACCAAGATTATTTTCAGAATGCAAAATTTTATACAGATGATCAAAGTATAGGGAGGGAACAGTATGTCAGAAGGTACAGAGAAGGGACAGGATGTAAATACAATAAAAATCAATGGGTATGGTTTTCATGTAGGGGCTGGGGTGTGGATAGACAGTTTACAATGACAGTGGCTGATGACATCAAAGATAATGAGATCCGGGGTCTGACCATCATTTGTCAATAACAAAGGAGTGAAAAGGTCAACAATCTAGGGGGCAGGAGACTGTCTTCAGGCATCACCTGATCACTCAACCTATGATGTGCAATGTGTATAATTCATTACTAAATATTTCAGAAACATCCTGTTATATCCTTGATTCTCTAACTTGTTTAGGAGCCTCTTCATGCTCTGGGTAGGAAGAGTGCTGTGGAGCTAGATCCTTGTGGTACAGAGATCAAAGAATGTCACAGATATTTCATTAAGACCCCAAAGGAACTGTTAACTTGTGGAAAAGGGATATAAATGTCTATTTTAACATGGCCTTAGTAGGGATGTCAGGATACATGAAAGGTACAACAAAGTGTGTGACACGTGACTTTCACAGTTTGCATCCTGTGCCCCTACAACACTTAGTGTTTGTTGATTTAATCTTTCCCTATCCTTAACCAGGTAATTTCACTTGACTAAACTGAGCAAAACCTCAACCATGGGGGTGGCAAATCAGGAAACAAATATTCCTTTTTGACTGGACGGCAACAGTGAGGCCAGCACTAGCAATGCAAATATCCATGAGTGATATCAGTAATATCATTGGTCAGCTGGCCAAGTGTTGGAGTTACCCCATTGGCTGCTGCTCTTTCAAAATGAGTTGTGCAAACAGTTTTGAATAGGGCGGCATTATAAGCAGTGTTGCCAACTTAGCAACTTTGTTGCTAAATTTACCAACTTGAACAACTTTTTTTTTTTTTCTACAAAACCACCAAAGACAAATCTAGATAGTTTTTGGAAAAACATTAGTAACTTAACAAGAGATTTGCCGGTATAGTCCTACTAGTGTGGCTTTGGAATTTCCTTCTCTCTGATCTCATTCAACTGACAACATAAGTGCTGATATAAATGTGACGAAAGGGCCTCTCATTTTCTCTCTGAGTGATCATTTTGCAAGTGAATATATTTGAAATCTTTACAAAGCCGTTATCTTTGATTTATGTGTATTATGATTTTGTCAGACAATGTTACGGTTACAAAATTATGATTTTAGCAGTGCAGGGCTGTGGATCAGAGATGGCTTGAAATTAAATGCTGGTTAACATGTAGTCTCTCACTATTTCGTACTTTTTCCATTTTCTGACAACAAAAAAATAAAAAAAATGTAAATGTAAACAGGGATTGGGAATTCAGTAGATTTAATTAATCTGATTTAAGTAGGAGTGAAGCAACCAGATAAAGGACGGTCCAGCCATGTACTAGGTTTTGACCCAGTCTCGTTTGGCCATATTAGTTTCATTGATGAAAAAGCCTATTTTGTTTTTAGGTATGAAAAGTTGTTTTGTTCTGCAGGTGAGACAGAATTTTAATACATCACCATAAACATTATTCAAAATATTAAACGTGAAACATATACTATATATGAAGGATTATATTCATCATAAGAACAGCAAAAAGATAAAAAAAAACAAAAAACAAAACAGAAGCCTCAAACATTGTTGTTTCAAAAGCTTTGCATGTTACAGAATGTGACAATGACCACATTAGTACTACTACTACAAACCAAAGGAATGCAGCTCTGCTTACAGTTATCAACCTTAAGCTGATCTGCAGCTTCATTTAAATCTCCCACCTCTGACTACTCGACTACACTACATTACTCCCCTCCCCTTCCCTCCGATCTCTCTCCCAGTTCACCCAGAAGGTGAAGCCAGCCAATTATCATGGTCTCACCCAGGTCCTAACTCGAATAAAGTGGCTGTGCATTTTTTTAATCAATATTTTAGGAGGTGGAAAGAGGAAGCACAGTGAGAAAAGGGATGATGGTTACGTGTTGTAGGAACAAGCTCCTACCGTGGTTGCAGATGGGAGTGGATGGGAGAGGATGTTATTAAGGATGAGAGGGGACTGAAGGACTCAAGTTTGGAATCACATTTGAGCCTCTGTGAAGTATGTGTGATTTATTTTTGTGTGGCAGGGAACAGGTTAGATGGACTGGCAATGTGGGGTAGTTCTTAATAATGCCCCTTCTTCCTGTCAAGTGGTTCCCACCATC
This sequence comes from Istiophorus platypterus, assembly GCA_016859345.1. NCBI lineage: Eukaryota > Metazoa > Chordata > Actinopteri > Istiophoriformes > Istiophoridae > Istiophorus > Istiophorus platypterus. The sequence goes on from CM029116.1 coordinate 26,000,218, forward strand.
ATGACATTTAAAATATTCAATAATTATTACATTGACTTGATGAGCTTTCTCTGATAGGCACATACATTGAAATAAAGCAGTAATGGGGAGATGTGTCATTCCCCATTTACTTGCATCATTCTGAAGCCATCACCCCTAAGCTCTCTGAGAATTGTGGGGCCATCTCAATGTATCCCTACTGTGCTCAGAAAGGTCAGTATTTTGGATATGGGACAGTTTTTGTATTATATATTTTCTGTCTAACCATATCAAATCATGTGGCTGGATTTTCTGTCATGTTGGTATAAGGACATCATACTTCATTGTGAGCAACTACAAATGGAGGAAGGTAAATGAAGGAAATGGCAATCTATGTTTGTAAGTACAAAGTTGGCATTATGACATGATTAGCTTAGCTTAGCGTTAAGATTGGCTAGTGTTATGTAAAAAAATACACCTGACGACACCTCAAACGCTTACTACACATTCCTTCTTGATCTTAAAGTGGGATTTATACTTCTGTGTCAAGTCTACACAGAGCCTACATGGTAGCCTATGAAAGTGGCCTATGGCAACATGAGTATTAAAATTTCTGTGTTGGTGTCTACTTTGCAATTGCAATGCCAAACTGCTAGTTGGAGGTGGGGTTTATATGCCACTGTGTTGAGTTTCTTCCTCACTCTTTTTCACAAGTTTCTTGGTGCCCTTCGAAACAATGGCAACTGAAACTGAACGGATCTTGACGCAGTTCGAGCTGAGAGGTTTTAAACAGCAGTTCGTTTTCCATAAATTACTGCAAAAGAGCAATGAAAGAAGATGTCAGAGGAGATGGCCTGTGTGACATCAGCAAAGAAGGAAAAGCTGGAAATGCGATGCTACCAAGCCAACCAATCGCAGTTCTTGTGGTCTGTGTCGTTGCAATGCACAGTTACATTTTTTGGGAGATGTTCACAGGCTATGGCTTTGGCTACAGAGCAACGCCCTAGGAACAGCATAGGTTCAATGCAGAAGCATAAATTGGTCTTAACACTTCATTCTTGACCTTGGAAATAGCCAATGAGAAAATAGTATGAACCTGTGGACTATATGACCTTATATGATGGCCTTCGTCAGCAGATGAAGTTTACTCAGTTGTCATGGCCCTGTAGAATTTTTTTTTTAACTAATACAACAAAAAAAAAAGCATAGTAGAGCAAAATTTAAATATTTTTAATGATAAAATGTTTAACTTTGCTTTAAACCAAACTTAGTTAAGTCACAGCACATTTAACTACATTTCAACATGTCAAATAATCAACTTGTGTAAACTTAAAATCCACTTGCAAGATTTTTGGAAAATTCAGATCTGATGGTCTTTTGACTTCTAATGATGGTCATGGAATAAGTGATCATATATTGGGGTACCCTATGGCTTAGGGAGTCAAGATTCCAATCATGACCTGCAACATCCCTGGTTTGAGTCTCGTCTGGGACCTTAAAAATAAAGGAGAAAAAAAAAGGTAGACATTTTATGGATAGAAAATTGTGACCCCTGTCTTGGCTCACCGTATATGACCCTTCTCCCCAAAAAACATTGGGCTGTGGAGTTAGAACGAAGTGATCTTTTCAGACATCTGTAACCCAATCCACATCTCTGCTTGATGCAAGAGGTTTGAGACTAAATGCTAGAGGATAGATGCTAGTAGCATAAATCACTCGAATCCCTGACAGAACTGATGGATGGCAAGTTGCATTTATTGTAATGTAGGTGCCACGTTTTTACAGGGAGCAAAAGTGAATGTAATAAAAAAGATTATATCTCTGGTTTTGTTGCACTGTTTTTGATCTTTTTTTTGTTAGAAGAGCAATGTCACCACCAGACGAATACTAGCCGGTCTTCTTTGCTTTGTTGCTTGGCCGTCGGAATGGCAAGCCAGACTACTCAAGTCACAAGCAGACACGTTTACCGCAAACTATTCAGCACCTTATGATCTCTGCAGGACTATGACATCATCATAAAATCACGTGAGAGCTGTGCAGAACACATCAGTGAAACAGCTAGGACAAGAGACTGAATGAACATCTGAACAGACATCAGCTGTTTGTGAACACCAGACTGAAACTGCTCGCAACATGCACTCAGAAGAGGTCAAAGGTCATTCACTAGAAGTCAGTGACCAATTAGGCCACATGATGATATGTAAGTTCCTTTGGCTAACCAAGATAGACTGAAAGCTCTGCAAAAGCTAACAAGTGGAACTTACGTTGTGATTGTGTGTATTGTGATCCCAAATGATCCAATACTGATCCCAACATTAAAAATAAATGTCCACGCTCATAATCACTTTAACTGTACAACTTTTTTCAGTGAAGCAGCTTTAGGAAGTGTTTGGAGTTTACATTAGCAGCATAGTAACACTGCAAAACATCATTTATCAAAACTATTCACACACAGACTAGTCTCTTCACACACCTGATTAATGCTGTCTCAAAATCTTTTTCCTCCGATGACTTTTGTCACCTTGACACCATACATTCATAAGGAGACACAGGACTACTGACATTGTATAACAGCAGATAATGTAGATACTGGTGACACTATTCTGTATATGAGCTGCATTGGTCTTCAGAAAAAAATATGAGTTGAATACACCCAGTTCATAGTCAACTAGTCCATAGACTTTATGGATAAAATAGATGGGGACATATCTTGGGGTATAACAATCCATTTCTTATCATTTTGCAGATGGTCTTAGCCCTATGCCCCACCCCATCTTCAGATCATACACTCCACTTCTCTTTCCATCAGCTTGCATGTCTCATTCACCTTAACCTCACCATTGCTACTTTATTATACACATCCTTTATATGCCAAAAAAGCATGAATGGGGTAGTGATGGGTAAAGCAGTGTCGTTTGAGCAAAGGTGAATTCATGTTTAATAAATCTGTCTTGCGAGGAGAAAATATTTACAAGCATGGTCAAGGTGAAGGCTACAGGACCATTTCCTAACAGCTTGATGATCAGGATACCACAGTTGTTAATATTATCGAGAAGTTTAAAGTCCATGGGACCATAGCCAACCTATGAAATTAAATATAGAAGAAGCTTAGTTATGTTATGGGGCCGCTTTGCTGAGTCAGTCACAGAGTCTGTGCGGGGCACATTGAAATCAGAACACTATCAATGTATTCTGGAGTGAAACATACTGCCAGTGTAAGTAAGCTTTTCTCCAAACTATCAGCTGAGAAGTGTAGAAATCTCAATAAGAGTTACAAAAAAAGTACCTGATAACAGTGATTTCCTCAAAAGGGCATGCTACGAAATATCAGGTTAAGGGTCTCGATATGTTTTTTCCATGCCATTTCCATTTGCTGTATTATTAGAAATAAAGCAGTCCTGCTTTGTGGTGTGGTCTATGTTCTATGTCCATTTCCCTGCCTCCCGCCTACTGCTGACACACCCCAAAATTGCAGAGTCTTCTGACATGTTCTGCAGATTGTACTGAAAGTCAGAGGTGTAGATGGTGAATATGAAAGAGCTCCCGTGTTGCTTACCACTCATTCAGTCACAAATCCCTCACATTGTTTTGCCAGAGCTTGTTTTACAGCTTCCTCTTGTGAGCATCTTAGCAGCGGATCTGTATGCATGTTTCACATTTGCATACAGTAAATACAAAGTTTTATTCTCTCTGGCAGGGAAACTGACAAATTTGTAGAAACCTGGTTGTGTGGCAGAAAGAGAAGGGTGGTGGAAGTCTTCTCAGATGACCATGAAATCATTTGAGTCTCCAGTTTGTGACCTAGTGGTGATGGAGTTGATGATGTCACATGCTAGCAGCAACAAAAATGGCACATATGAACTCCTTCAGCATAAAAATGGATGCAGAATCACAGTTAACAGTTCAATGTCCTGGCTACAGAGACACTTTTTCACGGTAACATGTCCAGGAATAAATCATCTGTTGTTCTCAAGCATTCCTCTCCCTCTTTTCTTCTTACCACTCTGCATGCAGGGTCTGTCAACCTGTGCAGTTCAAAAGCTGTTTATGATGTATCTGGTGTCTGGAATATGTTCCTATTTAAATTCCTGTAACATAGCACAGTAAATTTAAAAGTGTTTAAATTTACACTTGTAAATATTGAAAACCAAATCTTTGAGAAACCAATTTTTGAGATATTAGCAGAAAAAACCTGTTGCCTCAATCATTAAACTGTCAGATCTATACCAAAAGGTAATTTGCCCAGAAAAGACAGAAAAGGTGTAACACCAAAATATATTCAGATTAATAAAACTGAGCACATGCATGCCTACATAAAAAAATTTGCCGGTATAAATTCAATCAATTTGAAAATGTGCATAGTTTGGTGAACCTTATATTCCACCCAAAAAACTCTACAATCTAAAATCCCTCAAGAATTTTTATATATATATTGTATCTGTAGAGATTGGAGGCAGTGTTAAAGACAAAACAAAGTTTTCAGGGCTGATGGAGACAGCAGCCGTTAATGCAACAAACAGGACAATTTCCGAAAATTAAAGAAAGTGGTCAGACATTGAGGTGGACACCATAAATACTTTGCTGCAAACAGTCAGAGTATGAACTGGCCAGTAGAGGCACAGCGACACGGAAGCTCACCCCTTCGTATATGTTAAGCATCTATATCTACATTTTCATCACACACTCAATATCTAAAACAACACAATACACACAATATTTAACTCGAAATTCAGCATGTAGGTGTTTCATTTTCATAGTTGATGATGAGTGCTTTTATAATAATTCATCAATACAACACTGTTAGAATTTTTTCATTCTTTTTATACTCACCTGAATGCGTTTCATTAACACCCTTTTGTAATGCTGAGCAACTGCTCCTCCTTGGAGGTTGGTCTGTAACCATCCAGCTGTGACATACTGTAAGTATAAACTAATGGGGAAGGACAGGATCCTGCTGGTATACAGAATAAAAGGAATACCATTCAATGTGATGAAACAGAGTACTTGTACTTTTTGTTCAAATTTTGCCCAGAAAAATTTGAGAGAAAAACTGACTCAACCCTATAGTCATGTTTTTGGCTGCAGTCAGTGTGAGGCAATCAATACAATAATAGATGACAATGAGTTGGAATTTAATTTCTTTGAACTAATTCACATGCATATATACCATACGCTGTATATCCAGTCCCTTTATAAAAGAGTGAAAGCACAGACATTGAGGGAAAAGAATTTCAAATCCAGAAATGCAACAAAGGCAACCAAGAACACATAAATACCTAGAGCAAGAACTGCTAAGCAGGAAATGCTCCATAATGCAAAGGGAGTAATGGGCGTGATTTGGAGCAGTGTTATACAGATACTTTTTCTTATGTAGATGACCTTAATTTTCTATTGGTATTATGTGTAGATTTGAAACATGTGGTTAAGTTATCCAACTAATGTCTATCAGAAGTTCTCTCAGATAATTGTCGAGGTTTGAGGACCCATTCGCCGGCTAATAACAGGCAGTCATCTCAGCAGCTCATAGCACGGCACCTAAGATGACCAGCCAGTCTATGTGTGCCATCATTTTTGGGAGAACAGTTTTATCTTGTCAGGCCTTTAGGTAACTTACCATACGCTCCGCTGGTTGTAGCTTTTGAAAAAGAATTCCTTCTGAAAGATAAAATTTGGTCCCAGAGTTGAAATATAATGTTTGTTGTTGCTGCCAGTTTGTCCAAAGATAAAGCTAAATACAAAATTAATCCATGTTTTATTGGACAGTTTAACAACAGCACTGCTTTTGTTCACTTTGGGGTTCACATACATTATCACAGTTTAATAAATATAAATATATATCAACAAATGAAATAAAACAGGCAGTGTGGGCTATACGAAATTTAGCTTTATTTCTTAATATTTAGTAGATTACAGATTTGGGTATTTAGTCGAATCTTTCACTGCACTGTCAATAAAATTCAATGGTACATTAATGTTTATCCAAATTGACAACATCATTCCCTTTAGTGTCGTAGAGCACTTCTGGTGTGTTTTCCTCATTTCTATGTCAATGGGTATTTGTTGAATTTCTGGGTTTGTATTACATTTCCAAGCAAGATATGTATATGTTTTTGTATTTTTAGCGGTTTCATATTTTGTATTTGTATTATCGTTTGTGCTCCTTCTTTTATAGGTGTTTTTGTATCTGTGATTTTCTGGATTTGGAGCAAATATCTCTTAATGCTTTTGCTTGGTCTCTTGTATGTTCCCTTCAGAAGTCCTGAGGATAAGAAGTGCAAAAAGTTGCCTCCACTACCTTATTTTGGTGGGAAAATAGTAGTAGTGTCCTTGACTATGTTGTCGTTATTCAGTAAGACAATGAATTTTAGAAAGTCAGCGAGCATCCTTATCTTTGTTTGTAATTTTGCCAACTATGGCAAAGAATCGAAAACCCTTCCATGCACCGCTGTGATTTGTGATTATCTTATTAGCATGGTCTTGCTTGTGTGCTTGCTAGTGTCCTCCCCATTTTTTTTTTTTTATTGTATAATTTACTGAAGGTTCAATAGGGCAGTGAGACACTAAGCTGGTATTATTTTAAAGAATGTCCTCTGCTAGACCACAAGATGAAGTATTTAACACAGGCTGATGCGCTTATATACTACAAATTTTAAATTTGAACAAATCACTCAAATTTTAATATTTTTATTTATTTATTTCTGAACATTTGAAAGAATGTTCTTAAAAAAAAGTTACTCATCTAACTGATACAATGCTATGATAATGCTAAGCACGATCAGCATCACAGCTTTGACAGACCACTTTGAATTGGTACAATGTTAGAAAAAACGAAAAACCACACTCTTCTGAAGATGGCAATGAGTCCGGAACCAGGTAGTATAACCCTTTAAATGAGTACTGTAAAAGACTACTCACATGTCTTAACTTGCTTAATTCCAAAGAAACTTAAGTGATCATGTCAAAGAAAAAGAACCGCCAGCAAAACACACTCAAACTATTTTTTTTTTGTGAAGGATGGTTCTCATAGGAACTTGTGATTTAAGTGCATAATTGAGTTTTGTGAACTCAACTTATTACAAAGTTTTTAAAACACGATTGTATTACAGGAAATAATGAGGTGTGAAAATCTTGGCCCTTTTTACTTTGTTTTGACTTAAACACAACTAAAAGGAGGATTAATTTGAGTAGTTCTACATTTTAAACGTAGACAGTACCTAATTAACTTTCAGTTTTGTAGAGAGTTTTAAGGTGCAATTTGCAAATGATCGAGAGTTGAAGAGTGTGGGACTGAGAGAGGTAGTTGCAGTGGTTGCAGTAGGAGTAATAAGGTAGAAATTTATTGTTGAACTGTATTCGGGGCAAATTCTTATTATCTCGATACTACATCTGTTGTACCCCACCTGAAGTAAGATGAGCTAAGCTTTCAGATCAAACCACTGGGTATGGCAGTCACTTTCAACCGGGAAAAAACATACTTCTGTTCCTGTGAGTGAAACGTGAACATTTCACTGACAGTGTAAACATTAAAACATTAAAACGAGAGTTCTATATGTCACCATGGTTTAGGGAATTTAGGATGTGAATTTGGGATGATTACAGCTTCAAAATTAGTTCAATTTGACATCTCAACAAGCTGTCTAGAGTAATGGCACTAGGTTGAAGATGATAGTAAAAGCTTACAAGCCATTTACACCTGAAAACATGGTCTATGTGATTCTCACTTATTATAGGTCTGAGTATGGCAACTGACCTGTGCCCCCTTTTCACTGCCACTTGATGCCTTAAAAAATGTATCTGAATAAGTTTAATATGTGATGGCACCTCAGTCTAGAGGCATTCAATTAAATTAATTTAAATCTAATTAAATTATGAGCTGTAAGGAAGGAATGGAAAAGACCAGATATGAAAGAACCAATAAACAGATCTGAGCCAAACAATAAGGAAAACCTTCCAGTCAACTTGATGAAAGCAATAACTAAAAATAACAATATGCCATGGCCTTACATCATGCTCTGGTGTATTATTTATCTCAAAGACCTTTATTAATTGTTTGCTCCTGTTTGTTTTGCTGGGACCACTATAGCATTAAGAAAAATTGCCTGGTTAAAGATTGATAAGAGCTGGGCCTCTGTGTGTTCCATTTAATACGTGTGTGTGAGTGTGTGTGCACGTGTGTGTGTGTGTGTGTGTGTGTGTGTGTGTGTGTGTGTGTGTGTGTGGGTGTGTGTTGACTTCAAAGTGTGTATATTGTATGTGCACACATAAACACACGACATATGGATGTATGTATGTGTGAATACATATGTCTGTATGTGTGTGTCTGTGTGTGTGTTGGGGGGGGTTGTTTTACCACATTCATAGAGTCTGAAAACCAAGAGTCTACAATACCTGTGAGGTTCAACAGCTTAAAAGTTTCAAATTTACAAGACAGGTGTTGGATTCAGGGCATATCCACATGGTCTCATGAATGAGATTCAGTGCTGGCTGAGGGCAAAAATCAAGTACTGGTACTCGGTCAATTCCATGGACTAATGCCAAAATTAGGTCCAGTGTGACCAAGAACACATCATCTTAAATATCTAGAAGTCTTCTGAAAAAACTTCCATTCTCTTTTCAAGTCAGTGTAGCGTGAAACAGAGAGATCACATCTGTAGTTTTTAGAGGCTTCTCAGATGAAGAAAAACCTCCTTCAGGATGCTGGGGTTAATTTCCATCACGTCCAGGCAAGTGAGTGTGTTCAGTTCTTCACCAAATCTTAGTATTTTCCCTAAAAACTTAGGAAAATCTGGTTCAACCGCTTTAACATGTTGTAGGGCTTCTTTTGTCCTTACTGTCATGTAAAACCTTGCTGAAGTCTGAATCAACTGGTCCTATCCCTCCATGGTTGGGATATGCCTTTCCTTTTTGCAGCTTCCTTAACGATCATTTTGAATTCCCATGCAAATCTGGATCTGTTACTTCCGCAAGAGTGGATGGTGATGTAGGTGTAGAGCACAAGTTTTTGTAGACCCTCTTTGAAAAAAGAAGGCACCTCTCCTCCGTGGACCAGTGCCACAGCTATCATCATTCCTCTTGTTCTCTAGATACTGCTGTATAATGCTGACTGTCCAGGGACAGGTTCTTGGTGTTCTTTGGCAGTGTAAGAGGGGCATTGTCCTTGGCAGCAGTTGAAAAAAACCCTTTGCAGGGCCACCCTCATACCCCGCACCCTCTGCTTGAACAAAGTCATTCATAAATACGACTCTTAATTTGGCCTCCAGATTGAAAGCCAACCTTCCAAAGGCTTGCATGGCACCATCCATTATGACTTCTCTGCATACATTTATCACATTACAATTGGGAATTTCTCTAATCCATATCTTTGTTGCTAGAATGGTCAGTAAGGTTGTAAGATCTGCTTCATTTGTGTCATTAAAATTACAGAAATCCAGAGTTGGAAGTTGCATTTGAGAACTTGGATGAGTTGTTTTGAGGAATGCTCTGCTCTTCAGGAACCAGAGTGTCATAAATGTCAGTGTCCATTACATCAGTCCAGGTTACAAAAACAATGCAGGATTTTTTAGCGTGATCAATTAACCTGCCAGTTGTTGTACTTCTTATTGGTGATGCCCCGGCTCCCTGAATAGAGAACGCCTCTGTTGCCATCCCATCTGAGCCAATAAAACCAAATAAGTTCTGAATTGGCTGCATAAGAACAAATCCCGTCTTTACAACATGTCAGTCCAAATATTTCTGCTCGGTTTGCAGACAATGCATGTATTTCTCATCTTGTCTTGCATGAACTGCAGATCACTCATGTAAAATTATTAGCAACATTATTTGATCATTCCACTATTTCTGCATCATCAGATTCATGTATGACCTTTAAATCATCATCTCCACTGTTTGAGGCCTCTCCAGGGAGTTATGTAAGGTATGAAGCACTTGTAAATCAAAATCCTCGACTAGGCTTTGGCCAGAATCTAAGACTTCTTCTGCATCATAATACCCATCTGGCTGTACTGTCACCTGCTCTCCCAGAAACTCCCTTCTGATATATATTGAAATTTCTGAAGACAGCATGGAACCCCTCAGCAGACAAGGACATTGGCACCTTTTCAAAGCCTCCTACTTTTGTAGGTGGACTGTTGCCATATTAGGTTGGAGGAAGAAGCAAGCATTGAAAAGTTGCAAGTTGCAAAAGTTGTCTCCCTCCTCCTTGGTTCTCTAATTTAGGTAGTGTTTTGTCTGAATATCCTTTTTACCTCTTTGGAGGTATGAACACAAACCTTGTCAGAACCAATAGTTCTCATGAGGACCAAAGCATGGACCCCATGAGACAACACATCATTTCCGAAATCATGGTTTAGGTTTGGGATAACGTGTGAATTTAGGTTAGATTAAGGTTAGGGTTAGGCACGAATCAGTTTGGTTTACAAATAGTAACAATGTGTTGGATTGTCTATAGTGTTTCTGTCTAAGGGTTTTGCTGTGGCTAGGTGGCGTTCAGAGTAAATATCAACTGATATTAGATATCTATATAAGTTAATGATGTTAAATGGTTAAATCCACCTTTCTCTCTCCTGTTCTTCCTTTCTCTCTCTCCCTCTTTCCACAGCTGAGTATGCCATGTGTCTCCACCTTCTGTATCCTTTGTTTCAAATTAAAAGCCCTCTACAGCCATGTAATTGCAGCTTCATGACATTGTGGTTGGACAACAACTGCAACTGCTACATATATATATATATATATATATATATATATATATATATAGTAGAAACAATATTCTCTTTACTTTCTAAATTCCTTACCCTATATGTGACAGTTAACCCCAAGTCCATTGGTTCATGATGCAGATGTTAAATTTCAAATTCAGCTTAAGAATATATTTTTATATATAAAAAGGCTCAGTGATTTCCTAAAACAGCTAGGTACTGTAGTATTTTGCAAGTTACATAAACACAGGTTTTTGTTCTGATGGTCAGTTTAATTGTGGATCAGAATTCCTGGTTAGCAAGATCCAGTTAAGATTTTCTAAACTCAGTTGCTAAAAAAATCATATGAAACCTTCTTCTCTCTTCTTTTCTCTGAGCTATTACTGTACAACTAAAGAGACATTTTGAAAGGTTAGGTTTTTGTCTTATCATTTGTTTTTGTGCTTGTGTCCAGGCATCATGTGTAACACATTCTGCTGCTCTGGCCAATCTAAAACATCAATTCGCTGATCCCTGCAATTATCAGAACAATGATGGAATGGTGCAATGGAGCCACAGATGTCACTGTACTCTTTTCTGTTGCTGTGAAACAGGTTTACATATGTCTTCAGCTCCTTCCATCCGATTCCATCAGGTGCTAGCAGCTCAGTAGTATTTCTCATATTGTAACCTGAAGAAGTATGTTATAGCACTAGAAACTGCTAACAGAGGCTCAAGTTAGCAAACAGATGGAGCAAAAGTGCCCAGTGATACTCTTGAAGCAACCTCAAAATGAGTAAACACTGATTTCATGAATTAAATATTCTATTTGTTACTAATATTGTTACAATGGACGTGCATGGTCCTCATCTGTATCTATGTATGTACATAAGTACTGCAACAGCCGATCCTGCAAGAAACAAAAAGGCTGTACACGTTTTTTTTTTTTTTTTTTTTTTTATGTTAATGACAACAAAGTAAAGACAATGTGCAGCCTGCACCGCATAACTGAATTACTAGTAAGCAAAATGCATCAGAATAATACTCACTGGTCATATGTTGTGACAGGTTAACTTCACAGACAATGGACAAATTGACTCCACAAAACTGAGAAAAAAAAATGAGTTAAATTAATTATATTTTTAGTATGATTGGCAAAACCTTCATGAGTATATATCTACTATGATGGGATACCACAGATTTGAAACATAACTGTATGAATCAAGAACCTGAAACATTCAGTAAACTGGAACTTTTTCTGTGCTGCATTCAAAGCAAACAAGAAAAGCCATGATGTCTGTCCACTCTTATCTGATTAAATAATAATAAAAAAAAAAAATGTAACTGAATAACTCCTCCGCAATGAGAGCCAACAGATTCAAATGCAGGTAATAATGTTGTTCTGACGCAGTAAAATGACCTCAGAAAAAGTAACAATATTAGTATGAGTTTGACTGATGGGCAAGAGTGGCATGAATCCTTGGTAGCAGCTCATAGGATTTTCCTGCAGGGCCTACCTAGTATCGATTTCCTGAGTCTGGCCAGTTGTCTGCCAGGAGAGAGATAGAAAAAAAAAAAAAACAGGTCAGCCATGCAGACAGAAAGAAAGAGGATTGGGGAGCAAGAGGAGGAGAAAGGGAGGAAGTGGCTGGTTGGGTTGATTCTAATGGAGAATGGGAAGAGTGGGAGGGCATGTGGAGAACAGAGAATATTATAGAAAAAGATATTAAAGAAAATGGTATTGACAACATGGATGAACAGAGTTTACCTTCTGTTAGAACAGTTTTGACAGTCAGCTGCATGTTAATGTTGTCATCCAGACCAGGCAATTAATTTTGTCAAATCTTGAAAAGGATTACATTGTGTAGTTTAACAAGTTCTTCGTTTGATGGTGATTTAGGAACAGATTTTGTTCGCTGAATCTCATTGATTGAAAAAGGTTTCCATTATGTGTTATTTCATTCCACATATATTGTTCATTGTTTGTTAGGATAAGAGTCAGCATCTCAAAGTCACAGTCCATGGTACTGTGATAGAGCAACAATCACTGAACTCAGCCATGCCCCTTTCTCCCTCTCTGCTCTGGTTCCCTCCTCACCTGGAAACACTCAGTCTGGTAAATTGGGGTGAGGAGAGAAGCCAATAGAAGGTATGCTTGGATATTTTAAGCTATGAAGTAATTTGAGAGATTTACTATTTTAAATCTCTCAGTTGACATTTTTCTTTTTAATGTCTTTTGAATAACCTTGTTGTATCTGTTCAGGCAGCAGGTTGAATACTAGACCTACCTTACCAATATTGAAACCTGAGATTGTATTCACTGCAAAGGTAAATTCAGTAAAAAAAAAATTCAGATCACCTATTTAAAGATATCCATTCATTTACCATTTATTTATATATCATATTCCATATCCAGCACATTCAGAAAGCATTTGAAGCCTTTCACTTTCTTTTATTTTGTAATGATGCAGCCTTATGCTAATTCATTTAAATAATCCCCTCCCCCCCATTGATATACACTGAATACCCCATAATGACAAAGCAAGAATAGAATTTTAGAGATTTTTTCAATTTTGTTCAAAAGGAAACCCTTAAATATCACAATGACATGTAAGTAATCAGACCCCTTTACTCGGTACTTAGTTGAGGTACATTTAACAGCAATTACAATCTCAAGTCTTATTAGGTATGACCAAAACCAAACAGGTAGACTGCGTTGTTCCCTTATGCTCTTTGTTTTCCATTTTCCCCTCCCTTGTGTATTTGTTTGTCCTTTTGGTGTTTCTCCCTTTCTGTCTTTGTGTGTGTCCTGAGCTGGGCGTGGCCATCTGGATCATCTCCCACTAAACTCAGCCTGCACAGATGTGTCTCATCTATTTCTCAACTTCTCTACCAACATTATGAACAATTCTTATTGAAAGCAACCAAACAATGGAAAATTAAATGAATTACCCTCCTCATCAAGTATCCAAGCTAACTCCCACATTCACTCCTCCACCACTGTACCAGAGCCTCGGCTGCTCAGAGATTCCCATGCCTCGGATCCATAGCCCTTCAGGGGTGAGATTGACAAGTAATGAGCTTTCTTTATCCATGGCAAAATGGTGTTCCATCAGTGACCCCTGACTTTCCCTTCCAATCAATCCGGGGTTGTTGAGGCGAAGATCTTTTGGCTGGGCTGAAGCAGTGTTTGTCAATGAACCAGTTATTGCTTCATCTTTTATGGACACTGTTGCCAGATTTAAAGCTGTGTTTGAACTACTAGATTTTTGTGAGTCTGCTGTTAAACTGCTTGTTGAGTCTCTGACAGGGAAATTGAAGTGTGGCTGCCCACTTTGTAGATTTCTATACTTAAGATGCAATGGTACAGTGGAACAAGCAATCATTGTGGCTCAGTTGGCTCAGGTGGTAGAGCGGCCACCCACTAGAAGGGTGGTGGTTTGATCCCCATCTCCTCCAGTCCTCATGCTGAAGTGTCCTTGGGCATGATGCTTTACCCAACTTGCCCCTGTGTGTATATGTGCTATAATGCATAGAAAAGGTGCTGTTTGAATGTGTGTCTGAATGGGTGATTGTGACAGTAGTGTAAAAGTGCTTTGAGTGGTCAAAAAAAAAGACTAGAAAAGTCCTATATAAGTACGGTCCATTTACCATTGCACAGAATGAGAAGATGAAAGATGAACTGGTTTCATTGGATGAATCTCCTAATGTAAGAAACCTTGTCTCCCTTTTTATCAGGCTGGATAATCACTTGAGGGATTGAAGCATTTGGAAAAATCAACCACTACAACCAACAGTCACCCCCAGTCTTGCAAGAACCATACAATTAATCAGCCAATCAGACATTATGCTCCCTCAGCAGAGGAGCCCATGTAGTTTCCTGTCCATGGAGGAGTTTCTCTGTCAGATATGGTTGGGTGAGTGCATTTACTATGGGCAATTGGGATATTTTCTTGCAGTTTGTCCTGGAGGGCCAAAAAACTGGGTTTATCAATAGAAGTGGCCTATTGGTGAGCTCGACTAATTCCACTCCCTAATCACAGCCCAGGTTACAAGTTCAAGCCACTCTGTGCACTAACCAGCTCTCTCTTCCTCTGCTGTCCTTGATTGATTCTGGTACTGAGGACAACTTCTTAGATTATGAGAGGTTCCTGCTGGATTCTGCTTTGTGACTAATAGGGATAAGTCTCTGGGAACTTGCATTTACTTAAACAGCTTGTACAAATTAACAGAGAGAATAAATATCCCTTCCCTGATCAGTTCTACTTTTGAACCCTTCCAGTGCACTAGTGTTTAGCAAACTGGATCTGCAAAACACTTATTTTATCTGGTCCAGATCAAAAAAGGAGATGAGTGGAAGATGGCCTTCAATATACCTCTTGGCCACTTTAAGTATTTGGTAATGCCTTTTGCGCTGACTAGTGCTCTGGCTGTTTTCCAGGCTTTTGTTTATTATGTACTAAGGGACCTTCTTCATCACCTAATTTTTGTGTAGCTCGACAACATCCTCATCTTCTCCCAGGTCATGACTGAACACTTATCTTGTGTATGTCAAGTATTCCAGAGATTGCTTGAAAACAGGTTGTTTGTAAAAGTGAGAATGTGAGTATCATTTTAGCACCCTGAGTTTTCTTTATATCATTGAGAGCGGGCAGGTGAAAACATCTGAAAAAGATAAAAGCTGTGTCTGAATAGTTGCAACATCCCACCAAGAAACACTGCAGAGATTCCTTGGTTTTACAAATTTCTACAGGAGATTTATACTTTAGCAGAGTGGCAGCACCTCTCACCAGCTCCGTGTCTCAGTGTCTTGGGTCTGATCAGAAGCTACATCCCTGGGCTTTCTTTTCATGTCGCCTATCCCTTGCTGAAAAGAATTATGATGTTAGAAACAGAGAGTTATTGGAAGTAAGGTTGGCCCTGGAGGAATGGAGTCACTGGTTTGAAGATACAGAACAGCTGTTTGTGATGTGGACTCACCATAAGAACATGGCATACAGCCAATCAGATAATTTCTAAATTTCAGACAGGCCAGTCAGTCAGCATGTTAAGTTTCAGCCTTACTGTCCAGTGTCCTGTAACATGATACTGGATGAATTTTCTCATTAGCATGTTATCGATGAAGGCATCTCCAGTTTGTGGTGAAAGATGCCCAGCAACACGTACCAGATCCAGGTAGAAGCCAAGGTAATTGCCTTTTCCACATTCTGTCCATTCCCAGGTCCTACAGTGTGTCCACATGTCTTGGTTCTCCTGCCACCAGAGACACTTTTAGTGGCCCACCATGGAGGTTGACACACAACAGTATGCTGCTGTCTGTCTCATCTGTGCTTAGGAGAAGTCTGCTTATCGTCCACCTATTGGTCTGCTTCACCCTTTACTGGTTTGTTGTCGTCCATGGTCCCATATAGCCTTTGATTCTGTCACTTGATTACTGCCATCACAAGGTAACACTACCATATCATACTTATTTGTATTATTGAAAGACGTGTATCTGACATCAGCATGTTTTAAATTCAGCAGTTAGCCATTTCCAGCTGAATGGCGAAAATTGAAAATTAATTAAAAGATTAATCTCCTTGCCAATCTATGGCATCATTATGGTATTTAACACCCTGTTTATTAATGTGAGTGGTGTAAACCCTGAACAGGCTAAGACCTTAACACTATTGTCTTTTAAAAATCAAAGTTTAAGCTTTCTCTCAGCTCTTTCCTTGACATAATTTTGTGAAAGTAATAGTGACCCTTCCTCCCCACCCTCCACCCTTCTTTCTTGTTTTGAGATGTTTTTGAAGTCCTTGAATTTCCTTTGCTACTTAAGGGTGAAGGCTTAAATGAATCTTATCTCAAATTTATCATGGCTTTAGTTGGACTGACTTTCAGCCAAATCCTTCAGATGAGGCTTTTGTTGTGGAAAGTAGATAGAGTATCAGAAAGCAGCTGAATGTCACTTTGGTCATAAAAATGGTGAATATGGTAACCTTTTCTGGGACTGTGTGTGGACAAAATTGTGTAGATACCCCTGTTCACATACTTCAGTGTATGATAGGCTCTGTTTTTCCTGGTTTGGGCTTGGTCCCATATTTCCAATGGAGGAAAATCTTTACAGATACAGATAATTCCCAGCGCATTTTAAAAGAACTTGACAAGCCCATAAAAAAAACTATGTGAATCGATGTCTTTTTGTCTAAAAACAAATGAACAAAACAGCAATTACAAAAAACTAACATCATCTGCATGTTCACATGGCTGGATTGTCAACTAGGCAAAGGGTACAGGACCACTGTAGCTATTAGTCAGTACTAATCTGGTAAATTGCAAACTTGTTTAATTCCACTTTATGCACTAATAAAGCACAATATAACTTAAATGATCATGGCCTTAAGAGACGCATGTATTTTATCTTAAGATCCAGTTTATGTTTTTAGAATTTAGGCACACACAAATTTACGGAAGGTGGTGGAAATCCTTTATCCTGTGGTCCACTAGCAGGTTAAATAAATCCAAAACAGACTAAACCTGTAGGAGTTGAGGGAACTGCAGGGTTTTCCATTATTCTCTTTGGGTTTGTCACATTCATTTGAACCATTGGCAGTTTTAAAATTGATTAATGCAGTGCTACTTATCTGTGGTACTTTTTTTCTAAATTTCTTGTACTTCAGTTATTAGACAAACAATGACAACATAATATTTAATATCTTTTTCATCTTTTGCTATCAGTGTCCATCAAATTGAATTTTAGTCCGCATACTATATATATAGTTTTGATTGTTGTTTGCCTGATCATTTTTGTGTTATGGACAGTAAATATTTGCCTGTAGTATAATATTCTGTAGTCCTTTTCTATGTGTGGTCTTGTCTGATTGTGGCATGCACTTGTACACATTTTTATAAAGGCATTTATTAGGGTTTCTTTCATTTATACTATTCTATTCTACGTACTATTTTTATGATGTCTACATTTTGTCATGTACGATTCTTTTAATTCCAGTCACTTTTAATTTAACTTAATTAATATTTTGCTGCTTTAATGTGTATTGTCCCTCCTAAATACATAATGTATAAAGCTACTTTGTTACTGTATGTGTTTTGGTTCTAAATGTGACATTTTCATATGTGCATGTAGAAACAATACCAAATGTCAACCAATACACCCACACACCCAGCTCACAAAGAGAGGGCAAATTTCAACCGATTAGTTTTGTAAATCAAAAACAAATACACACATAAAATGGAATTAATTTGTTTTATATTCCTTGGTTACATTTTTTGTGAAACACATTTGGAAGATTTAGAACATATTTGTGCCTGCTGCTTCCCACCATTATATGCTTCAATTCATGCATCTATTTGTGAGCTCATAAACCAGGCATTGACTACCCATGTAAATTGTATTCCCTACAATAAATTATATGCATACTTGCAAAAATACATAACTGCTGTCGGTCTCCGCACTCCATGTCGCCAGCATACTAATACCCCTTTGCTAGGAGGCCAATGACGCCACTTCCATTATTTTCCATTTAACTGTAATTTTGCAGAGGAAGTTAAGAGTTGGTGAAATTGCCTCCCTCTGCTTTCCTTGTGCCTGATTACCACCATCCTTGTTCTTGTTTCAGAGGCTGAGTCTGTGAAACAAGACTTGTGATGTTCTCATCCTTGTGACTGGATAGAAAACTCCACTGACCTGTACTAGCCTTTGGTTCAGTGGGCGATTCCTCAAGCTGCGGATGCTACAAGCTCAGGGGTTACAGATCAAGTTATCCCACAGTGAAAGGGATACCAATGGAAAGTAATGCAACCACAACCTGCTTTGTATACTTGGCTGATACCAAGTTGATTATTTTATCATGACTTTATCACTACTTAAAACTTAAATTACCTTGTATGTTTTTTTTGTGCTACAGCATAGAAATCTGGTTGAATAATTACAAATACCACAGTGCTTGAGTAAATCATTTTGGGAAAGAAAGAAATTCATATATTTTTTTATTATATATTATATTATTCATTATATTAATATAATATGTTATCATTTTATATTTATTATTATATCATTATATTTCCTTTCTTCAAAGCCATGCAGTCCAGGGAACTCTCTGACAAAATTGTAGCAACTCATTAATGGGGGCAAGAGTATAAAACCATTTCTAAGGCTTGAAGTGCACAGTGGGCTCAATAACTGTGAAATTGAAGAAGTTTGGAACCACCAGGACTCTTCCTAGAGTTGCCTGAAACTGAGTAATCGAGCAACAAGGTCCTTGGTCAGGGAAGCCACTTGTAAAGTGAAACTTAAAGGATTCTGATAACATGAGGAAAGATGCTCTGGTCTAATGAGACAAGCATTTAACCAGTTGGGCAGAGCTCCAGTCAACATTTCGGGTTAACATCAGGCATTGCTCATCACCTGGCTTAAACCATCCACATGGTAGGGCATGGTGGTGGCAGCATCATGTCAACATAATGACATAATTTCTGAAATGATGGGAAGGATGAATGCAGCCAAAAACCCGAGAGATGTTTGAATAAAACCTGCTGCAGAATCAATGTGACCCTAGACTGTGGCAACACTTAAACTTTCAGCAACACAATGACCCAAAGTATACAGCCAAGAAAACACTCAAGTGAGTTCAGGACAAGTCTCTGACCATCCTGGCATAGCCCAGCCAAAGCCCAGACTTAAACCCAGTAGAACATCTGTGGAGAGACCTGAAGATGGTAACTCACAGATACTTCCCACCAAATCTCACTGAACTGAAAACCTACCTAAGAAGACTTGAAGCTGTAATTGCAGCCAAATCATTTTTTTTACAAAGCGATGAATTAATAATCTATGTAAATAAGAGATTTAAGTTTTTGACTTAAAAAATTAATAAACAAAATAATGAAGTGTGAAAAAATTGAAGGGGTCTCAATACTTTCTGCAGCTGTTTTAGCTAATTACTCAGCTTTAGCATTTTAAAAAGCTTTAAAGCTGACCTGCAAACAACCACATTGGACAGTTTATGCTAAAAGTTGTTCTTATTCTTTAATACCACTACTAACAAGACACTGTCTGTCCTTGGATTGTCAGCTACTTTACCAGTAAAAGTTGGTGTTCAATTTGTCTATGTGCTACAGCCAGATGAGCTGTCAATAAAACACATACTCTGGCCTGCCCCACTAAGAGGCTTGGAGGCTAAAGGACCCATGACTCATGTCTGACTCATGTAAAAGTATAAAAAATAAAATTAACATCAAATTTGAAAATCAATTTGACATAGATTCTAAACTGCAAAAAAGGGTGACTTTTATAATTTTAGCTGGACTATAAAACTTAATTCTAGTTTATTTACTTTATTTTGAGAGGATTTTCACTCTAGAATAAAGGGTAATTCAGTTACTTAAATAGGTATTATTTTAATATGTGAATGTATATTCTATTTCTGTCTCAAAACATGTATGATAAAAAAAGAAAAAGATCTGTAGCCCAAACCAAATATGATGGATGTGTGTGTATGTGTGTGTGTGCATGTGTGTGTGTGTGTGTCTGATTGAGTGTTTGTTGGTGTCTGTGTGTGCAGCTGTGTGTTTTGTGAGGGTTGATTGATGCAGGATGGTCGGCAAGGAGAGTTTACAGACAGCAACTGATGACTGAAGGTCACCAGAGCTGCTGAGCACACACACACAAGGCACAAAACACACACGGGCTCCATAGTTGTTCGCTCACACACACTGGTGGGCACACACACACACACACTTAGAGAGAGCTCTCTCACAGCTCTTAGGGTAGTGGAAAACCAATAAAATTGCAAATTTTCCCCTCATATTTTCACAATATCCTAAATAAACAGCAGCCTAGCTTTGCACATCCCTCCTTCATTTCTCTCTCTCTCTCCCTCTCTCTCTCCCTTTCTCTCTCCCCCTAACATTAAATATTAATCTGTATGTGGCTTAGATGACTCCAATCAGAATTGGGTTAACATATAGGGAGATGGGGGCTGCCCTTCTCTAGGTAAACAGTAAAGAGATTGTTAACTCCTCACACATCACCATCATCAGAGCCATCATCACTTCCAGCTCGCTCTCACATGAAAAATTCTCCTCCTAATCTCGCAAATCTACCTTATGGAAGTTTGGGATGTAACATGTTAACATGAATGGAGTCTTTCCAGAAGTATTTTTGAAATAAATCCATAATCCACAATGCTGATCAGCCGTACAATAGACAAAATATGTTTTTAAAGAAGAAGTACAACATTTTGCGCAATTGTAAAGGTCAATGTAATTTTCAACGGTGACAAAGCATATATTATCTTAAATTGAAAGTGTATTTAAACTTAGCTATCGATATACAGTACTACTTTCAGTTCAGCGCATTTCTTTAGTAAAGAGTTACAGTATTTCTAGAATGTGAATCTTTGTGCTAAGAGAGGAAACAGAGGGAATGGCTGTTTGTAGGTAGCAGAACTAATTAAATTCTTGACTAAAATGTTCTCTTATAGTTTGCAGGTTTGATCAGTCGCAGAGTAAATGTAACATAACTCTGATGACTCCTGGACATATTGATGACTAGCTAACAAGATGCAATGCTGAGGATGTTTAAGGAAGTACAGAAATGAAAGCAATATCAATACAAAAAAAATCAAAAGCATATTACCCAAAATGTTAAAGTGCTGGACAGTGTAAAACTTTGAAAATGAAAAAAAATGTGCATCAATTCTATGCCAAAGTGGTCCATGACAGTTAAAAGCAATATGAAATGCCACTACAACCGGAGCCATGCCCTAGGTTTTTTCCTGAGGTCTAACCAAGAAATGATGGTGATGTTTATTTTTATTTCCATTATTTAAAAGTTGTGAATATCCGCAATTTATATAGTGGAAGAAAGAAAATATGGCAGTGTGGGAGGAGGGCGTCATCAAAGGTTCCTGCACTGCACTGCAGAAATCAGAAATTCAAAATCAACCTTTCATGAATTAATGCACTTTTTCCATTTCTTCATGAATAAAAAAAAAAAAAAAAGTAATTGTTGAAAATGCAAAAGTTTTGGCACCTTACTAAGTCAATACTCAGGAACACACAACTTTTGTGGCAAGCTAAATCTTTCTATCCTTGGATGATATATTTTCGTCCTCTCTTACTTCAAGTCATTTTAGGTTCAGAGATATTTTTAGGTTATCTTGCACACACAGCATTTTTAAGATTTCCCCACCAATTTTTAGCCAGAGGACTGTGAGGCTCAATCCAACAGCTATGGCTTGTGTTTCTTGTGGTAGTTCATGGTGGATTTTGAGGATTGCAGTGGATCATTGTTGTGTTGTAAAAACCAGCCTATTTGGTCTTCATTTTCTTAATTGACTGCAGGAGTTTTTTTGATATTTTTGAGAATCCTATTATTCTCTAAATACACCTGATTGTGGCCAAACAGCTCAGTTTTAAGTTTACCTTTCCATAGCCATTCTTTCCAAAACAACTTTGGCTTTGGCTTGATGCACACAAGAGGATTTTTCAAGTCTTAACCAATTTTAAAAACATGGAAGAGAGAGAGAGACCACAAACATAATGACATATTTTATGGATTTTTAATATCATAATTGTAAACTGCAGGGACCAGTTGATTGAGTCTACAAACCTGGCCACACTCCAAGGCCACACACTTGGCTGTTATACTAAATTGTTTCAGAGTGGTGATTTTGGGAACTTGAGATTTCACAGAAATTCACCTGATCAGAGCAGGACAAAAGCTGGAAGCGTTTTTGTGTTTTGCTCCAAAAAACAACATACAAAGACAAAACAGGATGAAGACATGGCTCAGAAGATGGAATCAGCATGGATTATTTATTTCGCAGTGCAAGCGAGAGGTAAGTTGGAAATAAGGTTTTATTATCTCAAACAGGCCTAGTGCAAGCCGCTGCTATAAGCTAACACTGTTGTTATTTGTTTCCAGGGGGAGGGAAGAGCAAAATTTGTGATCATTAGAAATGTAGTCATTTTTATACATCCTCTGACCTTCCGCCGTCATGGAGATGCTGTTAACTATCGATATGACTGTGCTCTGGGCTTGTACAAAGGTTATTTTCAGTTTCTGGGAACAAAAACATCATATGCCTCGTGTTTTTTTTTTTCAGTGCCCTGCCATAAATTTCTTTGCCTTTATTTGTATTGCAGTGTTGACAAGTAAAGGACAGAATGGAATTCAGGGATCAGACCAGAATGATTGAGATCATGCTCAGAAGAGTTGCATCCCTGATGATCAAGACAGATACAAAAATGAGTCTCACCATCGCTGCCAAGTAGAGGCTTGCCATAACACTGAGATTCTTGGCAACAGGTTTATGATTAAGATTACACTCTATATTTGACTTCAGTCAAGATAACTCACATATTCATATAATAGGCTTATTGATGGCTGTGACATGGCATGAGATTTGTTTTTTGATGGCTCGCTTCTACATGTATGTGCATAGTCTTCTTTCAGCAGTATCATAATCCCCCAATGGTACAGGAAAGCAGATCTGAGTAAGTAGAGCTGGGGAATGTGTGAATAAAGCAGCAAAATCCTGAAAATCATGATATGGGAAGCACCATTTAGGTAATGTAAAATGTGCACTGTTAAGTAGCCCAATCAGCTAAGAAGTGTCCTGGCTGAGGTGAGATTGCCTATTTGTGCTTACTTATAATGTATGTATTTGTTGTTTTCTTTATTCTTTTAGGGGAATCATTTTCATCCATCCATTTCCAAAACAGGATCGGAGAGTCCACAATCTCACTGAATATTAGCGAGACTTGTGAAACCATTAGAACTATAAGAAGATATTCTGAAGGTAAGCTTGATTGTGACCATAGAACCTCTCACTCCTTAAGCTACTGCATATTTTTAAATAACTTCTCCCACATTTTAAACTCTATTTGGCATATATGTCTAACATTAGATCTACCTCACTGACACCTTTGGGAATCTGATCTTGATGTTTTGGATTAAATTAAATAAAACATTTACACATTTTACTCTACAATGTCAAGATGCAGCCCATTTAAATTTATAACTTTGACCATAATGAAAAAATGGAAGGGGTATGACTTAATGCCAAGCAACTTTTGTGGGTTTATCTGTTCTTTTAAATATTAAAGCTGTATCATGAAAGGGTAATCATGCTAGACTTAGCTTGGTACACTGTAATGTCACTGATGTAAGAAAATGTTTTAGACTCAAAAAAACAGAGGAAGAGTGGCAGCAATTTGCAGAATATTTCTACCAGAAGTGGCAGTTTACCCATTGTCTTGGTGCCACTGATCGACAACACATCAGCCCAGATCCACCAGCACACAGTGTAAGAACTCTCTCAACTACCAACGTCAGTTTTCCAATCAGATGATGGCTGTTGTTGATGCGACATACCAATTTAGGTATGTCAGTGGGGGTGCAAAGGGCAGGGCCTCAGATCTTCCCCAAGTCAGATTTAAAGGGCACACTTGACCGTGGCCTCCTCAACTCTCATTCTGCAACTACTCCTGCCCCCTATATGTTCTTGGGGAATGATGCATACCCTCTCCATTGTGACCCATCAAGCCATTTTCTTTTTGCCAAATGGACCATGATCAGAAGGTATTCTACTACAGACTCTCCTGAGCACAGAAATTTTTGCAAATGGTTTTGGCATTCTTGCCAACCAGTGGAGAATATTCGATACCACAATTATGCTTCACCCTGACATGATAATAATACTGAAAAAAGGGGTGATGCTACACTCTCTCAAGGCCAAGGGGATAATTTAGTAATAATTCTGATGACTGGACCATCTACCTTCATAAAGTCAAGAGGCCAAAACGTTCTTATCAATAAAGTATCCATTTGGCTTTCACAGTATGGTGCCATCTCTTTTGTACATTGATTTAGACTGCACCTCTCATACACACGCACATATAGAGTAACGATGCACTGATGTGCCTACACCATCAGTAACTCTGGTTTCCCTGAGTACAGGATACAAGTACAGTAAAGAATGTACCCCATTCTGATCAATGTGTACAGTTGTATGCCAAGTTTTCTGTTGTTTTGTTTTGTTGGTTTTTGAGGTGAAAAGTAGTAAACAACCCCTGCAGAAAACAGAATTTTTGACTACTATGTAGGAAGTTACTTTTTAATTTTCTGAACTTAAAAATAAAAAAAAAACAAAAAAACAAAGCACTAATTTTGCATGTGCAAAGGTCTGGGAACCTTTCTATTTGTAAAAGCCTGAGAACTTTCTTTACTCATTAGTACTTAGTTGACATTAGTGCTAAATTGACTAAGAACTGTCATTAGAATTTGTCATTTGATGAAAAAGTAGATTAACCCTAACCCTCTCTTTAGTTAACTCTCTCTTTTTCTAATCTTCAAACATGTGGTAACACTCAACAACCATGGGCTCTTCAAAGAAAAAGACAAAGGCAACATTGTTATGAACCCAGTATTAAAACTCCTGAAACCAAAAACCAGTGTGAGCAAGGACAAAGCCCTGATATCAAAGCAAAAGTTGTTCTTAACATCCTTGGATTTCCTCAGCTCACGTCACATCACAACCAGAAGGCTGCAATAGACTGCTAAACACTTTATAACCCTGGATAACATCTAATTGGCTGAAAATTGTTTTCATAGGATAAGTGATGAGGCCCACTGTCACATTGTTTGGCAGGTCCGTACCATCCCCATTTGTAATTTTCACTCAGAGAAGCAATAAGGTATTGTCCAAATCCAAATACTTTTCGGGGATAAAGAACTAAATGGGGCTCCCCTCAGTGATGGCAGATAGAGGTGAAACTCCTGCGTAGACCTTATCTTTGATAGACAGCTGCATCATGGGAGCTGAGAATAAATCTAGCTTTGCCAGGGTGCACTCAGATAATTCCTGATGTAAAAGAGTCATGGTTTTGTTTTTTTATTTTTTTAATCCTTGTTAAAATATATCGACTTCCTCCCTTTTCACCTTTATCTCACCACTGATTTTCTCTTTTTATGGTCAGTGTGTTTTTTGGATTCTGTTGAAGCACATTCTCCTGGTGGTCACTTCCTCAGTCTCCATGACAAGACCATAATATCCGCGGATCCCTCTTGTTATTGACCATTTTCCCCATTGTTTTGCTTATCATGTTGGAGGGGATATTAGTGGTGGCTGATTTAAGATGAAGTTTAGCAATGGATGTAAGCTTTTTCAGTAGAGAAGATACAAATCCAAAAGATTTTTGAGAATATAGACCCTATACCTCAACTTTACATGATGGATGCTCCAAAAAAATTGGGTAGAATGCCCAATGCCCAATGACTCTGACATTAACCACACCCAGCAGCAGTGAGTGGCTGTCACCGACATGTTGATACTGAATGATGTCAGTGTAAAGAAAAAAAGTTATAAATGCCAGTTCTGAGATTGCAGGGGTAGAGGGACAAGTGGTTAAAGAGGGTCCACCAATTGTTCGCTCTCAAGCCAAAACATGTAGACCAAAGGGGAATACGTGTGGATTCTGACTGCTGCCTTTGAAATCGATGCCCTTGGTCACACAGTTGTAAGAAGCAGCCAGCAGTGGGGTTGTACTTTCTGAGTGATGGGAGTATTTCGTCCAGGAGATCTTTCGGATGGTTGAAATATCCTCCTTGACCAAATTTCTGAATCAGCAAAGGTTGAACTTCCTCTGTTGTTTTATGGTGTAAATTATAAGTAGAATTGGTGTTATTTTTAAACACATCCTTACTGCCATTGGAGGTCAGGGTCATGTAAAACCCCCCGTGGGACACTTGATCCATGACGTAGAAAGGGAATGAATGTAGTATGGTTTTTGTATGATGTTTTTATGCATTTTTCCAAATCTGAGGCCTTGCCCCATCTGCTGAATTTCTTGGGCCAGTTTTTCCAGTGTACTAAATTCAGTCTTTCACCCCTGATGGAATATTGTTTCAAAATTTTTGCTACACTTGTCTTTAGCCATTTTTACTTTTATTAACTACGCTACATAAAACAACCCCCAATAGGTTCTCTTTCATAATCTTTAAGTCTATATACAGGCCACAAACAGTCCTCTCACCTCTCATCTGACAAAATCTCCCTCCTTAAAACTGATGTTTAATTTAGCCTGGTGTTGGGTGGGCAACATACCAAATAGGTTTTGAAACACTTGAAAGATGTTCTGAGGTCACTATATTAGTGTCACTACATTAGTGTAATTTTTTTTCTTTTGTAATAGCTATGGTTATAGTTGTTCACCAAGTCTTGTAGGACACTGAGATATCGCTGGGTGTTTTTAGCCTGAAATATCTCCACGTTCTAGTTTTCAATGCTCCAATCTCTAATGCCTTTAGGGTGCTGGCTGTGGCAAAATCAATAAATACTGTGTTTCTTCATCAAATCCTCAAAACTCTTGTTTAAAAACTCTATACCAGCGTCCATTTGTAGCTTTTCCAGCATCTGACTGTCTTCTAAGATGGTTTCATTTTTTTTCTTCAAGACACACACATAAGCCTTTTTTTTTTTTTAAATACATCTATTACTGGAAAAAATTAAGTGTTGTAATGTTCGGCTAAGGCTTGCATATCACAAAGGTCCAGGGTTAAAAACTATGCAGAGTATACTAAAGAAAAAGAACGGTGACATTTTCAAGCCTGACTTTCTTGCCTGTTTCATCTTGCACAACCTTGTGGAGTCGTTCTACTTCTGCAAAACTACCTGGATGGGTAGGGTTGTAATACACTTTTTTCATGTGTCCATCTCTCATCCTGCCTTCTATGGCCTCTGGGGTTTAACTGATATAAAATGATAAAACAGCACATCTTTATCATTTTTTCTTTTTTTTTAATTCACAAAATGAAAAGTAAATTGCACAGAGTAAACATCTTGATAGATTTGATAGATTTGATAGCACAAGATACATCATTTTTCTAAAAAAATATATTGGTTAAAAAGCTAAAACTACATTTTCTCAAAATAGCATTATTAAATATTTAAATGAGTCAAAGACTATAGCTAACAATAACATTTTATCATTTTAATAGGCTTGGTGTACAGTGGAGCTATTAACAGTATTGTGAATAAGGTAGTGTGATCTTGTTATTTCAGTCAAGATCCTCACAGGCATATTGTTTTGCAGATGATAACTGGCATATCGACAAACAAGGCATACAGGCTGAACAAATGGTAGGCTTTTATACTTGAGGATTCTTTACTCCATTCTTTCAGTTTTTCCAAAGGTATCTGACAAAGAAGATTTGCTTATACACATTGTGAGGTGTATACTCAGTTCCCATAGTGTATGTATTGAATGGGATCATACTTTATTCAGAATGTTTTCCCGGTGTCCAATTTCCACATCTCTGATAAAATTGTCCATGTTTCGGCACATTGAAACTTTGTTTTTAACAGCCTGTTCAGAACCCTATTAGTTGACAGATGACAACATGGTTCTCTACATATATCACAAGTCTCTGGTAATTACCCATTTTAAAAGTGGTTAATTAAGGATATTATTTTACCCAGGAAAAAAACAAAACAAACTGACAATCAGTAATGCCCGTCCCAAAACTCCATCTCCATTCAAAGTTATCCCGTTTTCACTACACATCCTGCCCAATCATATTATCAAACATTTCATTGATGGGCTCATAAATCTTCCTCACTGATTTTAGTTCCTGTAGCATAGGCTCTGCCAGGGTTTTGACTCTGTCATAATCCATCTGGATACTGCAAATGGTCAGATGCTGAATGGATAGAATAAATCAGGAAGTAAAAAGTCTCTTCATCAGCCCATGGATGATGTCCCAGTAGAACCTGGAGAAAACCCTTACACTGGTGTCAATTCTGGCTAGAATGGTTGATCAGACATCCATAGCAGTTGGTACACTGGTACTTGTGAAGAGTAATGTTGAGCAGATGGAAACGGCAGGTGTTACAGTGTTGATGAAAACCAAGGACACCCACCTGATGATTTCATTCTCTGAACTTTTTTGTCCAGGAAAAGATGAAGACAAAGAAGGAGACATCAGTGTGGAGGGGATGACCATCGCAGTCCTGTTATTATTATTATCATATTTTTTGTTTTTATTTATTTCTATTATTTCTTATTTTTATTGTTATCATCTATCATCATTTTTTTTATTAGTGGCTCACTCTTTAAATTGTTTTGGATTATTTTGGCTTTGACTTCATGGGAAATGTGAAAGCATTAACTACATTTTTACCAGATCTTTTACAAACTACACAAATTTAACTCAATCACACAGACCTACCATAAAAATATACTAATAAATAAGACTTTGTAAGTGCTGTATAAGAATGTACAAGGTGGTTCTTTTGGCAACAAAGTCTCTTACTTATGCATGACACACACTGTTAACTCATTCTTGACATGCTTTGCATCACAGCTGTTGGTATCAGCGTTTGATCTCATCTTTGAGTCTTCAGAATTATTTTCACAGGAACGCTCATTACTCATTTTTTAATTATTTACCAACCCCATCCATCACTCTTAAAGAAAGGCATAAACACCCCAAGACTGCAACTGTAGAATGTGATATTTCTTTCTAAATTCAAAACTAATTTGATGCATTTCAGTTCCAAACACTGGAGATTCCAAATTCTGTACACACATAAAGAGACATCCATGATATTTCCCTCCATATAAATGTTCAACACACACTCTGGACCCACTGGAAAGATATTGTGTGAGTTTCTGATAAGAGCACTTCCTCCTAGTCCTAGTCCTTTTTTTCCCTTCTTTCTATCTCTTCCTCCTCTCCCACCCTTTCTGCACATAGAAGTGCATGAAAGACTACACTGCTGTGACACCACAAGGGGCAGCAGAGGTACACGCTAAAATACCTGCAGCTTCTTTATCACTGAGGAGGTAGACCAGCTTTCTTTGTCTTGGATATACGGTGCAAGAAAGAAAGAAAGAAAGAAAGAAAGAAAGAAAGAAAGACAGAAAGAAAACAAAAATATTGAGCAAACAAACATGCATCAAGAAAGATACACAACAAAGAGAGAAAAAACAAAGCATGACAGAAACAAACAACTTTAATAGGACAGAAATAAACAAGCAAATGCTGAAATACAAACAACAAGCCGATGAGAAAAAAGAAAAAATAGGAATAAATGTGTAAAAAAATTACAAAGAAAGCCAGGCATTGAGTAGACCATGGTTTAGACCATAAAAAATAAATAGAAGACTAAGACAACACAGATGCAAAGAAAACAAACTGTCAGAAAAAAATGGAAAAAAAAACTATTCTAAAAGAGGAGATTATTTTTTTGATAAAGGATAAAAATATAAATCAGCACTAAAATGTATTACATATAATACATATTTAAAAGTTTCTCACACACACACACACACACACACACACACACACACACACACATTTTGTAATGGTAGGGATGAGTACAGCACAGATCAGATATGTGGAAAACACACTAAGACATCAGTAATATACAGACTTAAGTCAAGTATTTGTGTGTGTGTGTATGTGTGTGTGTGTCCAATACTGACAAAATCCAAGGTTAGTAAATGTGGTATAGGGGCAACCCTATATCCTAGAAATGATGTCTATATAAAACTAATTTGCAACAGCAACTATGTTATGTAGAAAATGTAGTTGTTACTGGATTACATTTCCTATTAATGTATATATGTTGCGGAATATATCAGTAAATGTTAATATTTGTTGTCGACCAAAATATCCAGTTTTGCAGTACAATATGCATCTGCAGTGACTCCATCATTATTAAACTTTTTTTTTTAATGTTCAGCGCTCAGTTAAGGTTAGTGCAAGATCGTGGTCTGGTTTAATGAAGAAATTCAAAGTGATTTGAGACACATGATGTTTATTTACATTTATCCAAAACAACAATGTACCTAACATTAATAAAAGTGCTTTTCTTGCTAAACTTAACCACAGATAAGACTGTGGATACAAACTCTGGTCGCTGGTTTGATGTAAGAATTCATTCATTAAAAAAATACAGTCTCTTTGAACATAATCCACAATCAGGAAAGACTTTAAACCAATTTAAAGACGATTTCAAAACTCTATGAAAGCAAATATTTAATAGTACTATCAATATTAGTATGTTCCTGTAATATGTTATTGTCACACTGCTCATTTTCTGCCTGTCTTTGCACTTTTCATTGCCTGACTTGTCATTTTAGCCCCTGCCACTCCCACCTCCCATCCCTGCTGTAACCAAACTCTTCTCACCTTTCCAGACACCTGATTCCCCCATGCCTATCTGTTCACCTGTTCGCCACTGCCTTATTAGCTTCATAGTTTACACCCATCAGCCACAACATGAAAACTAGTAACTGGTTTTAATGTAAACCCAGTTACTGTTTTTCTGTTGGATGTTAGTGTTTACAATTAGCCTACAATTACTATCCAGCCAAAAATTCAACCATTTAATTTTTTTTTTTTAAATATCTGCCACACTTACAGTGAAAGACAGCTGGGTCAGATGTCCAAATGAACTCTGAACCCACTTGATTTGAGTAACTCCTACTACTTAAGCTTCATATTGACTTTATATAAACTTTATAAACACTTAAGAAAGACTGTTGTTTTTGTCACCCATCACATAGATTGGTAGTAAATTAAGAAGGGATCTCTTAATGGCCAGGGTGATCAGGTTGAGTGATTACAGGCAGCCAAAACAGTTTCAGTGTTCATATAAAACTGCATACAACTTCTGTTTGAATTCAGACTTTACAAATTGTGAAATTATACTTTGAATTCTTTTCCAATGCATTTTATACTCTTCAGATATTTAACTTTATGTCTTCACAAAAAATAACAAAATAACATTATATTTGATCTAAGTTCTTAAATTTATCAAAAAACAATAAAGCATGAAATGTATTTGAATGCCATTTTCAAAAACTGAAAAACAAATCCAGTAAAATATGATAAAAGTTGCTGAAGATCAATCACTGAAAAATGTGTGATACGAAAGGAAAATCTGATGATTTTGAGATAAGATGAAATTGAAATATGGTTTCTGAACAGAATTCTGGACATTTATGGAATGAGTTCAGTTAATTCTAGCAGAGTATGATCTCTGTCTGTTCAGATTTGACCAAATACCCATATATACTTCCTAATTAAAGGCTATGCTGTTGCCATATGCTAAGATATTGCCAACATTTGCCTTGTCCAAAATGTGACCACACATCAGGGCTACAGGAACAGAAATACCATGTGAAGACTGCAAGACCAAGCCCTGGCTGCTTAAGTTTTCCTGTAAATGTTTCTGATGTTGGTGGAGTTTGTAGAGAGTGAAGACAACATCAAGAGTGTTAAAGAGAGATTTTTAATAGTGTTCTTCTTTTCAGTAACAAACATCTAACTAAGCACTGACAGCAAATCTGCTAATATTTCACCAACATTTAAGGTTTAGTGTTTGTTTTTGCATTGGCAGAGCTCATTAGTCGTGATCAGCTGATTCTCAAGATGCACCTAACTTTCTCAGCAGAATGGGTTTATCCAGGTTTCATGGATTTCTCATTTCTCTCTCACTTTTCT
This sequence comes from Istiophorus platypterus, assembly GCA_016859345.1. Lineage (NCBI taxonomy): Eukaryota > Metazoa > Chordata > Actinopteri > Istiophoriformes > Istiophoridae > Istiophorus > Istiophorus platypterus. Next base: position 26,032,369 of record CM029116.1, read on the forward strand.
GAACACTTTTCATTTCTCAGAGGGGATCGGTGGTACTGTATATCCTTACTTTTCGAAAGGTAAAAGGCAAATTTTTAATTTTTTTCTCTTATTTTACAAAACACTTGCAATATTTCTGAGTTGTCTCTCACAATTCAATCTAACTTAATTTCTACTCGAATTTTCCACATAAAAATCTAATTCCAATTGTTAGATGAGTTTGTTATGACGTTGCAGAGACTGTGTGTGATTCTTCAGCAGAAAAGGACATTTCTTTTCCCTCCTCATTGTCAACCTATATTTCATACATTTACCCATAACTCCTCCAGTTCATACTCTGTCCATCCTTATTTTCTCCCTCTTCCAACAACGATCAAAGTTTACAATCTCTTCCTTTTCTCTTCCTCCCCTGTCCTCCTCCCGTATCCAACTCCCCCTTTCCTCTAATTTTCTTACAGGCTCACTATGGACACCTTAGCTAAACCCTGCGGCACAAACACACACATCATACACATGCTCACATTTAGCCTGAGAACCAGAGTCCTCTCCCCTCCTCCATGATGGACTGGGATTGGCTCCCACTGTCACAGTGTGTGATTGCGACCTCCGTGTGACCTGCTGGGGATATATGGCGTCCACGGGTTATCTACATAATGCACAGCGAGAGAGGTGAAGGAAGCCCCATCTTAGAACAAGAGAGGAGGGGGTTAGGAGGGGAGGGAAAGCGAGCGGGAGAACGAAGTCTGGATGAGAAGATATTGCTGGGGAAAGAGTTGGATTAGATAGACAATAGTGTTGGCTAAATGACAATGAAATTTTCTTGTGTGTGTGTGTGTGTGTGAGTGAGATTGTTTGTGAGTGTGTGTGTGTGTGTGTGTGTGTGTGTGTGTGTGTGTGTATGTGCTAGTGGATTTGTTTTTAATGGAGTTTAAAGGACAGAACATTTTCTATATATCTAAACTATATTGGTAATTACACACACATATTTTTTTGTGTGGGTGCATTTACAAGTGCTGTGTGTTGATTTCTCCACTTATTTAATTAAATTCTGAGAACAGGATTATAGCTTAACCACCTCAACGCATAATGAAAATTTTCCTTTGGCCACCAGGGACATCCCAAAAAAGATTTAAAAATATTTTTTTAAGTACTCACTATAGTCTTTCTATAAAGGTTCCTTTAACTGTCCAGTCAATATTATGAGGACAAAAAAAATAATAAGTAGTAAGGTTTAGCTTTTCTTTGTTATTTTCATTATTATTTGCTTACATGGGCCTCTGTGTGATGTTTCTATTTATGTCACTTCATATTGTGCTAAATCTTAAAAGAAAATGGGGGAACACTGAAAGTATTTTTGTTATAATTTGTCTTATTATTTAATTCTGATTTTGTATTTGTACTTTTCTTCATAAAAAAGTAATGTTTGTTTATGTGCTAGAGTTCCAATCAGTTATATTTCTATATACTTCTATATTTCTATCTCTATTTGATTTTTCTCAATGGTTGTTCATTAAGGTCTCCATAGGGCCCCGAAACAATGGGCCACACTGTATAAGTACAATATGAAAAAATGTGTAAGTATTATGTGACACTATAAACACTATGTAGTTGAAATATCATACAAGCTTTTGATATAAGCATTTTATTTTAAATGTGATCATGTAGCAACCTAATCATGGCATTGTTTATTTCTTTCCGTAAATTATAAACATCCGGACCCATCATACTTCATTCTAATATAAAGTTACTAACATACAATTGGTACAATTACAAAATATAAACACGCACACAGAGGCTGGCAAACACACACACACACACACCTACACACACACACACACACACACACACACACACACACAATGAGGGAAATTTTCTCAGCAGCCTGTGCTCAGTGAGTCACCAGGCTGTTTGAATGAGCCAGTCTGCTCCCGACTGCCTGCACACTCACAATAAATACTCCCTGTGGGGAGGCATAGGCAGTCACACCAGAGTAATGCTAAAATAAGTTCATTTCAATCTAAAGTTTCAGGCAGATTCATGACAGAGCCAATCTGTCTGCTTTTGGTGTGCTAACTCCACCCACACTCAGATTACACACCTTGTAATAGGCAGAATAGTGAATAGAGAGCCTGACATAAATCTGCTCATGACCTACATTGATACTGTAGTAAGCAGTCACAGTATGACTTAAATCAGCTGAATACTTTGCTGAAAATTTATATAACTGATCTTTTTTTCATATTGATGATTGGTAGGATTTTGATGATTAGAGGAAGCACAGTCATTCGATGGTGTTAGTGTTAGAAGTCATTCTGAAGAATGATCACAGTGTCGCATAAGTACAATACATTACTGCACTGGACTTTATCACTGCAATAACAGGCAATAACAGCTATAACTGTAGGCAGTATGTGATTGGTCCAGCTTACATTAAGTCTAACCATTTGATATACTGATGGGTATTTTAAATAAAATATAGTATTTCATCTGTTATATATTTATTATATTTGTATTTATTTATATTTCATATTTACATTTAAAATTATATTTATATATATCCTCCAAAGAAACATTGATCTATAAAGCACATACACACATCAGATAGATAAAATTATGCATCTGAAATACCCAAGTTAGATATTTGAAAATCCAACTCCATAAAATGGAGCATGGTTTGTAGACAGTTATAAGACAAGAATCAATATATTCAAAAACTTTTCTTAACTTGTTGTCTGGCAAGTAGCTACTTAGCCAGCTGGCTTAGAGAGCTAATGTGATTGACTAGCTCCAGCATGTCCCTGGCACGCTCGCATGTTAGCAATTTGCTCACCAACTGCATTAATTTGACAACTAACTCTGTATGTAGTCACTATGTTACCAATCTTCAAGTGCCACCTATTTCATCTCTCTGCACAGTGGCTGTGAAGTGATACATTTATAGAGTGACAACAGTATGAGAAAATCAGTCTTTGTTCTGTGCAAAAATATGTTCTAAAGCTCTTTTAATATCAGTGATGGAAAAAAAACAAGTCATCTCATTGGTTGGCATCAATAGAAGAATGGCAATACTGTAAAAATTCTAGTAAAAAAAAGTCACTGCTTTGGTGAGTCTACATTCTTTTATCACGACATAGTTAAGGGCTCATAATTATATTCTTTGTTAAATTGAATAAAATCATAGTGTGTATTATTGGTTAAATATTGTGACAATTTGTAACTATGAATCAATATTACTTTCATTTTCATGAATGAAAATTTAGGACACAGGTCTGTCTCTGGAAAATCTGCCAGGCGTTTTGCTCTCATAATATCTAAATACATGGCACATTACACTATGACAAATTGTGTTCAAGTAGAGCAGGAGTTATTTGTATGCTGAGCCCTTACACCCAAACTAAAAGCCTCAGGTCATTGATCATCTTCAAACATTGCACAATGATGCATAATCCCTCCCCATAATACCCTCTTCATAATCATCATGACAACTGGCAGCTCCCCACACAAAGAAAACAGACTTCAGAAATAGATAGAAAAAAAAAAACGGGCATTTAAGAAGTGGACAATTATGACACAGTCCCTCTCCTTTTATTTTTTTATGATAGCAAACGATCAATTATCCAGATGGCAAGAGATGTGGAGGGGCAGCTGGCATTGTCCACAAACATACACACACACACACACACACACACACACACACACACACACATTTACACACATATTTACACATTCAGAGAGAAAAACAAAGATACATAAATTCAAAAGCAGAGAACACACCCTCTGACTCATGCACACACACACACACACACACATACAGAGTCATAAGCATCTGTTGTGTTGTACATGCAGGTATCCCACCATGCTGCCTATAGCAACAGCAAGTGCACAGATGAGGCTTACAGCTGCTCAATGGTTCCCAGTGAGAGTATAGCACCGCTGTGATGGATAAGGTGGGATTCTTCTAATTGACAGTTTGTGGGGAAACAGATGGTTTATTTGCTGGCATTTATCACGTCTTTATGACCAACAGAAGACAATGTTGAAGCAATAAGAGAGAGACCTTATTTGAGCATTTTGCAGGTTTCATAGTATGATACTGTGAAGTTCTAGTATAAGGACCCAGATGCACATTGTAGAGAGTTGTATAATGTTTTGGGTGGGTTTTGCTTTTGACAGTTAAAATAATACCTTTAAAAACAAACAAACTAGCAAACAAAAAACAGACCATATTTATTTATTTATTCATTTATGTATTTATTTATGTTGTCTGAAGTACAAGGTTATGTTGAAACGAACATGTGGAAGTATCAAACCTTTATTTTTAAGGGCGCAACAACACAGTCAGATCTTACTTTATGTGTTGTATCTCCTTCCATATCACTGTATAATTCAGTTTCTAAACATCTTCAAATGTGCATGTTTCACAGAATGTGTGCATCTCCAAGAACCTGTAGGTCTGTGTGTTTGTGTGTGGGTGTGTGTGCCAAGTTTGTATCCGTCAACCTCTTTACCTCCTGGAGTTTCCATTATGCCTGTCACAATTCTGTAAATTGGAGGTCATATCAGATGCCAATTCCCCCAAACTGCCTCCTCCAAAATGCATCATTTTCTCACAAATGATACATGCATGATGTTTCAGCAGTTGCAAAATCCATGTTGAAACACAAAATAACTACTTATGCATAGTTTAAAAAGCAATGAACAGACAATCCTACATATAAATAAATAGAAAATAACTGCACATATGCAGCCGTGACTTCTTCTCCGCTAGTAGCATTTTATTCTACAGAAAATGTGATATAATAGCATTTTCATTTGTATTCTAACCGGTAACATTTCATCTACAGTACATAGAGTAATGTTATTCTGTTGAACCACTGAAAACACTACTGATTGGTTATGAACAGCACCCTGCAATAAACACCATGCCAGCTGATAGCTTGAACTGGATAAGTTATCCCACTAGTTTTTTGTGGTGTGCCAGTTACATTTAAACTCATTGCTGTCTGCCCCTGTGGTAATGAAACTCATTAATTTTAATACTTTATCTAAAACAATAGAAAATGTATTTTTTTTAATTTGCCTCTATTTAGTAATACTAATCACTCATCAACAAAATGATTTACCACATGATGAATTCAGTTTTATACTTCTGCTTTTTTCAAGTAATAATGCCTTCTATTTGAAGTTGAAAAATGTAATTTCAAACTACAAGCTCAAAAAAACAAAACACTAAATTAATGTGGAGTTAAGGCATCAAAGGTTATGGTATGTCACCCCAAACCTTAATTCATTACATAAACACTATTAAATGAATAGTTCAACATACTTCCAGCAGTTGGTTTGCTTAGTTAAGCAAAGAGATAAAACAGGGGAAAGAAGTAGCCAAGCAAGCTACTAGCATGTCTGAAATTAACTAGATAACACATTATATCTTGTAATATAAATCAAAGTGTTGGCTTGGCACAGTGACATGCAACATCATCTGGTAGTGCACTGGACTGGACAGTCAAATAAATGTTTGCATGCTCCTACGAGATGGCTTTATAAAATCGCCAAAGTATTTTACTGCTTTTTACCCTGTGTTTGTCAAGACTGAAGGTAAAATGATGACAGTCGCCTCCGTCCTATTTAGTATTTTTAACTGTTTTACAGTTTTTTAGCCTCTGATAATCCTTCAGAGACATGGATTTACTCATACTGACCATCCTGAATTGTATTCTTTTTCACCTGTTGCTACATGTGTTCCTCAGCACAGCCCCTTGCATCAATTGATAAAATGTCAGTTGTTTTAGTCTAATTGCACCGTAAGAGATTTTTATGGTGCTATACCAGCGTCATGTTATCTCTGCATTTACTACTGACAGACAACAGTCATTATTTGCATTGACGCAAGAAGTCATTTGTCAGGAAATATGAAAATAGGTTGTTTTAAAAACCACACTAATAATGCCGTCATTTTCTTTGACACACAAAACGATTTCTTGCTGTATACAGTAGTGTCTTGTCTAGACCCTTCCTCATGTGTGTTTCTGTGAGAACAGGAACATGTGGAGTGAAATCTGAGGCCATAGGCCTCACAAAGTGTTACTGCCCCTACATCATGAGGACCACTTTTGGACCCTTACTGCCCTAACTGCTTCTCAAGTACCATTGCACCCCACCCAAACCGCCCACATCAGGGCTCCAAACATGGGCCTTTATTGACTGGTTTTGGATCCTCCTACTCAAGATAGCCTACTTATCCTTGCAGCTCTGCCTCCATCACAAGAAGATAATCTCCTGTGATTACCTTCTATTTCTCATCTGCTCGCTCTATCTCCTTTCCTCTCTTTCTGTTTTGTCACCTTCCACTCCACTCTGTTCTGTTGTTAACCCCCCCCCCCGACACACATACACCTATCCCTTCGTTTTCCTTCTCTTTTCAGTTCATTTTTTTTAGTTTGGAGGTAGACTTGGTGAATAGAGAAGGCCTCATCTCCAGCACTGTCTCACTATGTGTTCTTTTGTACAGGCAGTCCTCGACCAGCTGCCTATTCACACAGCCCTGCCAATTAGGACCCCATTCAGAGAGCATGAGAGAGGACATCAGATGAGATCAGTTACCCCACCCCCCATCCCCACCCCCACCCCCACCCCCACTCAGCATAGATATGGTTTAGTTTTAAAACCTCTTCCTCCCTGACTCACCTCATCTTTGATCGTTTGATTCTATATCTTGTACTAGTTAAGGACCTGTTCAAAACATGTTTGTTATCCAATTAATAGTTAAACATTTTATTAAATCATCATCATCATCATCTAATTTCCATGTCACTGCTCTGTTATGATATTAATGATAGCAAAAAAATTAAACAAAACAGCGCAGTCTTCCTGTCACTGCATCCTAAACAAAGCGCTCCAGGATGCTTTAGCTTCAAAAGCCCTTGCATAGCAGTTTCAATGCTGTGATAAACCATTTACAATTTGCTGAGCTTGGGTCTCCGTTTACAGAAGTCCAACACTTTAAATGATCCTGTATGAGATTTTTTAGCTGCAGCTTGTTTTTCAGGAAGCAGCCATCTTTGCAATGTGTCATTGTCCAATTAAACTCATCAGCTGCGTGGATGTGTTTCCTTTGCTCTAACCAACTGTTGTTTAATAGTTCTCTAGTCCATGTAAAATAAAGACATGAATCAATTTTTCAACAACTTCTCGAATTATAAATGAGTGTACTTTAGCTATTTTTTTAAGGTGGATAAACTACATTTTCATCACCCTGTTAATGTGGGAATAAAGAAGCTTAGGTCTGAATCTAAAATAACACCAAGAATCACTTCAGACTGAATCTAGGGAGTTAATTTACAAACAGCATTTCTCTTTTTGTTTCAGGGCCAACTAGTAGGATCTCAGGTTTGTCCTTGTTTAACTTGAAGAAATTATGGCTTATCCATTTATTTATTGCCAAAAGACAGGTAGTAATGGAGTTTAATTTGATGACACTATTAACTGAATATAGGACTACTGGCAATTTGCTACATATGAGGTCATTTAACACAGTTGGTACACTTTTCCTATATAGTTTTTTTTTCTCTTTTTCCTATAGATGAGACATACCAGTGTGTGGCATCTAGCTTTCCCTATCCAGAAAAAAATCTATAAGCTCAGATTGTGTTCAGGGCTGAGATTTATCTGAATTTCTTAACAGTGACAAATCTATCCAGAATTTGCTCTGACAGTTGCTGTTTCTGAACACTGTATTCCATGGACACGTCAAGCAAGAAAGCGTGTTGCATTACTATGAAAACCAACAACTGTGAGATGTCATCACCAGTTTTAGCAGCAAACTGTATACTTTACATTATACTGTGGTTTCTCCCATTTCAGTAGATGTGCACTCATAAAATAAAATGCAATTATTGTATATATCTTGTTAATGAGTTAAAATCTCATTCAAAATGTAAAATGGATAAATGTAAACAAATAACAACCCTGAAGTTAACAATTTTACGTTATTGAATAGACCACATTTGTATGCTCTGTCTTTAAGTATTTTATAATAGAGTATAGTAACTGAAAATGGCATCTAAATCAAATGTAACTGTGATACTAGATGTTAAAATGGTCCACAGCAGAAGCTAAGCTGTACTGGCTGTCAAGGTTGCTGGTTATCTCCCCTACTCATTTTCTAGACTGTACTGAAAACATGTTTTATTGAGGATTTTTCACTATATTAAAATGTGGTTTTGTGGACATTTGCATATTTCACATGTTTTTCTATTAAAAAGTCAATCAGCAGTTTTGTGAAAGGAAACATTACACTGATTATACACTGAATGCCTTGCATGCTGTTTCATTGTAGTACCTTTCAGTACAGTGCATTTCACATGCCATTGCCATCTCTATTGTTTCAGTTGCATATGAACATTTCAAATAGAGGAGAGCTGTTGGATGGTACTGTGGGTAGGAAAATTTTGCTTTGCCCCCCTAGATTTATTTTGACCAGCCCTGCATCATTGTACAGTTGATGTGAGGCTGCTGGTAGCTTTAGTAGTTAATTTGAAACAAAAAGCCATTGTAATTTGTAGTAACTTTAATTACTTTTTGGTAAGAATATTATATACAACAGAAGATAGATGTGTTGATTCATTTATTTCATCTGCCCTTATATAACACAACACCCCTCTTTTTGCTTATCCCCTTTCAATGATTAAATGAATAGTGTATCAAAAGTAACAAACTTTCTATACTTTGGATATTAAAACACAAATTTTTCATATTTTCTCAAATATATGTATTTATTCCCAACAGATTTTTTTTGCTCTAACATTAGCAAAACATATTCCATGGTGTATGCCATTGCAAAATATGTTCCATATTTAAATTTTCTAATATTTTTTGATGCCACATATTGATCAAATTTAGTGAAATATTTAAGATTTTATGACTGTATCATTACATCAAAGCAAACATTCAAGAGGTCTTTTGCATCATTTTAGGGGCAAATCCACATAATTTGGGATCTTGTCTAGAATGTCAAATGACCATTTGTGCATTTCAACAATGGTTACCCATGCATGTGTTTGTAATGATGGGCCACAGGTGGGTCTGACAGGGTTGGAGAGGTTAACTCAAGGAGGCAGTTTTGTTACTTTTACATCCCTGAAAGCCTTAATCAACACAGACACCAAGTTACACATTCGCTTCCTTGTGTTGGCTGCCACACTCACACTCACCCCCACTACAATGGCCCTCTAATCTCGCTCTGTAGAGCAATCATTAACAGGCTGATTCCACTGTGGCTGAGATGGGTGGAATAAAAAGAAAGAGAAATGTCGGGAGGGGAGCAGAGGAGGGGCCTGTAATGGATACTGTGGCCAGTAATTAGGCACCAGGTCCCGTGTTAAAGTGTCGTGACTTTGGGAGAGCTATTTAGCGTGCTAATGAGTCTCTAACAGTTTATTGATGCCACTTCTCCCATCACTTTTCTGACGCTCGCTTCCTTTCAGCCCATTTTTCCCTCTGCCCTGTGGGACTCCCCAAGCAACCATTGTCGCTAATTAATTGAAATTAGGACAGATCAAATGCATTCCAACTTTTCTCATATGAGCAGAAGTACCTGGGGGAATGAAATTCCAATTTAGAAACTTGGGGATTTCTGGTCCGCCCCTTGAACAGTGTTAAACGAGGATTCTTAATACGGGCATGAGGCACTAATGCATCCAAGTAATAGATGCTAATCTAAGGGCCATTGTGGTTCTATTGCCCAACTTGATTCATTGATTCATACAGAGCCTTTTTTATCAACGTGGTACCATAGTTTTGGGCTTGATTGCTTTGCCTCAGGGCACTTTTTTTTCTCAATCTCCATTTCTGTTCTCTCCAGAAAAGTAATGAATAAAGACTTTTGATTACAGTAACTTGTGTTTCATTTTCCTTGGCTGTCTAGTCCTTTTGTAAACCACTCCAGGGCATCTTGTATTTGTCTGTCTGAAGCTAAAAACTGAAATTGACTTGATCTCTTCTTATTCTTCCCTGAGACCAGTCTGGAAAGTTTTTTTCAAGGTTGTGGGAGCACTTACGTCCAACAACAGCCTATATATTTTCTATATACAAATCAACTGTTCACATATATGCCCAAATGCTGAATATGTCTGTCTTTCTTTTCTCCTGCAACTATAAACAACATTTACACTAAGTGAAAGATGTCAGATTTCTTGCAAAAAAAGTTAGAAAAAGAAAGGAATTTATGTTACCTGCTCTATATGAAAAGACCCCATAAATTATATTTGTTATGAGTGTCAAACAAGAAAAGAGTCCTGGTGATGCTGCTACTCCACCTTTATTTATCTATTTATTTAATTAATTGTATACAGGTTACAATGAACTTTTCCATTTAGCAAACTTGTTTCAATTTTGCAAACTTGGTCTATGGTGAGTTACCATGTAGATATCATGAATTCTCTTGTCTTGCATAGCTGGAACTTCTGCCACAGCACTGTGTCGGTACTAGGAATGGTCTGACTGAATCCATTATCATTCTGCTTTAGGGGGAAAAAAATTGCTCTTGCTTATTTGCATTTCTTTAAATTACTCATGATAGTCTTCGGCGGTGCTAAGCCCAGGATGCAGTGACTTAACCCCTGCAAAATAACGTTGGGGAGAACGTTTTTTGGTGAAACATTTTCATGAGGGGAGGTGATTACTGTCAATAAAGTGGCTAATTCTGTCGACTGTGATTGGACAATCCAAATCTTTCTCAAAACTTGCCATTTTCACTATGTAGTTTACAGTCTTGGAGGTTGTTGTTTCCTGTAGAGAAGGGAATTTGGAAAACAGTAACAGGCCAGAGGTAGAAGGGGAGGAGACTTCAAAAGCTTTCATTCAGTGAGTCCGAGTATGGATTCTTAAATCAGCGCTATCACCATGGAAGAACTACAATGACAGAGACAGCAAGACACCTCTGGCAATATCTTGGAAGTTAAAATGTATTAAAGGCTCTGTAAACCTACAGAGGTTTTCCCACTTATTCTGGCTGATTAAAACTTTCTTCAGGTTGATTTAGATGGCACTATGATGGAGTAATGGGATTGTCAGGGAGATGTTCATCTCTTTTTTCTCTTCACTGAGATAAATTGGCAGTAGTATTCCAAAGTCAGTTTGACTGACATCCTTCAACACATGGATTATTTGATCCTGTTAGTAAAAATGATAACGTTAACTCGTGACTTGCATGCTAACTGGGACACAATGAAAGCTGTAGTTGCGGCCAGCTTGGTAACAGACAGGCCAATCTGATATCATGTTACAATGCTAGCAAACAACAACCTGATTTCTTAGGGAGTTGCAGCATAATCTTAACATTCCTTGACATATGAACAATTATATTGCTGATAAATAATGGAATTGCATGAATAAATATAAAGCTTACAGGTTTGGAGACAAATATAATCTAAAGAAAAATATTACATTTCAAGTACAAGGTGGTGGGCCACCACATTTAGCCAACACAGTAGATCAGCACTTTGGAATTTAATTCAGTCTGCTTGCTGTGATCTTTAACTTGGATCTTAGCGTATGAGTTACTTGCTTTCTATTAACCTTAATTTTGTTACTGTACTGTGCTCCAGCAAAACACATTCACACTCTAGTTGTCTAAAAACATGCACTTTTCTAGTGTTGACCATTTAGCAGAGGTTACCCAGTTTCAGTTCCTGCTCAGGGACATATTGGTAGCTCTGGAAAGCATGATTCAAATGAGTCTCACATTTTCAGCAGCCACAGCCTTGTTTATGGAGTGCCTACTGCCAGTCCGGGCAGCATAATGAAAAGCCAATTATACTCTGATAGTTATGGAAAATAGATTCATATTATCAAACTATTTTAACAGGAGAAATAACTGTCACTAAATAACACAAAATTACAAAAGTATAAACTTGACATTTTTAAAAATAAAATTCATGTGTAGGCATTATATGCTCACTTAGATTCATATTCATAATGATACACATTTAAATAAAAAATACATACCTATTGTATTAGTTCTATGTCATGCTCTACTTCATTATTCTTTATGGTTTTCCAGTTAAACAAATCATTATGGGTTTGATTCAATGGCTGATTCTTACATTTAGTCCTTGTATGAAACCTACTATTTTAAGTATTTCCTTACAACCACTAAGGGTAAGTTTTCATTGGTGCTTGTCATTTTTTTCCCTATTCTTTCTTCAAAGCATATATTCAAGTCTGACTGACATTAAAATTTAGAAGAAATTAAAATGGGTTGAACTCAGGCCTTTTGACCTGGTGGGAAACTAAGAAAAATAAGTTTTCCTTCCTTATCACAAAACTTAGGTCAGACCAGAACAACTTAATGACTTAATGTACCATATTAGCATTACATGCTAATTAAAGACAAAACTGAGGTGCTCGTCTTTGGCGCTATTCATGAAATGCAGAAAATTATGGCACTCTCTGCCCCCCCCCCAAAAAAAATATCAACGCATTTGTTCTCAAATCTATGTTGGTTCTAAGTTAAGGCCTCTTTGAATAGGCTGCAAACCCATGAACACACACTCAGATATTGTGTATTAAGGTTTTCTTTTAAATTCTGCTACTTATCTACAAATCACTAACAAGGCTAGGATCATTTTATATTTCTCACTTGGGTCTGTTGATGGGTACTTGGGTCGAAATAAAACAAAGGGAAGATGAACACTACATGTACTTGGAAAACCTGCTAAAACCTGTTATTTTGGACCCTCCTCTACTCTGACCGTGTCTAAAATTACTCCTAAAACCTCTTTTTTTCAGTATCACATATAATTAAACATTTGTCTCCACTTTGATTTATTATTTACTAATTTGACCTAATTTTAGTGTTTTAACTTTGGTTTTCTTTCAATGATATTAAGTGCTCTTCTTTTTATCTTAATCCTTTCCATTTCTCTAATGCAATTTGTAAAGGACTATGAACAGTCACTGTGATTGAAATTTGGAACATCAATAAAATTGTTTGTTTATTGATCCTATCTCATCTGTTTAGCCTTTTCTTCATGTTTGTATTCACTGAGAGTCAGGCATACAGGGAAAAATAGAGGAGTCAGCGTAGCACAGAGCACACAGTTCCACTGGGGTTGAAAGAAAGCAGGGCCGTATGTCTTCTTTAAAAGTCAATCTCTCCCTCTTGTATACTGATTAAGAGGCCTTATTGGCATGTACATCTGTATTAACACAGCCATCAGTGACCCTCTATGTGTGTGTGTGTTTCTGGCCAGGCAAGGTGCAAAGAGCCCTGCCAGATTGACTCACAAAAGGAAAGGCCTACTTCACGCTTATCACAGAGACTTGGGGGGCTAAAAGACCCCTCAGGGTAGAGGGTGGGACTCAACATCCACCCAGACAGAGCACAGGCACCCAGCAAGAGAAAAGTGTTCACCCCTTTGTCCAGCTGACTCTGTCTTTCTCCCTCATCTCACACACACAAACCCACAAACACACCACAGGGACTAGGATTAACCCGAGAGAGGTCTACAATAGGCACACATGTGTCCCCCTTGGCCAGCCTGGGCCAATTCAGGTTCTCTGTTACTCACCATCCTAACAGGGATTAGGCTTAATGAACTGGAAGGAGTTAACAATAAATGAATCAGGGCCTATACGCAGCCTCCTAATTCCATTTTGTGTTCTGCTGCTTTTCTTTCCTCCCTTTCTGTTTGAACACAAGGTGTAATCCACTTGACTATCAAAGGTGCAGGGAGAGTATGAATTGAAACTATCCCTGCCACATGCACATGCAAACACACACAACGCCTGCCCCTTATGCAGCTTGCCGACACCATCTGCTCCCATCAATACTGACTGGAATCCACACATACTATAGAGGAAAAATAACAATTCAAATATATTTTTATATTTGTCTCAAATTAAACCATTACAAAACCCATCCAAAGAAGCTACTGAAGAATGGAATAGCTAATTAAATACATTGTTATTGGATGCAGCCTACTGTACAGTTTGTGTTGATGTAGCCTGCAGGGGAAATGTAGTATGTTTGTTGGTTATGTCTCTTTTGGAACAGCACATTTGCACATTTTTTAATTTCCTCTGTAATTATGCCTTTCCGCAGCTTTGACAACAAATGTTCTGACATCTCAATATGAAATCAACTTGTTATTTTGATGATTTACAACTCAATTAGGCCAGTCACAAGATGCAGACGAAAGATAAAAAAGAAACAAGAAAATTAATAAATAAATAAAAACAGACTTGATGGGCTCTCTCGTCCGAGAGACTTTTTTTTATTTGTTTTGCTGACTGTGTGTATGTTTATTCACTGTGTGTTCATCGTGTTTGCATGTGTGTGTGAGTGTGTGTGTGTGTGTGTGTGTGTGTGTGTGTGTGTGTGTGTGTGTGTGTGTTTGTGTGTGTGTATGTGTGTGTGTGTGTGTTTGTGTGTGTACAGCAGCTCCTTGCCCGCATCAGCGTGTCCTTCAGTGTTTGTATTGACTCTGGTCTCTGAGGAAAAACCTGCACATTCCTCTTCCCTGCCCATGTTTTTTAATTGGAGTGACTGCAGTGGCAGAAATACACACAAACACTGCTTGGAGAATGTGTTTATGAGTCTGTGTGTGGAGGGTTCTTTTTTGGACAAACACTGACTTGGTTGATTATAGCACAAAACATGAAATGATCTTTTTTTTTTTTTTTTTTTTAAATAAAATAGCAAAGTATACAGTACAGTTAGGTGGTTGAGTAATTGGACAGTACACAATTTTTTTTATAATTTTGCCTCTGAACACAACCATGTTGGATTTGAAATGAAAAAAAATTAAAATGTGTCTAAAGTGTAGGCTTTTACCTTTATTTCAAGGGGTTTCACTAAAAATTTGACATCGACAGGAATCACGGCCATTTTTATACATAGGGCCTTATCGTAATGAAGGAGGCAATTTCTAGGATAAAAAAAAAAACAAAAACAAACTAATCAGACACATGGCAGAAACTTTGGGAGCAACCAAATCAACAATATGATACATTCTTTAAAAGAATGATTGCACTGGTGAGCTCAGCAACACCAAAAGGCCCAGAAGACCAGAGAAGACAACTAAAGTGGATGATCACAGAATTCTTTCCAGGGTGAAGAAAACAGCAAGGTCAAGAAAACTCTACAACTGGAAGCTGTATCATTGTCGAAGTCTACAATCAAGAGACGCCTTCATGAATGTAAATACAAGGGGTTTACCAGAATGCTAAAACCACTGGTAACACTCATAAACAGAGAAGCCAGATTAGACCTTGAAAGAAAACACCGAAAAAACAACAAGATTAATTTGTATCAGAATTAAGGGAAGAGAAGAGGATGGAGAAGAAGAGGGATGACTCATGATCCACAGCCACCACATCATCTGTTAAACATGGTGGAGGCAGTGTTATGGCCTGGACATGTATGGCTGTTAATGGAACTGGGTCACTGGTGTTTAATGATGAAGTTACTGCTGATAGAAGTAGCAGGATGAATTCTGAAGTGTACAGGGCTTTACTATCTGCTCTGATTCAGCCAAATGCTGAAAAACTGATGGGACCATGCTTCACAGTACAGATGGATAATGACCCAAAACAGACCGGGAAAGTAACTCGAGAGCTTCTCTAGGCAAAGAAATGTGATATTCTTCAATGGTCAAGTCAGTCAGCTGACCTCAATACAACTGAACAGGCTTTTCACCTTCTGTCAACAAAACCGAGGGCAGAAAGACCCACAAGCAAGCAGCAACTGAATGCAGCTGCAGTATAAGCCTGGTAAAGTATTTCAAGGGAGGAAACTCAGTATTTGGTGATGTCCATTGATTCCAGACTTCAGACAGTCATTTAATGCAAAGGATTTTCATTAAAGCATTAAAAATGATCCTTAAGTTTATAATTATATTGGTTTGTCCAATTACTTTTGATCTTTTTGTTAAACTCCTTTAATTAAACCCGACAGTCTACACCTGAATCGGGGGGGGGGGGGTTCTGTTGGCAGATTTTGTAACTGTGATAGTGTCACAACCATGCAATGATACAATATTTAGTATTATAATCCTTACTCACCATCTCCACCTTCAACAACATCCCACAGTACACTGTAGATACAGTGCTACAACCAGTGCCCTTCAGTAGGGGGGGGGCTAAGTTCTATCAATTCTATCACATGGGTTTTGTGGGGGTCTATTAGTAAGAGAGAGTCTATTTGAGTGGAAATCAACCAACCCATAAACCATATATTTTCTAAACTGCAAGATCTGATATGCTATAAAAAGAATTTTTACTAAAATTGTATTAACAGCTGAAGTTTTATATCCTATTAAAGAAATAGATCATGTGTTGTGTGTAGGATATGACAGTTGTCAGACTGAACGCAAGTATATTTTGCTTGGGGTTACATGCAGATAAGAACATATTTAAGCCATTCCTGTGTGGGTGGCAAAGAGAAAGGGACTTGAGAATATCACTGCAGAAAAGCAAAGATATTGTCTGCTGACTCACTATTCCGTCAAAAAAAAAAAAAAAATGAAATTAAATTTAGAATATGTCCTGTGACCTGTCCTTTAGCAGGGGCTGATTACAGAGCTGATTGATCTGATACATTTTGGCCACTGAATGATTTTTTTTTCCAACATGGCCCTCAGGATAGACTGCATTAAGGATACATGATAAATTCTTCATTTGTTGTTTTTTGCATCAAAAAGTCAAGCAATGTCCCCGGATGAATGTAGCACTCAATCCTTTCATCACAGTAGATTTCAACCTGCCCCACGCACTCTGTAAAAGGTCAGGATTCAGCGACTTTCAATGCTTTCTGTCTCCAGTAGGTGAAGAATACAGCCTGAGCTCAGGGAGGAGGCTTCACCTGGTAAGTGTCTGCAATCTCAGAGGCAATCACATCTAAACCAAGATATACATCCAAGTCGGTGGCAGGTAGTGGGCCTCCATGACACCTAGAGCATCATCATTACACCTCACATATACAAAAAAAAACTGCTACACACATCTCCTACCACTTTCATATTCAAAATACAATAATGGGACTGTGGCTAAGGCAGTAAAACTGGTTGTCTTCTAACCAGAGGGTCAGTGGTTCAATTCCCTTTTCATCCAGTCAACATGCCGAAGTGTCCTTGGGCAAGATACTGATCCCTAAATCGCCTCTGATGTATCACCAGTGTATGTTTGGGTGTGTGTATGAATAGAAAAGCACTGTATGAATGTGTTTGTGAATGTGCAATTGTTGCAGTAATTTAAAGCGCTTTGAGTGGTCTCTAAGACTAGAAAACTGCTATGTACCATCTACCTTAAACCTTTACTCTAACACCATGGATACAACCCTTTGGCAAATTTTCACACTCGCATCCACCAGTGACCAGTTTTTCATCTCTAAGACCACTGTAAAGGTCATTGAATTTACTGCATGTAAAGTATTAATGGGTTTTGCTTTAGGCCAGCAATACACCAAAGGATCATATCTGAGATGTAAATTATATTTGTCAAATTATGTTGAAAAGAAAATGAGAGTGTGACTCAAAAGTCTTAAAAAAACAAAGAAACAAAAAATCTTCCTTTGCTTACCGCTAATGGTTTCAACTGTGCAGATAGTTTTAACTTTATTTGTCCAGGTTTTAAGATATCTCTCTATGAGATTTCTGCCTCCACCTCAGCACTATGGAGGTAAAATTATGTAAAAAAAAAAAAAAAAAATGTAATTTGGATTAACTAATCATTCGAGTGTCCTTACTTGGTATAATGTTTTACTGTATGAAAAACTGAAGAAGGTAATTTCATATTCAAAAAATGTTGTCTAATGTTGGCTGAAAACGACTGAAAGAGTATTTAAACAGTAATTCAAGGGCTTGATTATGTCCCACTGGTAATATTTCCCCATTTTTTTAACATGTAAATCTTTCCCATAATCATCTGCTAGAGATTTAAGGCTGGCTTTAAATGTTTGATTGCACATATCTTATTCTGTTGGCAATAGAAATTCAAAGCCAAAGGCCTCCACGGAGAACCTAAGGTCCCTTTAAAAAGAAATCTGAATCTTTTTGCCCTTCAGAGAAAAATCAGCAATGGTTTCGTCATTGTGGAGTGTGTTTCCCCACAATCCAAACTCAATCCTAAATCAGTGTGTGTGGATTGACAGCGTGGTCACTCTAGAATCTGATGAGGCCTGTCATTTCCCTCTGAGCCCTGATGAGGACTTGTCCGCAGAGATGCAGCATTAGAATATGAAAGAAGAAATAAGGGGTCAAAAGTTTCCTGGATGGCTCTCATACAAAGTTTTCTTGATTGGGACGTTTTGTGACTGTCATTTCCTCCCCTGGCTTTCCATCCCTGTTGACGACTTGAAACATCTCGTGATTGTTCGGCGGTGTCCGAGGCGATCCCGGCACCCGTTCTGCTGTTGGCTCAGTGGATGGGAAGCGGCGAAATCAATCCTGAACTGTCAGAGGCGACATGGTGCAGGTGCGTGAAGATGGGAGGATGGAGCAGGGTTTGAATTTACATTTATATATGAATGTAGATGCCTGCAGTGGCGCTCCCATCAACATGTTAAGACGTTGACATGCTAATCACAGGGCTAGGGGATGCCACCTGTCCAGTGAGGTGAAGGGAAAAGGCGGCCAGGACAGACAGACACACACACACACACACACACACACACACACACACACATATACATACGTCCCGCTACTACAGATAACTACCTGCACTAGCCGTCACTCCTTTGACAACACACAATATTATGCAAATAGGTGTCTGGGTGACAGCACTGCTGCTGTCGGTTTTGCCCACACAGCCCTGCTGACTGCTGATCAGCTTACTTACATTCCCTATGTATCAGTCTGCATCCTGTCTTTCTCACATTCCCGACATCTGGCTCCCCCAATGCAAATTTGTCTCTCCCAGTATATTTCATTACATGAATAGTCTCTTCATTTGTCCCCCTCTTCTCCGGACTTCACACTCTTCTGCTTTCTCTTTCACATTCCTAATTTTTGGCACCTCAAAGTTAAAGCCAGCTTAAAACAGGCAGATTTTTTGCTCCCTTATCTCTTATTTGTTCAGCAGTGTGATCTTTGACCTATTGATGCTGCCTCTCCAAGTCCCGCCCTCCACTATTACATGCACTGTAGCTATCAGTGAAACCAAACCATCAGCCCAGACTGATAAGACTCGACCTCTATCTGACCTTTAAACCTTAGAACTTTCACATGACCTTAAAATGCACAGAGCCAGACATAACAATCCCAGCTGAAGCAAGTTTTTGGTAAAGTGAAGGAAAAAAAGGCTTGGCTGACTAAAAACATGCACCTTTCTAATGAAATATGTTATCATTTCCAGTTCTTGAATGTAGAGTAAGGCACCATGTGAGATCCTCACTTAAGAGACTAGAACAGATTCAGAATGTGAGACAAAACAGTCTATTTCACATATTAAAAATGTATATCTACTTTTTTGTCTTATCTGACATTTTTGTGGCTTCTCACCTCCATTATATTATGAAAAAAAATTAAATCTCACAGTCTAAGCTGTGTCTGAAATACTGGCAACTAATACAACAGAAACTTTAGCATGAACACTGCTAGTGGAAACTTATAAAAAAGTTTAAAATCTTTCCACATTTTTAATACCAGATTGTCCAGGATAAAATATCTTAACAGCTATTGGATTAATTGCCATGACTATTCCAACAGATAAAATTGTCTCCTTAGAGCCCAGCCTCTAGTGTACCTAAAATGCATTGAATTGCAGTAATAAAACTTTAATATAAAATTCATTTTTTATATTTTAGAATTCATTGGTAAATTAGATAATAGGTAAACAAGGTGGGAATTTTGTGCTTAATTTCATTGTAGCTTTGACTTCAGAGCCTTTTTGTATTGTTTCTGGTTGGATGTAGAGAGTGCCAGAGCAGCATATTTATCCATTACACATGACAGCTGGTTTAATAATAGAAAAATTCAAGTAGATTCCACAAGCATTCCTTGTATGTATGTCTATTTGCCTGTAATGTCATTTCTATATTGGATATGATCTACCTTAACTCTACAGTCTACGACACTGTGGCCTACAGTTGAACCTCACACTGTATCGGCAAGACATTTGGCTGCAGTGATTACATTTGTCCCTAGAGCAGGGCCAGGAAAATGGCCCTTTTCCACATTTCTATTATCGCATTTGACCTTCGTCATCCTCCCTGGCCTGATGAAATGAGCATTTAAGGCACACTTATTAAACATAATCTAGTGAAGTTATTAAAACAAGCCAGCTTACTGAGAGATCTGCAACAATTCAATTACCTGTGTAGCTGGAGGGAGAAGCAGCCTGAAAGGGTGGTGAGTTTTCTGCTTTTATAGAGAGGGAGGAATGCTGTAGTTAGCGTGGCTTCAATTAACACAATGGTTCTGTGCTGGTAATGAGCTAGCCCACGATTGGCTGAGTTGAGAGCTGGAGGTTGGCAGCTGTCTGCTCTCAGTGCTGAGGGCAGTGTCGGGGCCACAGTGAGCTTATACTTCCTTGTCACTCACTTCCGAGTTAGTGCCTGAGTTGTGGCTTTTCCATTAGAACTGGAGTCAAAGATATGACACTGTCATTATAGTGCAGCGATGAAAAAAAAACTGCAAAGGCAATTTATTTCATTTTTAAGAGGTCCTCTGTTATAGATTACTGTCATTTGCTTGTTTAATTATCTATTATCTCACTTTATGCTATTTTTAGTTTCCTTCTGGTTTCATCATTGCTGATCTTGTCGTATTTAAAGGAGCTTTTCCTTCATCTCGTCATATTTGCCTTTTGGCCTCCATGACACTTTCTGTGTCCTGATGTTGATACTTTGTGAGTCCATGTTTTAGTATCTACTAACATACTTCCAGTAGCACAAAACGCATCCTCCAGAGTCAATGGTTGAAACTCCATTAAAGCCGAACTTATTATGATGGTGAGGGCCCAAAGGACACACTCACTTTCAGAGGAAAAGGTAAATTAAAAGGTGGATTACATGAAACAACGTTCCCGAGTCAGTAACCTCTGCTGACAAATAATAGTTCCTTGTGTGTTTTCAATGCATGTTAGACCTGTTGCTAGCAAAGAAAGAAAAAAAAAATTCCCACAATACAGTAGAGGAGCAAAAATTTGGAAAGGCAGTCAAGTAACTTGATGAAGGGTGTGATCACGGTAGGCTTTGTTGCATACAATATTCAGGTGTTGAGTATAGCTTCATGCTCAGTACATGTGAGAGCATCTTGTAGATTTTTAATGGTATAAACAACAAGTTTTCACAAATACCCCGTACACAAATATCCTATTTCAAATTTATCAAGTTTTTCCCCTCAACCGCACCAGAACAAGAGCTTGTGAGAACAAGTGTTGAGCTTCTATTTTCAGACACAAATTAGTCACTTGTCATTTATAATTGCTTTTGCAAACTTTTAGCTATATTCATTGTTCATTTCTATAGAGTCCCAGAGGGGGTTATGAAATATTATTATGTATTATGCAGTCGACTGCTGCTGTTTGTGACCATGGCATGAGTAGGTGTCCTGCACTGTGGCTGAGTCAAATACAAGTCTGTATCATGGCGACTAGATAACTGGTGAGGCTACTTAATCCTGGCCTCTCACCCATTTCTGCTGAGGCTGAAAAAGACAGTCTGTAGCTGTAATTATGACTATAGCCTTGAGAGAACGTAATTTTGGTTGTTGCTTTCTCTGTGAATCTGGCTCTAGCATAGCTGTGTTTTTTTGGTATTATTATGGCTACAGCATGTTAGTTTATAAAGGCTGTAATGTTTACTGCATGCAGGGGTTGTGTGTGTGCAGTGAATTGACATGGTCATGCTGATTGAGAATCATATTGAAGCTATTCCTCAATTACCTTAGTGTATTGGTAACATAACTGCCATATCTGATGAATCTCATCGGGCTTAATAATTAATGAAAAATGTATGTGAGTTAAAACAAAAGTGCTTTACACAGAAAATCTCCACCATGACTATACAGGGGCTCTATATATGTTCAGTGTTATATAGGGGAAAAAATTATAATTTAGGATCTAGGTTTACAGGGAAATTTCTCACATAACATAGATATTAAGTTGCATTGTGTTAACACTGTAAACATAAGGTCATAACATCAAGAATGTCTGTCAATTGCCCCTGCTGAAATTCTTTGTGTGACATCTTTTTTGTCATGTACAGTAAATTCTCATCCCCCAGTCCTTCCCGTCTTTTAAGCTGCTTTGTGTAAAATAATTTTGTACAGTGGCAATTTGACAACACATGCACAGCATTTGGGAAAAAGGCTGCAAAGTGAGGAAACACAACCAAACACAGAAACATCAACATGATGGCAATGTCATCAGTGTTCCATGAAGGCCTTGTCTTTTTGGGACAAAGATCAAGGTCAATTTATTAGCTTTCAATCACATGATCTTCATGAGTGAATTGACTTTGCCCAGCTGGCATTGAATTGTAGGTTTCCAATTTCATAATTTTCTACTTTAAATAAATTACTTCAAGGACTTCTGTGCGACACTGAGTACTATCAATTGCAACACATTTTCAGTGAGAAGTGTATACATTTTTTTTACCTCTACCTTTTTTACCTAATTTTACCTCTTGGTAGCAATTCCCTTTAAGAAGCCATAATGCCCTTGAAGAGAAGTATATCTTGGAGCATTTGTTTGATTGTCAGGTGTTTCAGCCTACCTTCTCAACTGTGGTGGTAGTGGTCCAGCAAGACTTCCTCCTCTTTGCCCTAATCTGAATGAACCCTAACACATGCCTTCATAAACCTGTAGGTGATGTCACTGATGTTACACTCACTGTTATTGTGCTAATAATGAGCGTGTCAATAGATTAAAAGAAACCTGTTGTGATCTTCTACCATTGTATTACAATGCAGCTCTGTTTGTCAACTGAATGGCGCTTGCCAACACGTCCACATGCATGTGTACGCATCTCTATCAACATGTGCTGTTTTGTGTGAGTGTATATCTGTTTACCTCTGTTTGTTCCAGTGTCTCCTGCAGCACGCTGGGATCTGTGGGTTATCAGTGTAATTGGATCACCTCCCTGCCATCTTGTCGCGGTGTTTGTTGATAGGCCCTGTTTTAATTTGGCCTTTGTCTCTAATCTGTGGTAGCTGGCCCTCACCGCAGTAATCCCTCAGATAAGTGACAGACAGATTGGGTATCTGAGGAGTAGCAGCCATGTGCCCTGGCCCCATTTGTAAGCCTCTGTAAATACGAAGGGAGGAGGCTATTTGTTGGGGAAAGCAGAGTAATATTAAAGAGATGTGTGTGTTATGGAGCTGTGTTTCTGTTAGAAAACTCAGATTCTGATTCTTAAATCAAACCAAGGTCAATAGATGGTGTCAGCTAAGGTCAGAGGGGCTTGCAGCATTTTCTAGCTATTCCTCTGTATGTCACTCCCAGTGAAAATTACTGCTGAGACACACTATCTCACAGCTTATTTCCGACCATTTCAGCCTAATAGCCATTACATCTGACTAATCAAATCTCTTGAAAGGAGTGTGATTAGAGCCATCTGCTAATTCTTTCAGTGTTCCACCAACAGTGTTAACTCCGACTGCTTTTACATGCTTGCAGCATGATAACAAATCTTTTTCCAAAGCCCTCTCTCTTTTTACATCAATCTAGTTCCAAAGTGATGTAAAGCAGTGGTCCCAATGCTTTTACACAATTAAAAAGCTCCATTTGTAATTTCATATTAATACTTACATTGAAAAACACTGCAGGGGCTGAGACATAGCATCATTGCATGTATAATTTCCCTATTTTCCATTTGGCATCTTTTTGAGCTCGACTTAAAGGTCATTATATTAAACGTGCTTCTGATGAGAGAAAAATTTTATGGTCATAGTTCTGACCAAGCCTGAGAACCTGAGCTTCACCTAAACTATGTCTTATTTGATTTCACTCTAACTTTGTGATTTTTCTAAATACTACAATCACTTTAAGTATTGTGATGTAGTGCCAGCAAAGAAAAGAAATTAAAAAATAAAAACAAAAAACAAAACTTTGACCACCTTAATATGTGATGATACAGGCACTAAAACAAAAAGGTAAATGATCTGCAAACAAACAAAAACTAAAACAAGAATTATCTATTTTTCCTTTTCATTTATGGCTTAATGATACTTGACATTTAGCAGTGGAGCACTGTGTTCATTCAGGCATGCTTTCATGAGATTGGCATCAGCCATTTCATTCAGGTGCTTGGCAACCAGCTGACTAGTAATATCCAATGATATTCAACAGTGTAGCATTTAAAACTCGACAACTTTTCATCATTACTCTCGTAATACAATGATGTTTCCTGTTGCAGCTCCTCCATTACCCAAACCTCCACCTTATGGGCGATTACCTTGTATTGTTCGTAAGACTAAGATTGTAATGTTTATGTATTTTCATGGGGGGGGGGGGTCCTTTCAAAAGAATTGGCATTGCTTCTCAGATTCAGTGAGAGTTCTCTCAAACAGCAGAGCCTCCTCTGTCAAACTTAACTTTAAAAACATTTGTTAAAAATGGTCAGTTTCTCAACAGAAAGTGTCTCTGAATGAACTATCACATGGTCCTAGCCTTGGTCCATAGTTTATTGTCCTACCTTCAACAAAGACTGCAATATATTTGTTCCAACATTAAAATTGTTTAAAGCAAACTGACATATTTTTTCCAGCACATTTGATCAGTTACATTTATGTTTTTTTTCCTTTTTTGTGCAGCACATTCTAGCTCCTCTGCTATGAAACGTGCTATATACTTTTGGTGCTTTCTTATTTTTTTAATGTGCTTTGTTTTTGGCAGTTTTGTCCATTGTAATTATGATAACCTATTTTGACACACTCAACAGCTTTCTTAAAGCACTAGTACGTAAATAGATACTTTTAGTTCTTAAGGTTCACTGTAGCAGCCACTACCACCATGTGCTAGTCCTGAAGGTGACATGGTGATATGTATGACATCATCACTATCGATGAGAGACAACAAATAACAGCAGCAGTCCTGAGTCCTGCAGAGCTGCTTAGTAAACTTTTTGGCCTGGTAAATGTCACAGGATCCAGGCTGACCACTGCAGCATCTGGCTATTGGAGTTTTAGCGTGTGTAGAGGATATGGCGGGGCCTAACTGATGCAGTCAGAGTTTAGTCCAGAAACCCTTGAAACTGTCTGATGGTCCTCTTTGGGAAAAAAGAGAAAGAAAAAAAATCTGCTGTCCCAGACTCGTTTGGAGAGGAGCCTAATTGAATTAGGGCAGAATGAACACATGGAGGAAGAGTTCACATGCTTCACAAATGCCTGGAGATCCATTACTTAGTCTTGGCAGGATCCTCGGCTCTTTTAAGCTGACACTAAGACCACTGAATATAGTGAGAAATGACAGCCATCGAGAAGGGAACCCAACCTCTTTTCCTACCAGGGATTCCGGATTTATCCCACTTGCACGTAACCATGTTTAAAATGTATAGGGATTTTTTTGCACATCATTTTAGTGGTGACTTTAGCCTTTTCTATATTTTTTTCATTTTCTATGTGTTTTCTATGCTTCACCTTCTGTTCTCAATTATCTAATTTGTACTCAGCATAGGTGGAAGTACCAAGGTACTTTTACTCTCTTTCATTGTAACAAAGTCATTTTTTTGTGTTTTTGTACTTTTTGGTGTATTCTTAAATATCAGTAATTTCACTCGAAAGTATTTTATAAGTCAAATATTTTATTTCACTACATTTAAAGTTGAAATTAGTACAGAGTAAAACCAAAAAACACATTATGAAGATGTAATTAATTTTTGAGCACAAAACAAATGAAAAGAGACTAATAAGCAGCTGCAGCAGAGAAGAACCTGCTGAAGATTCGGCAGCATCAAGATCTGTGGCCGCTGGAGGGCAGAGCTCCATGTTCAGAGAGGAGCCACTCTCAGCTCAGGGTCTGCAACATGTTCCAAATGTTTATATTCACTGACAAATGGTCAAGGGCTGCGTTTGGACCTAGGCTGGGCCAAACTATGCAGGATGGTGTCATTATGCAGCCAAGATCAGCATTACTTCAGCATAAATTAAAAAAAAAGGTTGCAATTAATTAATCACTGGTTTAATGCACCACCCAGCAACCGAGGCAAGCATCCCAAATCAAACCCAGTCAAGAAAAACAAGAAAAGTTATGAGAAAACAATACCAACTAAAGGACTAATTACTAGCCTCTCTAGAGTTTTCAAATAAAAATGATCACATGATCCTCCTCACCAAACACTGATTTACCAGCTCAGTTAATGTTGGGATTTCATTCAAAGCACTTTGAGCACCTACACTTACAAGTGAAGCATGAAAAAGTTTGAAAATGTCATGCATGACTTATGGTGATGATGACCTAGTGATATGGCTGTAAAAAGCTAGTAAAAAGCTGGGAGATTGATTCAAGACTGGTTTGTCAAACTGCTTTTTCAAGGTCAAGAACAGTCTTCGATGCTTTAAAACCAGATAGTTTATAAAAAGTCAAATCAAATGTAATCGGTTTACCATTCATTAATCTTGCAAGAGAAACTAATAAAAGGCTCCCATATTGCCTTAATGAATTAAAACACATGGAAAATTTTTTATTCCAGAAATGAACTCTTTCTGTCTTTATTTTAGAAACCATTTCAGATAAATGCATTTTATTTTTGTGTCTTGACCAAGGATCTTCTAGAATAACACTATAAAGTGCAATTCCCTGTACTGACCTTATTTGGAGATATCTGTCTCTTATCTGTCTCTGTCTCTCTTAAGGAAATTTATTGGGGGATAGTATTGCTCTCAGCTGGAAAAAAACAAAACAAAGAAACCTTTTCATTTCAAATACTGTGTCCCTGTTCGTCCAAATAGAATATGCTGTCCATGTTTTTCTTTAAAGGAATGTAGCTCCAGTGAAAATTGTTGACAGTGGACATCGTTACAAAAGCAATGCTTCCTTTTAATTTTTGAATAAAATTCACAACAAATTCCTCACAAGAAATTCCACTCACCTCTATTCTACTGGGTGAAGGGAGAAATTTTGTAGACAGATATCCTAAGCCCTTGGAAAAATCAGTTAAAAAATTGTCACATTGCCGGTGAAGTTGGAGGTTGTACTCTCTACCTAGGAGCTCACACCTCTGACAGGTCTGTTGTTTGAGCAACAGTCTGGTTTGTGCCATCTCCGGGCCTCCTGCTGCACCAGTCCTGTTTGCTCTGTCCTCCACAGCAGCAGGACTCGCTAGCGTGTTTGTTTTAATCAGCACTATGTTTACCAAAGAGCTTACCTCAGGAGATAGGAGTCCTTGTGTGTTCTCCTGCGATGCAGAGAGGACAAGGCCAAGTACAGTCATACTGTAGAGTCCTAAATAGAGTAAGCTTCTATTGTCTTCTATTTTCCTTCACTTTTTCTCAAAAACTCAGTGATGCTCAATGCCAAAGTGTAAATGAACGTAAATTGTTAGATGTCCTCTAATGGACAAAGTAATTATGATGGGAGCAAAGGAGGAAGTTAGGTCATGTAGAATATAGAACAACAAAGTCCACCCAGGATGAGGAGGTGGATGGATGAGTACACAAAATACAGGACTTTCACAGGGGAGACCACTGTTTATTTCCAGTGTGATATCAATACTCATCACTGCTTGTTTTAACCAAGACTGTTCAACCTTAACTGTGTGTCTATTATCATAACTATGACATTGAAGGTCCTCTTACCTTAAGGAAGAACTTATTTTAATCCAAACCATTTTTTTTCCTAAAGCTGACCAAGTAGTCTTTGGACCTAGACCTAACCAAACTCTACCATTCCATAAACTTTATTATATAAGTATTATTGAAACCATGATGACAAAAATCCAACCTGCTGCTGTCAGGGCACTATTTCAGGAGCTGCTCCCAAAGACTTTATCAGAGGCTAAGTAAAATGATGTATAAGGTTGTTCAGTTTGGAGGACTTTTTCTGTTTTCTCATGTATCTGCAAAAATAGCAATTCAGCATGAGTGTGACATGGTTTTTAAGTTGCTCTTCATACTGGATTGAGAAAACTGTAAATTTTTATTCTCAATCTTATTTTGTGTTTAAATATAATATGGTTAGCCTGATGGCTACCATCTTTTGATGCACTCTACAAGCTCCTTGTATAACCATGGCCTAAAGCTCTCAGTTGCCTCACACTGATTGATTTTTACCACGTTTCATGCAACTTCATCTAAAGGAAAAAGTTTCAAATGTAAACTGCATCCAAATACCTCTTGTATGTCTTTGTAGTTTTGACATATTGAATTTACAAAAGGGAAATCACATTTTTGTCCCATTTTGTCACTGTCTTCTTTCATACCTTTGTCTGCCTAGCAAATGTAAATTGGTTGTAATTGTTGGACTGTTTGTTAAAGAAAGAATTCTACAAAAATGTTGGATGTAGCCTTCACCCCAGTTCTGCCCTCAGAAAGGAGGTTTCAGACCGTGTTAAATGATCCTATAAGCACTTTTTGAAAATAAATATTGATGTTTTAAGTCCCAAAAAAATGCAACTTAAAGAATCTTTTTATCTTTGATTTCTAGAATTTTTTTTCTACTCTTCTTCTCTTGATTGTTCTCATAACATGTCTACTTTTGGCATTCGCATGTTCCATGCCTCTCCTCCCTTCTCCTATTTGTTCTGCAATTCTGCACCGTCTGCCAGTCAGATTATCATCAGCCCTCATTTAGCACGTCCACTCACACCCAGACATACCATCTTTGGCATCATACCCTCTCATCAGGCCCCTTCTCAATGGCATCACCTCAGCCCACTATCCTTTCAACGCCCCCTTTTGTCAGCAGCACAAAGTTGATCTATTTACCCACCATCCCACTGATCTTTTTTACAAACAACCCAAGCTAAAGGAAGGAGGGGATGCAGAGATGTCAGCCAGCCGGTCAAACAACCATCCAGCCAGCTTGCCAGCCAAACACAGCTCCTTTCCTTCAGTCAGCTGCAAAGCCCATCTGCTGGAGGCAGCATTAGATGCCATATCCGATTCAATCCCTTCCCTCAACTTTCCAGAAAGCTTTTAGCCACATTTTAGCACACAAAAGCTGCTGCTTTGGCCTTTGTAGCTTGAGCTTCTATTTAAAAAAGGTGAGGGTGAGGATGCAGGGGGAAGAAATCAATAAAGTGTCCTGGCTCTCAATCTTCTTGGTCTGCAGTGGAGGTGTTTTTAGGGTGGGAGGGGGAGTGAGGGAAGTGGAAAGAGGTGGGCTGTTTTTGTCATTCATAAGCTTTGCTGACAAATCCTTGACATCATTTGGTGGATTGTATCGATAACTTCTTCCCTGGACTGCAGAGGACAAATCGAATTCATTTGTGTGGCTTTGTTGGGGTGGTGGTGGTGGTGGTGTAGGGGTGCCATGGCCAGCAGAGAGAGGATGATGTCCAGGACAAAGCCAGCACTGCCAACCTCAGTTGTGACATTGGCAGCTGAAAGCATTTGTACTGAGGAGAAGTTCAGAGGTCACAGCAAGACAAGCAAGTTGTGTAATTCTCAGCAGTTCTTAGTGTTGACAGAGGCCAGACAGCTGAACCTTCAATAGGTAGATGCAGATCAGTATTCTTTAAAGAGCTTTTACTCTGGAACTAGTTTACACTGTGACATGGATCACAACAGCACAAAATCAACAAAAACTGGAGGCAAATCACAAAAAATTACATCAATTGGCATGAGTCTTGTAACACTGACTGATATCCATTTTAATCCTAAAATGCATACAAATATGCACTCACACTCACTCACACCCAAAAAAAACATTTATCTCTCATAAATATGCCCACTCACACAGATCTGTATTCATGTATTCTTAGTGGGGGTTGTACCAGAGGGGAGAAAAGAACTTGCTTTTCCTGCCTGCTGTTTTGACAGTTGTGGGCTTAAGCGTCAAATGGCAAATCTCTTAATCTGCCCTTATTAATAAGAAAAACATGAGATAGTCTGATATTGTCACACACATTCCCATCTGCACTCAAATGAATGCAGAAGGAAATAGCAAAATATTACAGAGGTATCAGCCTTACGTAATTAAAAAAAAAAACGAAAAAAAAAAGGAAAAAGGGTTGTAAAAATCCAAATTGTACTCTTGTGGCATCTGGATCCAAATTGGTGTGAGCTTTGGTGTTAGGCTTAAAAAGTGTGTCTGCTGACTTTCTGTATCGGGAACAAGTATGAGACAGTGCTAATCGCTGTGTGTAGCGGTGGCTGGGGAGATCTATTTTTGATGTATGAAAGGGGCAGACTAGCCTAATTAGCTTGATCCATGTTTGAGAGTTGTGAAAGGTCAAAGCTTTAGGTCTGAAAGGTCTGTCTGGACAGTGCCCTTCCAACCCTCATCTCTGGATTATTTTAATCTTTTTTTTCTGGTCTTCTGCTCTTAAACACTAAAGTGACTCCAAAGCTTTTCAGAGGACCCAGGCCAAGAATCTCAATACAATGAATGAGGCACCACAGATGTCGGCCAGATCTCTTCAAAACCTGTTGTTTCAAACAGTGCATATGAGATAGAAGTTTAAAACCTGTCTATGTGTTTACATCCAGACACTTCTCAAATCACTGCATAAAAGGGGGGACTGTTCGTTCGATTGGCTATATCAGAAAGTTCTGAAAATTGTCAGATGCAGTGCTCCCTGATTCTACCAATCCAAAAAGGTATTTCAGCCACTGTTAGATGATCTGAAAAACACTCTGTCTGAAGCATATTGAGGCCTGAAATCCTAGAAAAAACTCCTGAAGTAAAGGGCAGAGCCAAAGTCTGGAAGAGTGTTATTCTCTAACATGTGCCAGGTTGCAGGAAAGTGCCAGGAAATTGGCAAAACAAAAAAAACGAGCTCTAGGTTTTACACAAAAAAAGGCACCGGGAATTACATTCCATCCTTTTGAATAGAAGGTAAGATCTCAATATAAAAAATGGTTTAGTTGCTTCAAAGCTTCTTTGGCTCTCATAGGCCATTTTCAGGGGGGTTTGATGATTTCATTCTCTGTATAAAGAAATTATGTCTCCTGCAAGTAACTCTGTCACTAATAATAGGGACCTTAACACACACTGGGCATGGAAAGTACCCTGTTGCAAGGGTATCAAAGGATAGATTTTGAGATAAAGTGGACTTGCTCTTTTGTCTCTCAGCCCTCTACCCAATTAGACGTCATTGACAGTGTATCATTTCTACCCCCATCAAGTACTCTTTTGTTTTGCCCCACAATGTCATATGCTTCACATCATGCTGCTGCATTACTCATATAATAGTTCCTTGCTAAGTCTAACATTTTATCATAATAAGACTTTGGCTTTTTAAGGAGAGATTCTGTCTATGAGCTACAAAATGAGAAGGCAATTTATCTTCAAACACCTACTGATTATGTCTTAGTGCCCATTTTTTAAGGAATGTTATCCATATCGTCACAGAGGAGAAAAGAAATGCCATAAAAGTTGTCAGAATATTACTTCATGTTTTTCTGACTATCCACAATGTCTCTTTAACAGTCCTTGTGAAGGTGTATCATCTAGATTGGATTTCCAAACTCTTAAATCTGCCACATTTGCCTAATCACTCTTTTTTTCTTAAAATGCTAGACTTAATTGAAGCAGTGTATTTGTCAGTCAGCAAAAAAAAACTATAGTGTGTAGAATGTTATCATAACTGAAAGAATAGAACTGCTTCAACTTCACACATAAGACCTGAGTTGTAAAATACTGTAATTTTCCTCTAAGAACAGTGGGGAAGTACAGTATGAGTGGCAGGGGCACTTTGGGCAAGGTCATAGGTATTGGGAGTGAAGAGAGGGAGCATCAGAGGAGTCTGCTCACCCTTCCTCCGCCACCCTATTGTTGTGCCCCCTATCCTCTTGTGCATCCAACTTCAATTCCACTTCAATTTTATCAACCTTCTGCTCGCCTCTCAAGGAGATAGGATTCAAACCCTGACACGCATTAGCCCCCCAGATTGACTTGATACTGCCACACCCAGGGGACACTCCACAAAAAAGGAGACCCACGTTTTTTCTCCTTTCCCCCCTCTCACTTCAACATGTTTCCTATCTCTAACCCTCTTGCCCTCTACATCATATGTCCTTCCATTTCTTATCCTCTCCTCTTCCCCCTCACCCAGTTCTGCTGCCATCCCTCGCTTGTCCATCCTAACACCTCATCTTGTTTTTCCCAGTGCATGCCTCCTTGTCTGTCAGCTGTCTGTGCAACATTCCACCTCCTCCTTCAACATGATGGACAGGCGCCACCAGGTTCTGATGGAGTAATTTGCTTACAAAAACAGTCTGACACCAAAAAAAGGAAAAAAAAGGACAGACGGTGGTGTAGCCAAGTGATTGCATTAAGAACAGGGACGAGAGAGAGAAAAATGTGTGTTGGGGGATCAAGGCGAGAGGGGAGGGTTTTCCATTTCCATTCATCACCATGGCTGATAGACAGAACACAGACAGTTTCTTTTTTTCTTTTTCTTACCCTGACATTTTTGAGGCAGAAGTCATCTGTAGAAGCAAGAGTCAGGTCAGAGGACACACTCCAGATACTAATACCAAAGAAGATCTTCACAGACTATTCTAATCTAACTCTTACTGTACTGTGACTTTATCTTGTTTACTATTTATTTATTTTTTTTAAGATTAGTGGCCCAAGTGGGTATTAAATCCCTAGCCTTTGCAAAGAGAGAGACAAACATATGCACTAGGCTTTTTTTGTCTTTATCTTAGTGGCCAACTAGTATTAGTGGATAGTTTAATATAGTCAAAAAGAAACTTAGCCATTGAGATACAGATTAGAAACACTGAACTTGTCTTTAGTGTTAAACAGAGCACCTGCTCACTGATTAGAGACAAGGTGTTTAACTGTTTGTTGGATGAATAGTGTAATACTGGAGATTTTGACCATATTAATTTATCTATTATCTTGATTAAAGTATACCTTCACATATATATTCACTTATATGTGGTTGATAAAGCTTATTATAACAATAATGTTATGAAATGTTGTACACTTACAGGGCCATACAAAATTAAAGATTTCTAATGATAACATAGTCAAAAGTGAATGATGTTTAGTTTTTAAATTTAAACTTGTAGCATTTTCAAAATCCATATATAATGGGAAAAGAGTTTAATTCTACCTGGATTTCTTCAAATCGGGACAATTTTCAGCATAAGGTGAAGCCTTCTGTGAGCAGGCACATTATATTTCATTTGAATCACAGGAGCTGGAGAAATCAAAGGGTCTACTATTGTGTAGGCTGATACCATAACTTGCAAAACAGCATGAGAAAAATTGCTCTTACTATATTCAACACTATTGTTGAATAGAGTAAAAGCACTTTTTTTTTTTTGCAAGTCAAAAATTAAAAACATAGTGGTGAGCTTAATTGGTAGGTCTTAAGGTACACTGAAATAAAAGCTGGTGCTTTTGACCTTTGAGTGTCTTTATTGGGTTTTTGAGAATATTATACTTTTGTGTTTTTCTTTTTTTTGTTTGTTTTTTGTGTGTGACAGGGACACGTTCAACCCTTTTTGTACTTTTCTAAAGAGACAGCTCAGTGTATCCCTGAGGTGCTCTCAGGTTTGCTTTCACATGCCTTATGTGAAAGGGCACTGAGGCCTCTGTGGATGCTCTAAAAGTAAATCAGCTAATAATAAAAAGAATTAACTGTAGCATAAAGAAATATTTTATATTTGACTTTTGAAAACAGTTTCTTTTCTTTGATTTACGTAGCACTGATTTAAGCAAAGCATTCTTAGCATCAGTATTTTCTGCATACTGTATTTCGGCTCAGTCCATCATGTTTCAACTCCAAAATAAGTCAGAGGACAGCATTCTGTCTGTTTAACCTTCAGTAGAGATTTTTTTTTATAAGAACATACTGTCTTATCATACTGTCCTGACAAAACCAACAGCCTAGACCAGGCAAGGAATTGCCATGCCATACACAAGAAGTACCGTAAATGAGTATCCCCAATATCGACACACACACTCACCCACACACACACCACACGCACACAAACACACACGAATATACACAAACAGAAAGTAGTGAGGAGCTCATGTGGGGCTGTCCAGCCTGCTGGTGATTCCTCACAGATAGTATTGATCTGAGACGCAGGCCTCATTCATTACAGGCTGACTAGCCGCAGATGAGCTGAGGCTTAATGCTGAGCAGGGCCTTTCTCTGCCATCTGTAAAACCACAAGGGTAAATTGTAGAAGCCATGCATAAGTAAATGTGAAGGTGGGCTGTATGTCTTACTCAGCAGCATTACATAATATGCAACATTCTCTCAGTGAAGTAGGGGCGCTCTTTGTCCAAAAATAATTATGTGATATAAATTTAATGATGTAGTTGATGGTATTTTGCCTGTAAGGAATGTTTGTGCCAGTATTAAGCACACATAGTTTCAGAGACATAGTTTATCATGATCATTGATAAATTCATACTTACTCATATTCCACAAATGGAAAATATTTCTTCAAGTTGTAGTTTGGCAAGATTTTGATTCTTTTTAAATAAATCTTTAGACACAAATACAGTATATCTCCTTCAATTTTCTATACCAATTTGAGAGATATCAGTTAAAATATTCAGCATAATTTCAGCATATTTAAATAGGCTTGATAAACAAAAGGTAATAAAAATAAACAAAAGGTAAAACAAAAGGTAATAGGTGCAAAAAAAAGTTCACTTTTTACTACTTGCCATGTAAAACCTTTATCTTTTTATGTATAACCCTGAAATTTTATACTTGCAAGAGAACCAAGAAGTGTAGAATTTTAAAGAGTTTTATTATTTATCTTTTAATACATTCAATGTAAAATTAAAAAAAAAACATTTTAGCTTGTTTAAAATATGTATTAATCATACTACATTTGCATGGAGATATATAAATTAAGTGATTGATGCATTCATACATTTAATAGCACATATGTCCTCTTTAACTTAAGTCATTAACAATGGTCCTAAAATGTTTATATGAGAATGTCTTATAACCAGATGGAAATAGGCCCCAAAAAAAAGCTACTGCAGAAAGGGGTTAAATGAAAAATGTTATGTTTTTATCACATTTTCATCCAAGGCATTTAAAAAAAAAAATTTTTAAAAAATGACATAGCGAAACTGAAACCCAACCTGGTCCTGACCAAACAAGTAAACATATAACTTGTCAAGTTTTTTTTTTTGTTTGTTTTATAAACAATGAAGTGAATATCATTCAGTTACACTTCCTTACAATTTTGGATGAATTTGGATTTGTTAAACTAATTTTGGCATTTGAGTTGATAGTAATATTTGGAATAAACAGTTAAGGGTTAACGGTTAATGTGACCGGAAACCTTTGTTAGTCCACCGGTATTGGAGCAAGATAAAGAAATATCTATTAGAGTTTCTGAAAGTTTCAGCCAAATTTCCCATTTATCCTGTTTGTGTCCTATCTAAAAAATGTCTTTACATTCCTGATCAAAGGCTTCTGCAACAAATGCATTATTTTCAACCTTTGATTCCTTCCACCATCAACCATTACCAGAATTTACTAAACAATTAACTCCTTTCATGCTAAAAGAACAGGTTTGTGCTGTAAAGCAATGCATTTTTGGGGCATAAATAATTCCAAAAGATATCTCGCCAAAATTAAGGGCAATAATGAACTCTGAACAGGGGCTTTCATTGTTTTGTTTTGTTTTTTTTCCATATTATATTGTATAGTATAGTATAATAGTATAATATAGCCAACGATAATTAATGATTAAAACTGCATTAATCAGATTT
Organism: Istiophorus platypterus; assembly: GCA_016859345.1. Lineage (NCBI taxonomy): Eukaryota > Metazoa > Chordata > Actinopteri > Istiophoriformes > Istiophoridae > Istiophorus > Istiophorus platypterus. Next base: position 26,068,156 of record CM029116.1, read on the forward strand.
GTGGCCAGATTTAAGATAATTTAGTTCGACGAACTTGTTACCAAACAGTTGCTATAGGGCTCTATAGAACTGAGGGTACCTGCAGTGTTCATTTGCTAGAAATACTGATCAGCCTAGCTCTATCTATTTTTAAAACAAACAAACAAACAAAAAAAACAGAAAAAACATGTAAGACAAGAAAAAAAATGTAGAGCAGAAATGCTTTTTCCATACACTCTAAACATCTACTTCACAAGCAGCAAACACTCTTTTGGAAATTTGGGTGATGAAATTAACTTTAGTTTATTAGTGAATTTCAGGATTTTAGTGATTAGGAATTGTAACCATTTAAATTAGCATGAAGTCAGAATTCTGTAGTGTAAATTCGTACTTTATTCTCTGTAAACTATATTTTTACTTTGTGGTCATAATTCGGAGACAACAATTCAAAGACCTCAAACAATGCTCACATCACAAATATTTTTGTTTGTGGAATTGTATTTACAACTGCTGCAAGCCATCCCAACATATCTGTGATTTAGCCAAAGCATGAGTCTGACCGTCTGTGATCGGAGCTGAGTGAAATCCTTGCAGATACAGACAGATGACAGACAATGCTTTCTTTCTGTCCTGGACCAGCACCCTTTTCCTCATACATGCAGCTCTATTTCCCCAGAGAGTCTGTCACATTCCTGTTTCTACAGTGTAACACACTGCCATTTACATCTGGGGCCCTGCGTCACAAAGAGAAGAGCTCCAATTGCCTCTACAAAACCTGGCACAGCTGTGGTTTGGCCTTTCAATGGTTCATTTTCTCCTCCCTAAGTTTTCTCTTAGTTCCTGGGCTGCAGGAAAAGAATGACTCCTGCTTAATGATAAAATCAATGTCATTTTGAGGCAGGAGCGAGAGGGAAGGAGAAGATGGAGGGCTAGAGACAAGAGGAGGGAAGGGAAGGTGAAAGGGGGGAAGTTGGGGAGGCGAGTATATTACTGAGCTGGCAAATGTGCCCTCATGCCAGGGAGTCAATTTGAGTGAAGCCGTGCAATGTGACATCATTTACTCAGAAATCCCTAATTTGTCAGCATTAATATTTCAGCCCCAGCATCGCCTGTCACAGTGTGCCAGAAATGACTGATCAATCTATGAAACGGCCGCAGCTAATTTATTGAATATTTATGTGCAATGTCATGTGCAGGAGAGCAGCAGAATTTATTCCACCATGCTCTGCTCTTATGACCAGGAAGTTTTCTAAAAATCTAATTTTTAGCTTTACGGAGAAAATGAAAACTTGTACTGTTGCTGGATGATATGTAACCCTCAACATAGACTTAGCCACTTGATTTCCCTGAGATAAGTCACTTGTCTCTTCCATGCAAATTAGAAATTCACAGGTTTTAACTGAGTTGGACAATGATCAATTGAAATTTTGATGTGTTTTATCATATCATATTCTAATAAAAAAATAAAAAACACTAGTGAGTAGTGTTTAAGAGTATTTTAAGATGAAATAAGAAAAGTTCTTTTAAAAAAATCTGAAAAGCTCAACTCTTATTAATTTAACTGCCTGAAGTATAACTTCGGCCCCAAGCTCTGAGCCTAACTCCACTACTTCCATCATTTTGAAAAATGCTAATAAGTGGGCAAGGGGCTGCGAGAGGAGGCGGGATCATGGATATGTGAGGCAGGAGTTGCTCAGCAAGGCATCAATGCTAGAGGGCCCTTTTGAGGTGGAGGTTAGAACCCACTAAAGCAGACATTAGTGTGGTGGAGGACCACAGTAGTCCTGAGGCATATCAATTAGAGCCATTGGATCCAGCTCCAGAAATGACTGAATCTATAACCACTGCCATGAGGGTCTTAAGAGAGAGAATTCAGTTGGGTGAGGCTTCTACAGCTGTCAAAAGCTGAAGTCTGAACCACTGTGCAAAAAAACTACAAAGTAGAGTTTCAGCAAAAAATACTGTAAACTCCTGTTTATGATAAGTCTCAATCAATATGTATTTTTTAATTTTTTTTATTTCATAATATAAATATGTCCCAAACAGTTGACGCTGTCATAGTTGGCTGTGCAATGTTCAGGATTATTTGAAATTTTAGATGCTGTTTTGAGCCATTTTCAACCCATGAAATAAAATTTTAAAACTTTAATGAGAAATTTCAACATCAACACCAGCACTGATGTGTTTCATCACAGTAGTCATATCATTTAGTATCATTTTAGCTCAAAAAAAATGTTTAAGTTTGCAGTACTTCTTTAATGATACTTTTAAAATACACGTGTTAAATGTGGAAACAAAGTAAATAAATGTAATTCCATAAAAAAAAAAGAAAAAAAAACCTTTGACTTCCATGAGTTATTTTGTTGTTTATGCTTTGTAAGTATTTTTTTCTCATCATTAGTTCACCATTATTTATTATTGATATTTTTTATTAGACTTCTCTCTTCTTGATTAATGACAGATGTCTGCCTAATTTTGTTAAAATACAGAGGAGATGAACAGCTGAACATCAATTTACAGCAGATTCATATAATCGTGACCTTTTGTTTTCTTGGAATATACAACAATAGGTTAACTTTGTATGTAAACCCTATGTAAACCCTTTCACAGCCTATATTAAAAGAAATATATTTTTATGTATATTGTGGATCACTAGTTTACATTTGGGACTATAGGGTTTTTTGTGTAATGTGATCTTCTCATTCCATTTGGAGCTGACATTTAAGGTTTAAGCTATACTTCATAACCTGGTTGTGATTCATAATTTCTAGACCTTTTAGGTTGAATCATTACATCAGCTTTGGGAGCCTGCCTATTTTTGTGTATTTGATACCTATCCTTATATATGTTAGTTACCTAAAGTCCTGTTCAGGATTATATTTTGTATGATGGGAATCTCATTGTTATAAATCCAACTTCCCCCACCATCCTGAGAAACTTTTAGAAGCTACAGGGTAACCTATAATTTTTTTCTTGAGTGTTAAAAAACATTAAATTATGCCACATTTCATTTTTCATGAACTGCTGTTTACCTCATTGCATTATGGTCTAAATGTTGTTTCAAAGCCTTCTCTAACCCACATCAGAGGTTTTTAATGTTTTTCTTTCATCTTTTTTTGTAAAGAGTTATTTTTTCAGCTGTTTTTGGAGCATATATATCAAAATCATCCTAAAACAAATGATGTTTAATATAGTACGTGTATAACTGCAGAATTTAAACTCCTTTTCATGTTAATTAAACCTTCCAAATGTGCAGAAATACAACTTAGGGCATGATTTCAGTGTCATCAGTGGCTAGAACCTACATTATACCCTTTAATAGCTCATGTGGAAAATAATTAAATTGAAAGAAACTGCGTGTTCCCTAGAAAAAAAAATAGTTTTCTGTAATGCTTTCGGCTGCATCACAAAGTTTATTAGTGGTTTGCTCAGTTGTCATGGAGATAGATCTGTTGACATGCCATCTCAGAAGCTGTTATGATATTGTGTTTAAAAAAATCCATCTCCAAGAGCAAACACCATCTATTAATGGAGACCTTGTTTTGCAGTTGAAAGCTCTGGGGAAAACCCAGTAAGTCAATCTTCACCAGGGGTTTATTTTTCAAATTACTATTTCAAAGATAAAGAATAAAATTAAATGTTTTTACCCTAAAATTCTTGATAAATAATCGTTCCACCAATATGTTATATTTTGAAAAAATGTCCCATATCTCAAAAGTGTAAAGATAACAGTAATTTTGATTCAAGTTTTGTTGGTTTGATAGTTTTTATCCCATGCACCCCCAGTGTGTATCAACTCTAAATATCAATAGTAATGTGATACTTATGAGTGTGATTATAGGTATGATTAATCTAATAAATGTTGGAGATGATGGTTCCTGGTTTGTTTAATCACTGGTTCATATACAGTAAACCAGCCTTACTCCACAAAGCTGAAAGTGACAAATCTCAGTGCCTGAACAGAAGTAGCAGCTACTGTCCTCAAATAAATGTGAATCCCCTAAATGTCTCTTCCTAATCTGTGTGTGTGTGGATGTGTTGACAGTTGTCAACACATGATTTCCTCTGTCATTGTCTTACTCCATACATTGCTCCGAGCATTATGCCTTCTATGGGGATAGATTTGTAGTATAACACACATTGTATGCAATTATTTACTGCCTGGTGATGGAAAAATCCCCCCCATTTTCTGCTTTTGTTGGCAGCTGCACTGCACATTTACACAATAGGCATTTAGCATGGACAGCATAATTATGACAGCACATCAGAGCTGAAAGTGCTGGGACAGCGCCAAGGCAAAAGCTGCTCAAACCCTCATCCTTCAATGCCGCCCATGAAGATCATAATGAATGAAAATTAGTGCCGGTGGGATGCGGAGACAACGTGCAAGAAAAAAACACCACAGCAGAGTGCTGGAAGCAGAGGACAGCTCTTAGCAAAAGGAGTGGCGAGTACCGGTTGAAGTCATAACTGAAAAACCAGAGCTCGTATTTTTCAAGTGTCTCAGGAATTATACTTAAAGTTAAACTAGGCCTAAAAACACTCCCACATCAGAATAGGACTGTAAGTTATGAAGCTTCCTAAATGTGACTTTCAGCAGGGAGAATAGCTGCTAGGATAGAGTGAAATGTCACTTGCTGTCACAAAGTAGAAATTGTGATCAGATGATATAGTTTAATAATGTCGGGAGGGGCTGGTTTAGGAATGTTTTTCTGCCGAATCACAAGACGTTCATACTGCAACACAACATTTTTTATGTTTCCAACAATATCTGAAAAGAATTATTGTCTATTTTAAATGTTTTTTGTAGGTTGTATTTTAGCAACTCAGAGCACCTCAGGTTGGGTTAGGGAAAGACTGTGTCTTTGTTAAATATTGAAGTACAACAGGGACACAGTACAGAAGGTTTTTTAACTTTTTCAAGATTTAACCAGACTTTGCTCTTTCCCTTATTTTAACTAAACTGATTTTGGTACCATTTAGTAATATAGGAAATGTAATATCTGGGAGAAAGGGTTGGGTTTGGAAGGTTTGGATAGTGGTTAGTGATTATTAAAAGGCATAAGATTGCATCACATTTGCATAGAGGTTATACACTCTATCTCAATTGTATTTACAGTACAACAATGATTCACATGTTTTACATTAGACCTTATAAGCCCTCAAAATCATGATTCTATTACTCCCACTTGACTTCTTCAGTTTGATTTCATTTTTTCACCTGAACAAACACTTTAACTTTTATGAATGATAAAAGTTTGATTTATTATCGCCTAAACTGGCTGTTCCAGAATAAGCTCAACCTAAATCATCACTGAAACTAAGCTGCATTTTCTTTGTTAACAATGGTTGTTGGATCATTAGTTTCTGCGCAGACAAAATACATTTTCCTTTGCATTCCAAAGAAAGTAATTTGAGGAAAAGGTTCTATCTGACCACCGGCTCCTCGGTAAAGGATTCAATATGGTTTAAACTAACTGGTTTATTCAAAGTGCTTTCGAACCAGATGTAAAGTGCTTATAACTTTCTTTATGTCCACATTCGAAGGTGAAATGAAAACCCTGCCATAATTTCCTCCTGGATCATATTAGTGTCCAGATATTAAGAATTTGGTGGCTTTTGCATGTCTTTTTTTGTCTTTCATGTTCAACTGTACAAAATCACAGAATTTGTCTCTTTTTGAAAACAACCACGTTGTTGCTTGGGGCCGTACACAGAAGTTGTTGTGTGAAGAAAAAGCATATCTCCATAATCACACCGCAATCTAAATGCTCAAACCTTCTGAAACATTCAAAACAGACAACTTAATCACTACTGGAGCTCTCATAAATATGGGTAAAGACAAGGCTAATTTCATAGGTTAAGAATATAGATAAAATTATTTTACTTTTAAGCAACTGCAATATTCATCACTCTGACAATTTTGGGCCAGCTAGGACAGATTTCCTCCTTCAAGATGCTTGTTTAACATGATCCTCAATCAAGGTCTTTTCCCAGTGTGCACTCTGTGAGCCAGTGGGTCAGCAGGTGACCGGTCCAACAAGCTTTACAATCCAATGTGCAAATCTCTTTCTTGCACCACAGTTAGCTTTAGCCCCTCCAGTCCCTTCATTATAACAGCACTAATTACAAATTCTTAAACCAGTCCCAGACATTACAATAAGACAGTGCAGTGAGCATATGGCATAATATCCTATTAATGAACACTCTAAATTCAAACTCAGGTCAGCGCTATCACGCCGGAGAACTTGTCACTGATCCGAAAGCAGAAGGCGGGGGCTGTGTGTGGGGGGGGGTGTGACCTTCTTCTAAAATGCACAGACTAATTTGGAGGGGGAAGGCAGCCCCCAGGGCCATCTCATTGTTTTACTTGTTTAATTTTTTGCCAGCAATTATTGATATAATATTTTGATGGCAGAGCTGAGGAAGGAGAACTCATTAAAAGGGACTAAAAGAGGGAGGGGGGATTTTTTTTCCCTTCATTTTGTTTTGCCACTAGCTTGTTCGTCTCCTTTTTTTACACTCCTCTTTTTTTACATTCTTCCTACCTGCCACTCTCCATCTCTCTCCGAGGGGAAAGTCGAGCTATTTGCATTCGTTGTCACAACAGTGTGAGAAACAAGTTGTGGCTGTCTCACTGGCTCAGTCCTCAGCATGCTTGGTGTTTTAATGGAGACTGTCAACTACATGAGAGATGGATACCCAACCCCCCTCTCTTCCCCACACCCTAGTTCTCTTGAAAAAAGGGGATGCAAATAGACACATTTAGCATGATTGCATCTGCAAGTGATAGATGTTCCCTGTGGCGTGTTTAGTTTGAATCTGGTCTTCGAAGTTAATCCTCTGAGATGACCCCTGTTTGAAGTGATATGAGGCCGAATGCAGAGTGCAAAAGGATGACAAAAGTAGCAAAAGGTAGAGTAGGAAAACACTTCACCTTTATCTGAAATGGAGCTGTGATCAGTCATTTTCTTGTCAAGGACTGAAAGGCCATCAGCAGTCAAAATTACCTCTTGACTCTTGTTATGCATTTGGAACTGATAAACTGTACCATCCTCTTTATGTAAAATTCATATGGATCTGAATTCCAAAAAACTCTTCTTACAGCAGCCCTGATGATGAGCTTCAGGAGCTCATCAAATTCCTGAGGGGCCCTTCGCTTTGCCTCTCCCTGGGGATGGTTCCCTCTCAGCGGGCCTGGGAGCTGGACCCCTGCCCCTGGCCCCTGCAGAGCACTGCAGAGCTGTGTTTGTTTAAAAAACAGACTTAATCCTTTGCAGCAGCTGTCTCAGATCAGGTCCTAGTTCAGCGCTAAGGAAGACACATAGGGCTGCAGGTGCAAACTACAGAGCAGGTGTGGCAATCGCTGAAATATGGAGGCCCTCAAAGTGAACAAGTCTGATGTGGCACTGAAACTGTAGGCTGAGAGAAGATAGAAAACATAGTAGTATATCATACTTACTGTTATTTAGGGCTTATGAATTAAGCATTTAAACATGATTGGCCCATTAAGTGTCAAGAATCATATCCCTTCTCAGAACCATACCATAGTTTAAACCAGAACACATATGTTGTACACATACATACACAAAAGTGATATCCTGTGACAGCAGCTTTTCTAGTGGTGGGAAGATCAGTACCCAGAGTATTGATTTGATTAATGCAAATTCAGATCCAATGCAGTGTGACTTATAAAAAAACAAACAAACAAATATTGAAAATAAACAGCATACCTGTTCATTAACAAACATACAGTCCTTATTGAAATTAATGGCATCCCTGAATTTTAAGTATAGAATTTAGAATATCTTTAGAATTAAACTGTGTATGATCAAAATATTCTAATAAGATATAAAACATTCCTGAACAAAAGACAATTGCATAACAGTCAAATAATACAAACACTAAATGTACCCAAGAAACAGTTATTGGCACCCTCACTAATATTTGGTTGCAGAACCTTTGGAAGCAATGACAGCCTGTAAACGATTTTTGTAGCCACCTAGAAGCATCTTGCAGTTGTCTAATGGTACTTTCTGCTGCTCTTCCATTACTATGCATTCAATCTCTTTTAAGTTTGCAGGAGTCGTTTTTGCATTGGCAGATTTCAGTTTCCTCTGAAGACTTTCAGTGGAATTTAGGTCAGGATTCATTGCTGGTGAGTTTATAACACTCGATGTTTTCCTTTTCAACCATTTTATGTACTGCTGGTTTAGTGCTTTGGGTCATTGTTCAGCTGAAAGACCCAAGACCTTCACCTTAAACATAGTTTTCTTACAGCGGGTGACACATTTGGCTCTAAAATGTCCTCGTAATCTTCTGATTTCATTGTTCCTTTGATACATTTAATGCCTCTGGTACCAGAAGCAGCAAAGCAGCTCCACAGCTTGATAGAACCTCCACCATGTTTTACTGTAGGGAGGGTGTTCTTTTCCTTATGGGTTTCATTTCAGCACCTGTAAACAAACTGATGCACTACATTCGCAAAGAGCTCTACTTTGGTTTCACCTGTCCATAAAACGATATCCCAGAAAGACTGTGGCTGATCCATGAAAGAGTTTGCAAACATTAGTCTTGTCTTTTTGTGTCCTCCTTGGCCTTTGCCAGTGGAGTCTGGCTTGGATTATTTTGCGGTGTATGGTCCAGGCCAAAACCACCACTTCAGTTGATCCAGATCTATCTGAGACTCTGCACATGTCCCGTGTTGTGTTTTTTTTTACAGAATCCACATCAACCTTCACAGACTTCTCTTATCGAGTTTTTTCTTAGCACCTTGTCCTGAAGGCGTCTAAACAGTTTTGTGACTGTGAAGTTTTGTGATAACTGGAAACAATCATTAATCAACAATCAATTTTTGATGAGAAGAATTTAACAAATCAAAAAGGAGACAATAATTTTGTCAAACATACATTTTAATTCCGTCTTTTTATTTCAGTATTATTTTATTGTTATTCACTGACTTTTGCACATTTTATTTTTGGTCATTTTAAGCCAATTACACAGAATTGGTTAATTTACATTTATTTGAAAAATTCTAAATTCTTTGCTTGAAATTCAGTATTGCCAATAATTTCAACAAGGGCTTTAGGTGCACTGCAAGCTAAACATTATTTCACATGCATATGATGCTAAATTATTAACACAGAGCTGGCAGAAAAATTCTGAATATTTTACAAATTATTTGATGGCATTGAAAATGTGTTTGCATTAACCTCATGAAGTGTGAACCAATGCTCTCTGTATTAAATTAGCTTTATATTAGCTTTACTCTGTGTCAATCAAAACCAAATTTTTCAGTGTTGTCACCAGTTTCTTCATGTTCATGGACAACATTTCAAATCTTTTTAGGAATCCAGAAAAAAAAAGTAGTTTCTCATGACTTGAGGTATAAGTTCACGAATATCAATTTTGAACTGTTTTTTGTTTTTTTGTTTATCAGTAGTAAAAGTAATCCTTTGATAATTTTCCTCTACATTTAGGATTAAAGTGCAACCAGGAGCCGCTAGAAACGAATGCATTAAACCTTCCAATTAATAAGTATCTAAAAGTGCAATGTTTATATAATATAACATAGTTTAACTAATAATATACACATGAGAAACTTGGAGAAACTGAAACTAAAGAATTCTTGACACTTGTGTTTGATTAATAACTTAAACGATTATCAGGGTGCTGATAGCAGTTCATTTTCTGCCAGCCGACTAATCGATTAATCAATCCATTGTTTCAGTCCCAATTTAGTATTATCTGATTTGTTTGAAAAACAAAATCTAACTCAAAGTGCACTTAGCAGAGTTCTCTGGGCTCTTAAACTCCATCTTGCTGTTCCAAAAAAAACTGTTAGGAAATCCTGTGGTAAAGATTTTTATCTCCAACTCCTGTTTCCACCTAAGCCAAGACTAAAACTTCTCTCTCAGGTACTTTTGATGTTTAGATGTCTTATTCAATCCAAATGGAAAAAGAAAAAGAAAAGTATCAGGAGTAAAAATAATCCAAGAAAATAACTAAATTCTATTAAATTTTATTTATAGCGCCGTATCATAATAGACATTATCTCAGGGCACTTTTCATATAGAACAGGTCTAGACCAGAATCTTTATAGTTATTATTTACAGAGACCCAACATTTCCCCCTTGAGCAAAAAACTTGCCAACAGTGGCAACAAAAAACTTCCTTTAAACAGATAGAAACATTGAACAGATCCCAGCTCATGGTGGACAGTCGTCTGCCTCGACCGACTAGGTTGAGAGTGAGAAAGAGAAGGAGAGAGCAAGATACAATGGAGGGGAGGCAGGAATGAGGAGAGAGAGCATAGCAGAATATAGGTACCATGTAAAAATATATGACAATAAGGGGACAAATAGCTATATATACTATAGTTATACTAGCAGAGCTGTTAATATTACTAATAGAGCTAAATGAAAAAGAATAATAGTAATCATAATAATTAAAGGGTGTTGATCAGGCTCATGGGGCAGTAGGTGGATCTGTAACCATGGATCCAGACTCAGGAGCATTAGAGGCAAAAAACCTGTAGAAAGCAACAGGAGGAAGAGGAGAGAGACGAGGAAGAGGAGGAGAGAGGAGAGAGACGAGGAAGCACAAAATTGTGGGAGAGAGGAAGAACAGTTAGTAATGAGCATTTTTGAGATATTTAAGCACACAGGGAGAGAGGAGGAGGCGGTGGGAAGGGAAGCTTGGTGCATCATGGGAAGTCCCCCAGCAGTCTAGGCCTATAGCAGCATAGGGAGGGGATGGCTCAAGCTAATGCTGATCCAGTTCCAATCATAAGATTTATCAAAAAGGAAGGATTCAAGCCAACTCTTAAACGTGGAGAAGGTGTCTGCCTCCTGGACCCAAACTGGAAGATGGTTCTACAGTAGAGGAGCCTGATAACTGAAAGCTCTGCCCCATTCTGCTTGTGGAGACTCTAGAAACCACAAGTAGGCCTGAATTCTGGGAATGAAATGTTCTCATGGGATAGTAAGGTACTCCAAGCCCTTTAAGACAGGATGGTGCCTGAGCATTAAGGGCTTTGTAGGTGAGGAGAATGATTTTAAATTGTATTCTGGATTTCACAGGGAGCCAATGCAGAGAAGCTAACACAGGAGATATATGATCTCTTATTCTGGTTCTTGTCTCTCTCACAGCAGCATTTTGAATCAGCTGGAGACTATTTAATGTTTTATTAGGACAGCCTGATAATAGGGAGTTGCAATAATCAAGTCTACACGAAACAAAAGCATGTACTAGTTTTTCTGTGTCATTTTGAGAAAATATGTGCCTGATTTTTGTGGTATTATGTAGGTGAAAAAAGTCGTCCTTGAAGTTTGTTTTATGTGGGAGTTAAAGGACACGTCCTGATTGAAGACAACTCCAAGACTCCTAGCAGTGATGCTAGAGGCCAGAGCAATGTCATCTAGAGTAAGTATGTCATATGATAATGTGTTTCTGAGGTGTTGCAGACCAAGCGCAATAACTTCAGATTTGTCTGAATTTAATAATAGGAAGTTTCCAAGGGTCCAAGCACAGAACCTTGTGGAACTCTGAGACTAACTTTTGAGTATAAAGTGTATAATTGAAATCGATTGGATAATTAGGACTTAAACCAGCTAAAAGCAATTCCTTCAATGCCAATGAAATGCTCCAGTCTCTGTAATAGGATTTTATGGTTAATAATGTCAAAAGCAGCACTAAGATCTAACAGAACAAGTACAGAGACAAGTCCTTTATCCGATGTGGTTAGTAGATCATTCGTAACCTTCACCAGTGCTGTCTCTGTGCTATGATGGACTCTAAATCCTGACTGAAAATCATCAAATAAACTATTATTATGTAAAAAGTCACACAACTGATTGTCTACTAGATATGGGCCTATAGTTGGCTAAAACATCTGGATCGAGGGAAGGCTTTTGAGGAAGAGGTTTAATTACAGCTATTTTAAAGGACTGTGGTATACAGCCTGATAATAAGGACAGATTGATTATGTCTAGTAGAGAAGTGATAACTAAGAGCAGAACTTCCTTAAGCAGCCTGGTTGGGATGGGGTCTGAGAGACAGGTCGATGATTTAGATGAAGAGATCATTGAAGTTAGGACATATAAGTGCCGGTTGAGGGCAGGAGGAGTCGAATTTTGTCTCCAATAGTTCCAATTTTATCATTAAAGAAGCTCATGAAATCATTGCCACTGAGAGCTACAGGAATACAGGGATCAATGGAGCTATGACTCTGTCAGCCTGGCTACAGTGTTGAAAAGAAACCCAAGATTGTTTTCATTTTCCTCTATTAAAGTTGAATAATAGGCTGCTCTGGCATCGCTTAGGACTTTTTTGTAAATTTGTTCCAGTTTAGTTTTGTGCCATATCCTTTCAAGTTTTCATGTTGTTTTCTTTAATGTACGGGTTTGGGAGTTAAACCATGGTGCTACCCTCATTTGTTTTATTATCTTCTTTTTTAGATGGACAATAGAGTCAGTTGTTGTTCTCATTGAGCCTGAAGCACTATCAACAAGCTGTTGAATTTGGGAGGGGCTAAAGTTAGCATACAAGTTCTCTGTTATATTATGATATTGGAGTGAATTTAGTGCTTACTGAATCACTTACTTAAATTTAGCCGCAGCACTATCAGATAGACATCTCGACATTTTTGCCTAATGGTGCATAGTCCAGTAAAGAAGTTCCAAAGTTATTAAACAATGGTCCGAGAGAAGATGATTCATTCAAAATGCCATTAAGTGTTTCATTTCTATGCCATAGGTCAGAACTAGGTCGAGGGTGTGGTTAAAACAATGAGTGGGTTTATTTACCCTTTGAGCAAAGCCAACATAATGTAAAAGTGAGATAAACGTAGTGCTGAGGCATCTCTATCAACATCCACATGAATATTGAAATAACCTACAATAATTGTTTTGTCTGTACTAATGACTAAGGTTGATAAGAACTCTGAGAATTCAGTGAGAAATTCAGAGGAAGGTCCCCGAGCATGGTTCACAAGAACAAATAGAACAGGCTTTAAAGTTTTCCAGGTCGGGTGTGTAAGACTAAGAATCAGGCTTTCTAATGAGTCATGCCTGACTTTAGGTTTAGGGTTGATTTTCAGGCTTGAGTTGAAAATGGCTGGAACTCTACCTGCTTGGCCAATGCCTCTGGGAATATGAGTATTAACATGACTAATATGATGATATGAAAATTAGCCTTTTACTTGTTTTACACCATCAGTACACTCGTTTCACATTTTTTGATGACAGTGATCCACCAATATTTTTTTTCCTGATATTTCCCTTTGTCTAACTACACAATTGTCTTTGGTAACATACAATACATTTCACATGTTAATAATGGCATACCTGAGAAGCTAAAACATAACTCAGGGTTATTTTGACAGCATGCTTACAAGTGTATGTATGTGACAGGCAGCCCCCAGGGTTGTGTATTGGTATTCTTTCCCAGTTCCAGAGGTGCGTGCATGCATCCAGCAATCACTCGTTCATTCAGCTGATAACCACAAATGGTTGGAAGGAGAGAAAGGACTCTTCTCTGAGTATGGACTCAACCTGTAACGGCTTGATTAGAGAGAGAGAAAAAAGGTCATCCTTGTCCAGGAGTAAACTGGATTTATTGTTGTCACGTCTGCCATGCAACAGTGATAAAAATGACCTCAATAAAGAACAGCACAGCCAATGCCATATGCAAATGGCTCTATAAAGGCATAAATGAGGGGGGGAGGGCAGATGGACCAGATGAAGGCCGAATGGCAGATACAGTGGCCCAGCCCATCATTCTTCATGCTCTCCTTTTATGTAGCTGTCCAGCAGTCCCTACAAATGCCCCCCCCCCCAGGCCTATGGTTCACTGATAAGGCAAAGGGCGGTGCCGTATGTGTATATGTATGTGTATGTGTATGTCTGTTTTACTAGACATATACTGTCTCTCTGTGTTAATGTGGTTTACTCTTTTTGCTGTACAGTATTTGTGATCTTTGATTGTAAGCAGTAAACCGTAAGCAGCAGGAGTAGAACTGTAGCAGTAGAGGAACAATTAGTATTAGCTGTAGTGATTATAGTTCGTTGTTGCAATAAAATGTGGGGCCTTTAAAATTCAGTTATACACAGCTAATTTGGACACATGGACTTCACATATTCATACATTGTCAGGCAACTTGGAACACATGTAAAAATACTGTTTTGGGTTGAGTTTCAGGCTAGAAAAAAATGTTTTAATTGGCAAACAAAAGCCTGGTGCCGTGATGGTACTCATCTTACCAGTGTCTTGTGGTCAAAGTGGCGTTGCCAAGTTTGGTGCCATCATGTCCATACAGTGACCAAAATGACAAACCCTGTGCTCAACAATTCAATCCAAGCCTACCAGACGGGAACACTGATTTGGGAAAATGTCTGAAAACCCCAAATTTCTCCACTGACAAAAAGCTAACTGCAAGGACTCACAGGACTCAAACCTGGACAAAATCAGACTTGCAACTCAACCATCCATCACTAATACACCCAATCGAGGCATAACCTTGACTGTGCAGCATTAATTGTAAACAGCGCTATAGCTGGAAATACCGCACAGAAGTGCTAGGTGAATTGTTGCTCTTTATCAAATATTATTTCATTTTTTAACTTTTGACGGAGCTAGGCTAGCTGTTTTCCTCTGCAACAAGTCATTGTGCTAAACTAGGCTAACAACACTCTGGCTTTGTAGTTAACACAGACACAAGAGTAACTTTGACTTAGGGATACTTGGCTGAACACACTGACAAATACTAATCCTGCACATAACATGGAGCTGGTGCCTTCATGATTGCATGTGGCTGCCAAATGGAACAATGCAGCACGTCCATATCAGGGTGGATAGAAGCTTTCAGTCATCACTGTGTTCCGTCAAATCTGCTGGGTTTAAATCCAACATTAAAAAAATTGCTTCAGTTTTGTTTTTTGGGGGGGTCTGTGAGGCAAACACCCTCTCCACATTTAAGAGTAGGCTTAAATCCTTCCTCTTTGATCTAGCTTATGGTTAGAACTGGCTCAGGCTCTGCTCGAGCTATTCCCTCACTATGCTGCTATAGGCCTAGACTGCCAGGGGAATTCCCATGATGCACTGAGCTCCCCTCTTGTCTTCCTTCTCCTCTCTCCCTGTGCGCATAACATTATCTCAAAAACCATCCTCCCTCTCTCCCGCAGTTTTGTGCTTCCTCCTCTCTCTCCTCTTCCTCCTGTCAATTTCTGCAGGTTTTTTGCCTCTAATGGTCCTGAGTCTGGATCCATGGCTGCAGACCATCTACTGCCCCATGAGCCTGATCAACACCCACTGCTTTAATTATTATGGTTACTACTGTTACCATTTCATTTAGTTCTATTAGTAATATTGTCAGTCCAGTTAGTATAACTATAGTATATATATATATATATATATATATATATATATATATATATATATAGGTTCCATTATTATACTATGCTCTCTCTCCGCCCTCCTGAAAAGTGCCCTGAGATGACGTCTGTTATGATATGGCACTATATAAATAAAATTGAATTGAATTGAATTGAATATAGTCTAGACCATACTCTTTAAAGTGATATTTACAGACACCCAACATTTCCCCCATGAGCAAGCACATGGGAAGAATAGCAAAGAAAATTTCCCTTTTTAACAGGTAGAAACATTGAGAAGAACCTGGCTCATGATTGTCAGCCGTCAGCCTCAACCAGCTGGGTTGAAAGAAATTGGGTTGGGGGGTGCATTGCATACTGCAGGTTCCTCATAAAGATGAATAATAATAATAATATGACTAATAACAAGACTACTGTTGAACAGGATCACGGGAGCAGAAAGTGGTTTGCAGTCATAGATCCAGTATCTGCAGCTCCAGAGGCAAAAAAAACCTGCATATAGTAACAGGAGGCATTTTCATAAATGAAAAATATGTCTTCTTAAGGTCCACATCTAGTAGTATTAGCAAAAGCACTCCCTGGAGTTGGCAGTAGTTATTAAATTTAAACATTTAAACTGAAAAATGGTGAGAATAAAGGCTTTTTAAAACTGGATGTGGGACACCGGGTAAAAATGAAGTATTCAGCACTTCCCAGTGTGCTAAGATAAAGAAAAAATGAAAGAAGACAGAAAAGCCAAGAAATCTGAGGGACAAAGTGGCAGATAGAAACATACAGTCATAGAGAGAGACACTGTTAAACAAAGAGTGGAGGCTACAAATGAAGAGTGTAGCAATGCTGGCGGACATTGGCATCCCCTTAGCTGGCACACTAGCATGCCAAGTTGTAGGATTTACCCTGGAGCCCTTGGGCTTCTCTGTGAAAAGACTCAGTTGGCTTGAGGGTCCCCGTGGCTGGCTGCAGCCCTGGTCCCATTGTCGGGACCACTGGAGAGAGGGAAACGCCAGATGAATGGAAGGAAAAAAAGAAGAGGAATGAGAGGAGGAGGATGCAGAGGAGGAGGCCAGAGGGAGAGCAGCAAGTGGTTCCAGGGAGCAGGGCCAACATGTCGAAAAAGAGGAGCAAGCAGGATGCCACCGTACACTGAGGGTCTTGAAGGTATACACCATCTCACTCACTGGTACAGACTAATATAGAAAGCTGGTCTTGGCATCTCACCTCCATATTTATACAATTTTTTCACCCTATATAGGACTGGAAACCCCTGCTACTGCTCCTCGAACTTTATTTCTATCTGCCTTTCCTATATCTGAACAAGGGAGAAGTGAGCATATTTTCTGCTCCCTCTGACTGGAACATACTTCAGTCAGAGCGGATACTTTAAGTAGAATTGATTACTTTAGGTTGATGTCTGTCATGACCAAAATATTTTTATTTTTCTTTATTTCACATGCAGATTGCCATCTATTTACATTTGTATATTTATTGCATGAATATAATGTAATGAAACCGACATTGTCGCTTTTTACTGGTTTAAAGATAGCTAACATTAAATGAGCTGTGGCCTTCTCCTAAGCCAAGCCCAGTCTGAATGGTCAGGGTGAAAGCATTACACTCCAGTCAGGTAACACACCTGCTGCTGTGAGAGTGGAAATGAAAATTATGCACTGTAACAATGTTACACACTAAGTTACTGTGTAGCAAAAACTTTGCTCAAAGAAGTCATAAGAGAGCCTTATACATGACAGCTTGGATTAGTAGGCCACAACAGTGTGTTTGAAACACTCTGAAAAAAGCAAAAATTAACTGTAAGCAAAAGTGATAGCTATAAGCAAATTATTTAAACAACATATGTTAGCCATAAGAGCACTGATTCTGTTCGAAGCCTGTTTGATCCATATACTTTATGTGTTATCACTGTAACCATGATTACTATAAACAGTTTCCATTGTATTAGTAAAAGCTAAAATTTATCATTTCATTGTTATCTTACAATGAGAATTTTATTTTTTGCATTACTAACATTTTATCTATTTATTTCCTCATTTACTATAGTTTTATCCATTTTTAAGGTTTCTTCTCCTGTTATCCCTTCGATGTTACCTTTTGATACTTCATAAGTCTTTCATAGGTATTTATTTTCTCTGCATCTCTATACCACCATATATTGTAACTTCAGGGTTCTCTATGATGCTGCTACCTCATCCAGGACATTTAAACAGTAAAATGTCTTTTTTAGTTTTTGTGAATTTAATTCCTGGTTAAATAAAGTAATATTGTCAGATTAGTACTACAATATACTGGTAGAATACAGACTGAAATCATGATCAGATGGGAGGCTGATTTTTCCAGCTCATAGACTCTTACAGGCTTTTAACTCCCTGTTGTCTCTAAAAGATGTTTCATATTACTTTTGCTCTGTCTTGTGATTCCCAATACAGAAATCTGTCCATTATATTGAGAGAGACAAGACTGAGCAAAGACTGAGCATGTTGTATGGTTCAGTTTTTGTTCTGTTGTGTTTGCATGTTAACATATGATAGTATTGATGCAGCTGTTGGTTTAGTTTGCCGAGTAACTAATAGCTATTTTTATGTTTATGCTATTGTACAAATGTGTATATATATGATTTATATATATATATGTTATATATGTTAATGATTTGTTGTGTCTCTGTTTAAACCATCATTTTCCGTCTACATCGCTGGAGCAGTGTGGTGGAGACAGGTCAGTGAGAGCAATACCCTTATTTGTACAGCAGCAAAAAAGCACAAGACTGTGTAGCCTGTTGAATCCTGTTTTCTTACACTTATCTGCTGCCACCACCATCCACAGCACAAGAAGCCATGAATCTCTTGGATCAGTATTCTCCACAACTCTCCTGTTCTGCTGCTAACCAACTTGTTTGCAGAAGATTCTGTCATACACTGTCAGCAGCAGGGGTGTAGTGGAAACTAAACACATGTGATGGCCATTTACCTAACTCTCAAATTCTGAAATTGTGTTCACACAGCACCAGTGGAAGGAGTACTTGAAAACTGTACTCAAGTAAAAGTACTGTAAATTTAAAGAACCTCTACTCAAGTAAAAGTATAATTATTCATTTAAAAATGCACTCAGATAAAAGGAGAATGTAAGTCAGATATATTTGTACTGTCCTCTGCTATAGAGAGGTACTTTGCAGACTGTGCATTCAGTGGAATGTCAATTACAAATACACAAACCCATGACCTTACTAGAATTAACCAGAAAAGAGGACAAAACTTGATGGTTTCCAATGACTTTATGTAGCAATATTAAGATACATAAATCAAATAGCCTGATACCTCTTATAAAATTGAAAGCAGCATTTAAAGTATCACTAAGGCAGATAATGCTGAGATGTATAAACAATATAAACAACACCTATAAAAATAAGACTAAGTCAAAACCTACAATATGGCTGGACCACCCTTCAGCTGTTTGCTTCTCTTTAACTTTCTGTGCTCACACATATAGTAATTTAATACAGCAGAATCCCCAATAAAGCTGTTTTCATTGAAATGTTTAAAATATTCTTTTGTCAAAAAACAGAACACGTATGAAACAGTGACTTAAAAGCAGCCCATTATAACAACGTGTTAACCAGCAGTTACTTCCAAGACAACAAAAGTGCTAAGTTTGCAACACTGCCTGTAAATGCCCCTTTGTTTTGAACTTAGTTTGACTGTTTTGTTTTATTTAATTTGTTTTATTTTGTTTTGCTCCACTTTTGATTTATTTTACCTTTTGTATATTGCAGTTATGTCTTGTTTTGGTATCTACTGCTTTTAGTATTGCTTTCACTTAATTCTGTCTCCTTTGACAAAAACTAGAATTGGGTATTGTTTATAACTGGGGAAAAATGTTTGTTCCTGTACAGCACTGTAAATATATATATGTACAAAATATATCATGTAAATAGTATGTGAATATATAAGATGTATCGCAGTTTTTTTCATAGTAGAGAAAAGAATTGGCATATGAGAAACCTTTTTGTACCAATTAATTTTGAAGGAAAAATATTCAAAGGGGAAACTCCAACACTCCGCCAACCAACCAGCCAATGTTGAAACTTCTGCACAAGTCAAACGGCATTCGGCTGACAAATGGTATAAATTCATCATTCACTCACACAGTCACATTCGCGATTATAAGGCTTGCCCCACTGTTGCAGTCCAGCAAAAAGCAAAAAGGAAGCTACAGTGGTTGTTGATGTTTTCTCATGTACAGAGTTACAACAACTAGGGAGTCTGTTGTCATACTCACCTGTCTCAATGTCCTGTGAGTCTTGTGCACTGCAAAGGCTCACTGCAATCCTCAAAGTTTTCAGACAGTGAGCTGGATGAACTCTGGAGTCACAACAAGGATTTTCAAAAAAAGCAAAGGTGGTTCAAACTCACTGATGGTAGAGGTTACCAAGTGAACACAGAGGTGAGAAGTGTAGGGTCCGCACTGAATTTTTTCAGTCCACCATTTAGCCATATCAACCATGTTGCATGTGTGTGGATCACGTGATGCAACTGGTGCATTAAATTAGTGATTAATTAAGCTGGATGCAACCTTTCATTTATTTATTTTTTTTACTTATACTGAAGTAAGGCTGGTCTCAACTGCATCCCCCTTAATTTTATTAGATTAAGGACGGTGCATAGGGCATTTCAGTGTGCCACTCACACACTTCTTGGCCTGGTCCCGCTGTGTTTATATTGACTTTACACGAATCAGCCACAATATCAAAAAAACAGTAACTGGTTTTAATATTGCGGCTGATTGGTGTACACTTGTTAGTGGGCTAAATCAGATTTCAAAGGAAAGATGAATAATACTGTAATCGAAAACAGTAAGATGTCAAATGGAAGACCAAAAAGTAAGTTGCTAGTTATGAGACCTAAAGTTATTTCTTCATGGCATTGTTCAAATTGTCAGCTTTGGTGCTACTGAACAGTTTAAGTTATCATCAAAGTAACTCCACAACTCATAACCTTAACATTAAGGTGTTAATCTGTCTCCTGATGTACTGTCTCAGATTTTAAAAGAGAGGGGTTTTTTTTGTTTTAAGAAAGTGAATTAAGGGATGAGGAGAGAGGAGAAACTCGAGATGTAACAGTAGAGACAGAAACATGGAAAGAGTAATGAAGATGTTTCTGATTTAAGAAAAAGGTGAAGGAGGAAATGAGACAGAAACAGATTCAGACCCAGCCCATGAGTCAGGTGATCCCATATGTAGGGTCCATACTCTGAGAGGCAGAAAAACTCTTAACATCAAACTTGAAGTGTTTTTTTAAGACACAATAAAAATCTAACCAAATTCTAAACATATAATGGGAAGCTGCAATAAAACGACTGACTAACAGGCACTAACAAAAAAACCAGCAACTAAATATTCATTTATTGTCTTAATATGCTACTTGAGGGATATTTACTTTAGTAAGGTTTGGAGACCAAGCAGTCAAATTATCAGATAGTTTCCATTCTGATTATCTCAGAAAGAGAAAAATGCTGACTTCCATCAACGTCAAACTGACACTTACTTAAACAAATTATTTCCACATCAGTCAGTTTTGTTATTCTGTTAAATACTAAACACTGATCAATAAAGAACGTGTTTTATTTGACACTGATAGGTCCACCATTTCAGATTTTCATCCTTTTCAGGCTGGTTTTGTGGATTTTAGGCCAGTCATGGTTAAATGTTGTTCCTGGGGCAGGTGTCACAGTGATATTGATTAAAGTAAGTCAGATAACATGGGTGCAAAACTTGTGGAGCTAACATTAGCAGGGATCAGCACATGAATTAGCATAGCACTTCTGTGCTACGCAAGCTAATGAATGTAAACAGAATGTACACATGTTGCTTTTCGCTTATTAAGGATTTTAACAGTTCACTTTACGGGAAGAGTGTTGCCCCTAAGTGTCATAGTCTATCTATAACTTTTTAGATGTTTTACTGCTGAGTCACTATGAGATCCTGGAGATCCTGGATAAATCCCTTAAATCCATGATCTAGACCCATCCGTCTGCTTCTTTCTGAAATAATTCTTTGTTTTTCCAAATTTTGGATGATATTTCTTTGGGAAATTCAGTTCAGTTAGCTCTGATAGCTTGATGGACTAGCAGTGGCTAACAGCAACAGGGCAGGGCTTAGCCTAGGCACAATTATAGTGTTCATTTCATTTCAATTGGGAATATTATCAATAATTCTGTCCTCCAGGTCCCCAAAAAATTCGACAAATCTAAGACTTGACAAGTTAGATTTAACTTGACTATTTAAGTTACATTTTTTTTTCTCAAAATACTTATACAGAGTTCACTAGAGTGAGTTCATTACAACATTTGGATCCTCTTAATCCATGTTAGGCAACTTCCAGAGTCTCAACAACAACCTTCATTAAAAGTTTCTGAAATTTGGAGTAGATTTCAATACATATCGATGTGATGATAGCAGCTTGAAAAATCCTAATGCTGTAGCTATTGGTAAGCTAATTGCGGTTAATTACTGTTTCTTTAAACTAATTTTTTAGCTTGTTTTTTTTTTCAAAATTTGTATAAATGTGAATATAGAAGTTATGTTGTGGCTGTGGCTCAGGAGGTAGAGGTCATCCACCAACTGTAAGGTAGGTCGTATTGACTGTTCGATCCCCGACCAAGGAGAAGTGAGTAGGTCCTGAAGACAGGGGCCGAGGGGAAATGAGGAGCTGACTGTGATACTTGTATAGCATATGAATGTTGATAAATGACTTTTTCACTTATTAGCCCAAATAGTGTTACTCAGGTACTAGCAATGTTAGTAATTTCACCTATCAGCAGTTCTATTTGAAGCCAGAACTTTCCCAACAAGATGCCTATTATGTTCTGGAACACATCAGCTTCCTAGAGCCGAAGGGTATCTTACTAAAAACCTTAACAGCTGCCATGCTTTACTTTATTGCAACTTTTTTTCCATCACACTAACAAGTGCAGGTAATGTGCAGTAATGTCATATATAAACATCTAAAATAAATACAATCAACATATATATACACACATATATCAACAGCAAATAATCAGTTGCTAATGGAATCAACATAGTAAATCTGGGAGCCTTTGGCTTTTCCTTAACATGCTAATGCTAACTGTCTGTCAACAGACACATCATTATTGTTATTTCTTAAAATGATCTTCCATTAACTACTTGTGGTTGCTGGAATGCATGAGTTTATGGTGAATGACACTGGGATGGTCTCACTCAAGCAACAGCCAAGACACAGTGTCAGTTTCAATTTTCAGTTTTATTACATTTCTCTTGGCTTAGCTTTGAAAACACCTGTGACAGCTCTGCATGCCTGAGTACCTGGTTATATTTGATTACAGGCTTTGAATAAGTTTACTTTGAATAAGTTGATAAGGAAGTAAAAAGGCTGCTTTTCATACATTTAATTTTTTAACAACATTTTGCATGCCAAGCAGATGTCTATTGTATCTTTAAATTTATTATTATAGTGTTATGATAAACGACTGCAATCTAAGTCAATTGTGATAAATTAATGGTTAATACCAAAACAGTGTTACTATCACATCAGAACAACAAACTTAAAGAATTTTAATGTTTTGACAAAATAAGAACAAAGTCTAAACAAACACCATAGATATATTCAACTCCATGGTTGTACACCCCAGTTCATTTCTCTTCTCCACTTATCCATGGATTTCTGAGATACTGTATATGTTCATTTCTGAGCCAGTGTATGATATGCTGTCTGCAATCTGTTTTCAGCAGCCGGTGCATCAGAGCACAGCTTGCAGGTGTATACAGACCAGAAGTTGACCATGAATGAGAGCTCATCCACCGGAGCCGGGGAAAGCACATGGTCAAGTGGTCAACAAATGAAAATGGAAAATTGCTACCACTTGTTGGACCCATTCAAGTACATGCAGGCGGGAGAGGTGGTCAGGTCATGATGGATGCCCCGTGTCCCTGTTGTTGTTGATATGATCAAAAAATATCAGGGCCAACCCCCCCATCCTCCCTTATTCACCACCATAATAGACAAACACATGTGTGCAGGTGGCCTGCAAGCACAGAAAATTGCCTGTGTGCAAAATTGCCTTTAGAATGAGAAATTTTGTTTATTTGTTATACAGGTCCAATCATGTTTTTGAGTCCAAGTAGATTGTTAGTGTTTTTTATCAGGAACAGGAATTTTTGCATGTTTTTCATTTAAGCAACTAAATTGGGGGATGAATAGCGCTTTAGAACATGCGCACTGCTGCCCAGGAGGGCCAGCTAGAAATTGTATATACATAAGTGATAGAGTAGAGTAGTAACAGAGACACTATTACTTTCAGTTCCATTTAAGATAGCATAAGAAATATACTGTAGCTATGAAAGTGATAGTGTTTAAAGGTAGTTTAAACAAGAAGTTATCAAAGTTTTTTAAAAACTTTTATTCATCCAGAAGCAAGGGTGATCATATTTTAAAACCCTAAAGCAGTTGTATGTCATGAACATGCTGCATTTCTAAATAAGCTAAATCTAGTAAAATGTTTGTGCATCATTTACCACATAATTTAATGCAAATACTGTGAAATGTAGGAGTACGAAAGCAAATACACCAGAATGGCAATATAATGAAAACAAATGTTAGATGTGAAAATGCAGATGTAATCATGTGTTTAGAGTACATCGTTCTTTCTTTCTCTATGTGCATCTCGCTCATGCACACACACACACACACACACACACACACAACCACACACACACACACACACACACACAGAGGTTCTAAGGAGATTGTGTTTCCTAATCATATGCATTTTCCACTTCATTTCCATGCTTTCCAGTCACTGTAAACATCAGAAGCACAAAAATCTCAACATTTACTGTGTTACATCGCAGTACGTAACATACTGTGTAAAATGTGCTATAAAAAAACCTCACTATAAAAACTTATTGACTAGATACTTGTAGTGTTCTACCTAGCAGTACTGCTGCTGTGACTTTTTATCAACAAATATATGTCATTAAGTTAAACATGACTTATTACAAGATGTATGCATGTGTGGTAGTAGTTATCACATACCAGTAGTAGTGGTGGTAGTCAGTGTGACAGTGGACTTAACAGCCCTTTGTTCTAGTTCACTCAACTTCACTAAAAACTGTCTTGAGTTGAGTGTCTCACTTTGTTGAGTGTGATCTAAATGCTACTTCTGCTTTTCAGTCTTGGTGGTGATACAGTTCTGGAGACACTCAACTGATCAAACTTTTTTTGCATGAAAAATGAATGAAGATGCACTGAAAATCTGCAGTTCGACACTTAAAATACCCTTGTTAACCTTGACAAATGCACATCAAGGCTTAATTAGTAGTGTGGAAATGCTGACATGATAAAAACTATGATGGTCAAATAAGGTTGTTTGAGGACAAATTCACTCATAAAAAAAAAAAAAGAAAAACCTCAAAGGACCAGTCAGAATGCATGGATGCTGCCAATCACACACCACTATAGTCAGCATTTTACCCCAGCAGGATGATACCTTTTGCCCTCCTGTCCTCACCCAAACAGCCATCTATCGCTCTTTTACTCTACCCCACCCCGTGTCTGTCCAAATTTGGCTTTTGATGACTGTCTTTTAGGTGCCATGCAATGACCGGTCATGTACTATTTGCCTAAATGTGTGCACTCGTCTTATACTTAACATAAGATCCTTTCATGTCTCAACATGGCAGTGCCCCTCTACAGAAAGTGAGGTTAAAAAGGAACACGTACTGAAAATCAAACAAACTGAGTTTCTCAAAATTTCCAAAGTTTTGTTCACAATGAACTTCTCTTTACCAGCATTTCTTTGTTTTCACTTCAGAGTTTATAAATAAATAAATAAGAAAGGATTAAAAATGAATCCTGAGCAGCATCAATCTCGCTGTGAGGCATCTATGTACAAGATTTGGTTGCTCTTCTTTATTAGCCCAGATATTGTGGGATAATAAAACAGGTTGAATTTTATGAGACAAAGGTACCTTGAGCTTAGTGAATAATTTAGATTATTTTACATAGAAATAGAGAAAAAAGTGAAGAGATACTAATGCTGAATACTTCAAAGAAAGTATAATATTAGATATTTAAGATCTAGCCAGTCGAGGCAGACAGCAGCTCTCCATGAGCCTGGATCTGTTCAGGGTTTCTACATATTAAAAATGAGTTTTTTCATTGCCGCTGTGCTAAGTGCTTGTTTGCGGGGGAAGGTTGAGTCTCTGTAAAGAGCAATTATAAAGAGTGCTGTCCAGACCTGCTCTGGGATAATTTCTGTTATGATATGGCACTATACAAATAAAATTGAATTGATTCAAACTGTGTTTTTGAGTTTTCACAAGGATGAAAAATAGGCTAGTGATGATGGAGCCTAATGATGGCGATAGCAGTGGGTAGATCTGTCCAACATTTTAGTGGCAGATGCGACTTTTGGATAATTACGTAGTACCACAACAGGCTGGAAAAAGAGACAATGGTGGAGAATTGAACAAGCTTGACTACCTTGTAAATAATTTGTTTGTGTGTCTGTACAAAGGCTAAATGAGATTTTATTGTAGGTATGAAAGACTGGTATTTCAGACAACATAACAGGGGAATTATCACACATATGTATGGTAAGGTAGGATGTATAGCCTGCTTTCTAGGACTTTAGGTGTTATTAATCACCTTTAATTATGGAACCATTTTGTTTGAAAAGATTTGTTAGTTTCAGCTAATCCATTCACTGTATTAGTTAAATGTATAGTCTGCAAATTCTAATTGAGTACAATGTTTGTCAAAGTCAATGAATATCCCCTCACAGTCTTCCAGTTGTCCATTCTGTGAGTGCACTGAAAAAAATGTGTTGTTTGTAAACAGGCCTTGCTTTGTAAATTGAAAACAAATTAACTCGGACCAAGCCACAAAACACCTTTCCAGCAAATCATTAACAGGGGGGTTAATGCTAGTGGACAGGACAGGCTGCGGGAACCACTTGCACTTTAACCTCTGCCCCTTCCTCTGCTTCTGCCAGCTAGTTTCCCTCTTCCACATACTTGCACACAAGGAAGGTACACCATGATAGTGTTGAAATGTAAATAACAACAGAGATATTACCTAACCAACTGGAAATAAAAAAAGACATTTACTTGCCAAGACAGACCTCATTCATCTTGGAATGACCTGTTTGGTATGAAGGAGAAGGAGAAGAAAATCTGAATAACGAGTTGTGTCAATAATAAGTGAAAAAGGAATTTTTCACAACAAACTAAAAGTTATTCTCATTAATGGCTCATAAGCAATCTATATATCACTGGTAAATAATTACTAACAATAATACAGGCATTAGTCTAAACTTACAAACTGAGCAGGAAACTTCATACCTAGCTTTGGAAATAATATTTCTACAAAAAAAATTCAACCTAAGGCCCAATTACTATCTTTTCCTGAAGCTGCAAACTGCATCATATGGTTCCCATCAGTGGATCGAGTCAGATGTTTGACTTTAAAAGTCAAAAATTAATGCTAATGCTTATGAGCAATACAAGAATTCCTAAAAATGACACTGATGTAATCATAAAAGCTATGGAGCTTACAAGTCAGTAAATAAGTCTTCATGACACCTCAGTATACTTTCTTCATCAAATAATGAAGAAAATGTGATATGATTTAAAGTTGCAGGAAGAGCTCGTTAAGCGAATCTCCAGGTGGGATTGTTTTGTCTTTATAAAGGAGCAGTTTTAGAAAGCAAAATTTTATATTTCTTTCATGCACATACTGCATTTGAAGTTTTCTCCACTAAATAGTTTTAGGAGATTTTCAGAAGTTTAACATAAAGCTCTTCTTTCCTATTCAAAAAGACATAATTATGATACATCAGTAACCAGTGCTCAAAATGTTATTACAGTACATGTTAAGTGACCAAAATGAGGTACTGAATCTAAGGCTGACATTCTTGAGAAACTGAATTAAAATGTCGGTAAGCTTGACCTAAGAAGTAGCAATTGAATCTACTGAGAACAATCATTCATTATATTCTATGGTTGCAAAGAGGTAGCATTCTTAATAATTAATTTGATTAATGTTCATAATTAATACACAAGATTTCAGAATTCTTGACCATTTTATTTTATCATTAAAACAATTTTCACTGTCTATCATTCTGGACCACAACATACATGATGCAACAAGTCCTAAAAAAGAGAAGTCGGAGTAGCCACTTGTCATTTCTCATTAGTTCCCAGCACTATCCAGCTCAGGCACGGTGAAGCGTGACCCACAGCAGGTTAGGGCAGCCTGGTCCTTCCCAGCTCATAGGCCTCTTTAGGAGAGATATTGATGATGGTCAGGAGTAGGCTTTGCTAAATGAGCCTCAGCAATGAGCTGGAAAATGACTAATGTTCCCTGGGTGAGCCCTGAGTGGTCAGGCCTGTCTCAATACTGCCTGGCTTGCTTGCTTTTTCATGACTGAGAGGGAGAGAGAACATGTACACTTTATGTGTAGGGCTGTACACTGTAAACTGTCCAATATCTCCTTGATCCAATGTGGATCAAAGATATGATCTCTTTGACAATTAATAGGCTTCCTTAGACTGTTTGGTTCCTTGTACAAAGCCTATCTAGGAAAATTGTTTTGTAAGTTTCTGCAATAAACTAACAAATGAAGCAAATGAAATAAGGACAGTAATCGATAAGAATTCTAATAAATAGACAATTAAGAAAATTTTAATCATAGAGGGGCAGATACAAATACAAAATGCATGTGTACATGCACACAGTTTTATTCACATTACATTTGTTATCTGTCTATCTTCAGTGACAATATCTATTTTTGTTGTTCGTTTCATTCTTTTTCACATCCAATGCCAACATTTTTAAAATTCTCACTTTCCAGTAATAGCAACTGCTGTATAGTAAATCTTAGGTAACAGTTATGTTTCTAGCAATTAAACTATGGTTAAGATACAGCATGGCTAAAGTTAGGCAACTAGATTAGGGGAGTATCATGGTTACAGTTAATATATAGCAAACATTAAATGCAAGTCAGGACATGACTGGATTGACTCAGTACATGCCTCACTCACCTCTGAGACCTCCTCATCCATACTCTTGCCCTTGCTACATATAGGATAGTTTACTTTGCGTAGTGTAGTGGCACTGAACTTTGCCAATGAATGTAAATTGTGAGGTGCTGAATTGCCCAATGTGAATATATGCGGTACATGTGATTCATTTTGGGCTGAAAAGACCCTCCACATTGGTAGATGATGGGACATGTGTCACACAACTGTGCAGATGTGACAAATCTATTGTTTCATTCAAAAGGGCTACAAAATAAATGAAATAAACAAATAAAACAAAAAAAAGATATTTCAGCCTTTTAAATGTTTATTACATGGTGTTGAGATGCCACTGTCAGGTGCTATTTGGTTAGTTTTGTTAAATCAGGACCTAATTGGTGAATTTCAACATCAATTTTCCAAATCTCTTTTAAACATTGGGAAATTGTTGTAATGCTTTAGTTGACATAGAACTTGTCCATTTAATACACATCACCAGCCATAAATTGCATGCGGGTTACTGCTGGATACAAAACACTCAAGAGAAATCATCAACAGCACTGTATTCTTCTTACTTTATTTGTCGAAATCATATCAGACTTGGTGAGAGAAGAAACACTCCCGCTTAAGTGTTGCCCTCCTCCTGCTTCCTTCCACTCTCCATCTTCCTCTTTCTCGCACTCTCGCTTCCAATCCGCCATTATTAGTGCCTCCAATACTCCAGAGGGCAAACAAACTTTCAAAAAATTCCCCATAACCTACCAAGCGTAGCCCATTTTCCTCTCCATGCAATTAACTGCGCTAACATTTACAATAATATGATTACAGACACTTTGGCAAAGTCATGGGGGGAACGCAGGGCATATTAGGTATCAGCAAGGGGTTGATCGTAATGGTTGCGTTTCCCGGAGACTCACATTTTCTTTTGCACGCAATAGTGAGAGCCACTAAATTCTCCTCAGGCAGTAAAAACCAATGCACTGGAACCATGATAACAAACACAGGCAACCACTTTCTTTCTCATGACTCTCTTATTTTCTTTCTCTTACTTTGGGGCCTAGTTTTTCTCCTTGCCTCACTCTTTCCTCTGCATTCTTCTCTTTAACTCTCCCCACCTACCCTCACCCATCCCTCGTGCACCCCGCAATTAATTAAGTCTTTCACGGCCATCTAATTAGGAACATTAGCAAGTCATAAACTTGCCACGAGTCTTGAAATGATGTGCTGGCCCTCAGCAATTTGTTTGTAATTCCTTTTTCATGAGACAACAGCACCACAGGGTCCCATAGATCTTCCTATCCCCCCTCCAACACACACCAATCCACCCAACCCTTGGCCACTTGCAGCCACGACACCCAGGATAAGAGGGGTCGTTGTTGGGCTGAGAGGGAGTCAACATGAAGCCCATGCTGTCTGGCACTCTTCCTGCTTCTCTCAAAAGACTTCTTAGAGCTGCCTCACAAAAGCTATTGTCTGTTCATATCTATACATTTCAGGTTTTACATCCATCTTTGAGAGACAGAAAACTAATCTAAAAAAATGAAACAAGTTTGTTGGTATTTCTGATAATGGGTTTCAGCTAAGGCCAAACATTCACTGTAAGTTTTCAGACTTAGCAGGTCAGTGGGGTCATTAAAGAGTCTCGACACCCCCTGCAGTCATGCTATAAGAGAGTCCGCCCTCGCCTGTTTAATTGCTCTCCAATGCTCCCAACCTCATTTCAGATGTCCCAGCCTCCCTGCACTGTGATAGGTGAAAAAAGATTAATTGTCACTCTGGAAAATGTCAAGACAGAAATTGCAGTCAAGTAGAGTGAGATGTCTTTGTCAAAAAGCAGAGGTAATGTAGGCAGCTTTTAGCTCAAAAATCAGGGCCTTGTCCATATGCAAAGGTTTTTAGGGTAATAAGTAAAAAATATTATAGACCAAGAAAAGAAAATAATTAAATCTGTGGTACTGTTCTCTACACAATCTGAAACACATTTCAGTGCCCAATTAAACTATAGTAAGTGTGATACTACAAGATTAGCTTGGACAGAGAACATGGTACAATATAAAATATTGTTTCTTTACTTTTCTGGCCTCAACCCTGATTAACAATTATTGTATTTCATGATAAAATAAATTGCATACCACTAAACTGGAGTCATGTTTTACTGTACTAGCAAGTTTTATTCAATCCTGAAATCACAATAGGAAATCTTAGTGTAAACTGCTGACAATGGTTTCTTGAAATGATTAGTCCCACTATACCTTGTCTTACATTCTCAGTAACATGAGGAGATGGTAGAGATTTGCTACTGTTCTGTTCTCTGTGCCTGTTTGTGGAACTGAGGCCAATATTGCTCTATCAAGCTAGCTATCTATTAGCTAGCTCTATCAACATACAAGCTTCACACTCACAATCTTTTTTCCCTCAAATGACTTTCTTGCTCCCCTTTTGGAAGCATGACATTTGGAAAGTGACTATTTTAACCTCATCCTATTATATCAGCTAGCTAAAACACTCCTGCAAATGATGGGGAAAGGATTAATAGGTTATAGAAGTTCTAAAAATTGTTTGACCCACTGTTCTTTTAAAAACAAATCATTAGAAAAGGATCCAGGAATAGAGAACAGACCATACTTCAGTTTTGTCAGCCTCCATTTGGTGTGTTTAGCATTTTAAAAAATCTGCTATTGAAGTTATAAGTGACATGATTTTTGCATGATTTCTGCAAGACTGGATATATTTTTGCCATGATGTTCAAATTTCAGATCAATTGTATACATCACCCTTGTCTCATAAAATCATTATTTTATATACTACTCATATACTCAAATGCTTTGAATGTTTTTTTAAATCAACACTAGGAGAAACTATTGAAACGTAGATCTCTGCAAAATGTTATATGGCATAATTATTTTTGTTTTTCTACAATATCCATTCAGCAATTAATCAATGATGAATGTTCACTAATGTTCACTTTGAGGTTATGTTAAACCCTATAAATAGTCAAAAGTGAGTTAAACCTTGAGACATTACATGTTTACTCTATTAACATTTTACCAAACGATCAATTCCTAACCTGAACCAAAGTCCTTTTCTTGCCTGAACATAACCACATGCAGCACAGTCAGGATGTGAACCCTGGTCTCTGGTATTAAAGTGTTGTGCTTGCCATTATGCATAATCCAGGCAGCAACTGCAACATGTTTGTAATTGAAAAACAAAAGCAAAACCAATTAGTAGGATATAGGGGAAAGTTTTAGGATTGGATTGTTCTTGTCATTGATATTGTCAAGACAGCCACAGTTCCTGTTTCAGAAAGATTGTTTCATCTTGTCAAATAATTTGTTATCTGGGAGAAAAGACAGGAATGAGTACATCAGAGGGACAGCACATGTTAGAGGTTTTGGAGATAAAGTCAGAGAGGCCAGACTGAGATGGTTTGGACATGTCCTGAGAAGAGATAGTGAATATATTGGTAGAAGGATACTGAGTTTTGAACTGCCAGGCAGGAGGCCTAGAGGAAGACCAAAGAGGAGGTTTATGGATGTAGTGAAAGAGGACATGAAGGTAGTTGGTGTGAGTGAAGAGGACGCAGAAGACAGGGTTAGATGGAGGACACTGATTCGCTGTGGCGACCCCTAAAGGGAAAAGCCGAAAGAAAAAGAAGAAGATCTGGGAGAAAAGACTGGTGATGAATATACTTCATTGCAGTTTTAGTAAAGGAAATAACATGTGAACACATTCAAAGTATAAAAAGGAGAATAATATCAAAGAAACACATCACTTAAGTATTTTTTTTTCAATTAAAGATCTGCATTTTGATGGCTATTTCATGAGGAAGCCCTTAGATATTCATATGGAGGCTATTTTAACATATACATTTGTTGAAATAACTTATGCTACATTATTTTACCCATAATTTTCTGCAATTCTAAAATTCTAAAAATTCTAAAAATGCAGACGCTTTTATCCAAAGCGACGTGCATCTTAGACCTGAAATGATACAAGCAAGGATCTAGTCAGGAGAGAGTAACATGAGTAATTGCCATAAAGAAAGGATCAAGTCTTGTAGGATGTAGCTGCCTACAGGAAGTGTGAGAGGCAATGTGGAGAGTATATAGGATGCAAAACCTTTTTTTTCTAGTCAATTAAGTGCAGAGGTGTTCAGTAAAGAGCTCAGTCTTAAGTCTCTTCTTGAAGACTGAGAGGGATCCTGCAGGTCAATCGGATTTGGTAACTCCTTCCACCACCAGGAAACCACAAAAGAGAGATTTTCACCATAATCATAGCTCAAAATTATTCCATTTTGGACATTGTTTCACATTATTATCCATCCTTTTGACTGATTTATTTCTAACAGTACAACACAAAACTCCCAAATCATGCAAAGGCCTAAACATGATTCCCCTCCATACAGGGTAAATGCATATCTGTTTTCCTATGTTTGTGTGTGTGTCTGTTTGTCTGTGTGTTTTTGTGTCTGTGTGTCTGTGTTTTTGTGTGCAGTTTCATCCAGCTCTTTTGTCCATGCTGCTCCACAGAGAGGTTAACGGCATCAATGCCTGTGTGATTCCCGCTCAAGCACTCTAATCAGCAGCCTTATTCTCTCCTCTGGCTGCACCCTGACCTCACAATAACCATACGCTATTGTTTCTATTTACCATTTGCCAGAGATTGAAGGAAAACTGGAGAAGGAGCATGGCAGAGAAAGGGAGCCGGGCCTCATATTGATCGACTTCCACAAGTATTGAAACCAGATATTGATTTTCTTTCTTTTTTTTCAAATGGGAAAAAGTGCATTGACCGACCGAAGGAGATTTCTATGGGGATTTGGGGAAAGAGGAGTTGAAATGAGCATCCGGTGCACCGTTGTCTCCTGTGGATTGTGTATAGGGCTGTGGTAATTGAATTGAGTGAACAGAGCCCTTCTCCAATATGTGGTCTCTTAAGAGTTTTTGGCCTGTCGATGTATTTCTGTAATATTTCATTTGGATGAGACTTCAAAAAGCTGGGAAAAATTTTGTGGGAAACATTTCAAACAAGCTCAGCTCATGATGAGGCAAATAATTGGCATTCTGTAGAAAAAAAAAAATCATTGTTGCTCAACTACTGATGTGAATCAGCTGGATACTTACTCTTGTTATATAATGAACATTGGTGGCTTTATATCAGTCTCTTAAGAAAGCACATTTGTGATAAGTTGAATAAAAGACAAGAATGTGAAAAGGACATTTCAAATCAAAGGATCGGTTGTATGGTGACATGCTGCATCATTTAAGTCTGGCACATATTAAACTACAGACATGCTTTAAGTATTATATTAAGATAAAAGCTTTCGGTATTTAAAAACATTTTTCTTTAATTTTTTTTCATTTCATTTTTTTTCCCCTAAAACTTTGCATATAGTTGTGAAGTGAGATGAATTATTCTATCCAGGCTTTCATGAGCCAAAGTACTTTGGACATTGGTGACAAAGGTGACTGGCGGCCAGAAGAGTCCCAAGATACACAGGCAACTGTACTGGTTGTATCATTGGTACAAAAGAGAAACAATTTCAATAAAAAAGGCTAATTTTATATTAAAAAAAAAAAAAGACAAAAAAAAAGACAAGATAACTCCCAAGGTATTTGTTCCAATCACATAGCCTAAAATTCTGCTGGTCATAATTGGTGACCCAGAAACCCAGTAAAAAATTTAACAGTTTAAATTAGGCTACCTGTTTTCATCTTTGTTACAACCATCATCTTAGCTCAGTAGCAAGCTTTAAATTCTTTAAAGCTCTGACTTGCTCATCAGATTGGCTAATTTGTGTTGTTTAGACCCAATCCAACAGAGTAAACATGGTTTTCTCAGATGCAAAAGTTAATAAGAAAAAGTTTAAAAATGTGAATGTGAATTAAAAGCAAGGGAAAATATTTCATTAGTGACACAACTTCACCCATCTTGTAACTCAACTGTTTCAGATTTTTTTTTTTTTTCACTAAATTAAATTTACACAGCTGGGGTTTCCAAAATGTCAAGTGAAATCCTCACCCTGTATATTAAATCCAATTTTAGCTCTTTTTAAAGTAGATACAAATTTGCCGATTGTCACCATTTGAATATAGCAAAATTATTTTATTTTATTTTATTTTATGTAAAAGCTGGCAAAGCCCATTTATGAAACATAAAAACTGATGGTAATCAGACTTAAAACAAGCCAGGTTCTTTGAGCTCTTGACACCTTGCCGACATCTTGCATCAGGGGAAAGGTGTGTCACAGTCATGTCACAGTAAGTAGCAGGGTCAATGCATCATGTACTGGGAACTTTTACTTTAATTGGAATTTGTTAAATTTTCACTCTTAAATGACTGTAATTAAATAACAACTAAAACCTCAAGTTTTACTTTCCATATCAACATGGCAAACATAGATTCTGCAAATATAACAGGAAAATACTTGAATGGCTTTTAATGAAAATGGCAACTAGCCATTCTCTTGAGAGTTTAAACAGACCTCAAACACTTATTGTGTGGCATTATTGGAAAAAAAAAACAACATAATATTCTAAGATTTTCACAGCTGAACAATTTGCAGTTGTAGTGGTTTAACAATCACATTGTCAGGTGAAATCCTTGTTTTGTAAATCCTTTTTTTCATAATTCTTTTTTAACAGCATCGAAGAGATTGTATTTCCTTTAAGACTTCCAAATCTAGTGAAGAACAAAACAGAAGGTGATGATTGGCCTCAAAATACAACAGATTTCCTGAGCTCTTTACACTAAACTGCTGAATTGATGTCATAGAAAGCCATCTTGTAGTCTTGCTGGACTTGGCCTTTCAACACTCTTTCTGCTGTTTTGAACCAAATGAGACAACTGCATCAATATAATACTTAAAAGACTTCTCATGTTAGATTATGTCTACCTACCTTTGACAACCTGAACTTTGACTTGTGCATTTCCATTTCCATCCCAGCATCAGCTTGCATGTCTGCCTTTTTGCACTTCTAAACCCTGTTCTAAGTTGCCTCCATGACCACAGCTGTAGCCACGGCTGCCTGCTTCTCATTCAGCCAGCGTCAGCCTGTTCTCCCACTCAATTTGCAATTAAGACCAAATTTAGAGCACTGAAGCCTGAAGGCAGGTGGGTGTCCACACAAGGAACATGTTGCCTAGCAACTGGAGGGGGGTGGGGGGTTTGCTGTGATTGGGCAGATTCTGGGTTGTCTACCTGAGCTATAGGGGGCGGTGTGGCTAAGGAGTGTGTTTAGGTTGCAGTAGATGTGGTGGTGTATGTGTGCGTCAGGTTTGGACATGTTGGTGTTGCTGATAACTGACATTTATTAATAACTGGGCACCTGACAGTCAGCTGTTCCATCCCACTTTCATGGTAGTTTTCCTCAACACAGCTTGTATATGTGTTTTCATTATCAGCATTTTGTTTCAGATATCTCATCAGGTCAGTGATCGTGAGTTTTTATCCATAAAACAAAAACTCTTTGTTTGTGACAATAAAAGACACATTTTGTAGCTTATCAACTGTTCCTTTGATCGTCTGTACACGGAAATGTTTTAGGCTTTTGTGGTGCACAACTAAGAAAGTCTGTCCTCCTTTTTATTAATCTGATGAAGAAGGAAGAACATCGGTTGTTTTGGCATCGGGTTAAGACTGTTGAAATGTACAAGAAACCATATATTGATTGTAACATGAACAGATGACAGATATTTTCTTTTATTATGCAATAGGTATCTGCATACTAAGATAATTACCAAAAGTAGAAAGTATCATCATCACTGTTTATTGTCTTAAAAACTAGTGTGCACACTGGAGATGTTAAAGATGATTTCTGAGAGGAAAAAATTATCAAGTACTCAATAAGATCTGGTCAAGGTTCCCCTCTGGCTCTTCAGTCTGGGTCAGAAAATAATGTATCCAGGGGTCAAAAGGTTTCAGCTCCAACTGTTCTCACACAACTTTAGATTTTTCTGCTGGACTTGTTTAAGAAAGGAGTTGGTATGCAATTACAACAACTCTGACATTAAACTTTTTTTCAGATAAAAAAACTTTTCTGTTAATAGCTATCTACCAAGTGTGTTGTGTGAACAAGCATAACTAAAGCTCAATTCTGACTATTTTCTGGATCTATTAAGAAAAGGGTAAATGAATCAAAATTGTTGAATTTTTAGGACACTGAGAGGGAAAAACAGCAACTCTACAAATTACGTGACTCAACTCTGTAACAACCACTTTATGAAATGAACAAAAGCACTACATAAATTTTATTCCATTCAATTCTAGCTAATTGCTTATCAAATGTTTACTGAAATAGCCAGTTTTGGTTTCCTTAATGCATCTCTCCTTTAGTCATTGGTGTCTAGCCAAATTGCCTGAGGTAGGCAGAGTGCTTGTGTAGCCAGTGATCCTAATGGTACTGTATATGTACAGGTACAGTGCTTCATGGGACAGGTACATGTCAGGTCATACTGTACTATTTTTAAGGGGCCCCCTGGGATGTTTCAGTAATGAGAGTTTGTACCAATATGCTTTTTGGTGCCAGAGTCAAAGATAATTTGCTTATCATTGCATTGGCAGCTGAGGAGCTTTGGCTCAGGCTCACCTTGATAAGTAGTACATAGTGTGACAGAGCCTTAATGGAAGTTTTCTTCTTTTACAGCAACCTGCTTTTGTCTACACACAAATAGTTCAAAAAAAAAGGTGTACTGACACATCACTCATGGTACATTTTTTTTTTGCACACTTTTTTTGTACTTTACTGAGTACTCCTTTACTTATATTCTACTTTAGAAGAGACTAACAAATGACATGTCTTTACCTCAAATTTGAAGCATTCTGTATTCGTTTAACACACTTTAGCTTTCACATCAACATGGTCAATGTACTTTATTCTGGAACAATTCTGAAGCATCATACTGGAAAACTTTTTTTCCATTTTTGCACTGATTTGCTGGTATTATAAGCTGAGAGGAATAAAGTTCATTTAATGTGTTATTTCCTTATCGATTTTCCTGATCTGAAATTTGAGAGAATATTAATTTACATTGCAGGGGATACTGAAGTAACATTCTTGCCCAACATTGATAGGGAGTTTGATTCCCAGGGGTGGTACAACTTGTACATTACAACAAATGCTATTAGCTGTGTTTGCAGGTGAAAAACCAGCAAATGCTTCTCATCCTTGTCGCCACACAAATAATCCTACCAGCTGGACAAGGCACCAGCATAGCAGGGAGTGTAACTAGGAGAATTGCATTAACTTCTTGTGCATCATCCCCTCCTGGTAAAGCTCACATAGAACTAACGCACACAGTAGACTTTTGTTCCTCTTTCCTCACATTGCTTTTAAATGCTGGCACCTATTTCTGATAGAGATTAACTAGTTGAAATTCAATTTCTGGCACTAGGAGAAAGACAAATTATTAATGTGCATATGATGTGAGAACTCAAACAGTCATCTTGATCCTTTGTTATTTGTAGGTCCAGTTTCATCTTTTTTTTTTTTTTTCTAAAAACAGGGCACGAGTTTCAAACACTGGCATCACCCCTGCCAGACAATAACCTAGACTTAAACAGTTGGTACAAATAATAGAGCCAAGCACTATTCCCCAATCGGTATCATCTTCCATATTTGCATGTGCTTGGATGCTGAGAGTAGCAAATTGACTGAGAAAATAGCCATATTACCACACAGTGGGAGAGGGAGTGTATCATGTGCAGCAAACAAAGGAATACAACAGCAGTTGCTCTCACTATAAGCAAATGTCTGCTCTCAACTCAGCCGAATCATATATACAGAGTGTGTTGGTGCATGATGGAAGACAATAGCAGAAATAATGTCGATGACATCCGATGATTTGTGGACTCTGAAACACGTCATGGGCGAAGAGAGAATGGAGCTTTAATGTCTGATACTTGACTATAAAGCCAGACACTTGGGCTGTTAGATAGGGTTATTCAGCTGCTTCTGCATGACCTGCAATGGTCACACTGTGTTGAATATCGGTTTATGAAAAAAAAAGGCTTTTACCCTGTTATTTTCTCTCACATATCTTAAGATACCCTGCAACTTCTTGAAACTTGATTTTTTTAGTTCCCCTTTAAGTGGTTTTGAAGTTAGATGAACATATTTTTTTTTACTGTATGGTGGTCTGGTAATGTTAGCAATTCATTTCAAGTGAGACTAGGTAAGAGACTATGTAACTTTTGAAAAGAAGATAACAAAATGTGCCTCTTGCGAATGAAAGGATGAATCCACAAGTGATAAAATAGACTCTTGTCCAATACAATACCCAGGAGTTAGGTATTGAAGTCCAAAGATTTAAGTAAGTCTTTGGACTTACTTTGTTTGCTTATATTAGCAAACTTTAGAGGATAAACACAACTTGACTTACCAGGTAATTTCAACTCAGGCATCCAAACGCCTGAGGATGGGAGGATGTAGACATCACCTGCCTGGCTGAGATCAGGTGAATACACATTAACAAAACTGAAAACTGAACTTAAAGCTCATCCATTAAGCAAACATCTCAGTGCCTCATTTTATATGTCTATTAATTTATACAGAAGTGTGGCATGATCTCTACATATAAAGAGCCACAGTCAGTGCTGCTGTAAAATGTTAAACTGTACAATAAAAACATGAACTTTATCTTATATAAACTAATTTTTTAGCAACAAATATAGGTTTTCAAATTAGAGACCACTATTATCTTCCAAAAGGAATTATAGCTTATGTTTAAAATGCCATAGAGACATCACAGCCACCAAATACATACCAAAAGTCTTGCCGATTGCAGATTTTCGAATAAGCAATATTTTTTAATAAATCAACCTCATATTTAAAATTTAAATGCCTACCTTCTCATCTGAAAAAAATATCAAAAGTTAATTCAGTGACGCAGTAACAGATGCTGGTTGCATCTGGTTGCAAAAAAAGATTTTTGTTCACATTGTTTCAATTTTGTTCTTGTAAATACACTGAATTTAAATCCATGTTGCAATATTTTCAAACATGCTAATGTTTTGGTTTGTTTTGGGCCTCTAATTTAAGACAGATTTTTAAAGGATTATGTGACCGACGCTTGTTCCACACAGTGATGTTGCAAAGACATCAAGGATTATGATCATGCTTAAATACAGAAGTCATGTGCTTTATGTACTGATTCATCCACAATGACCTCCTCTCAAACTGCAATGTCTCAGTCCTATGTGGAATATAGGCACTGCTGGAGAATGCACACAGCATGGCTTGCCCTTCACAACATATTACATGCATACTGTATAAACTTAGAGTTAGGAAGTACTATCTACATGAGTGACCAAATCATCTATCAGCTTGTAGCTAAGCTTTCCTGTCTGTCTAAAATCATAGAATTGTCAGACATCTTCCGTGTTTTTCTTTCTTTCCATCAGGTTCATCCAGTTCTGCAGCCACTGCTGCCAGAGTTTAAATGCCAATGCTTAATAAATGCTGTTATAGATGACAGCATTATCTGGATATTACCATGTACTATTGTACTACATTCTTAAGCAGCAATGAAACACTTGCTGTTAGAAAATAATGTGTCAGCATTTTTGTATGCTTCAGTTGCTTCAGTGCTTGATACTAAAGAATGAAATATGTCCTTTAATCAAAGACATAACCAAGGGGTCTCAAGATAGATCTGAATGGATGCAGAATGATTAACAACCAAGGAAATAAGAGACCATTTTTCTGCCATGTTTTTTCCTAACTTTTACTGTTTGTATTTTTAAATACTGAATATTTGCCTTCTGATGCATCTAAAAACTGTTCAAAAGAAACAATCTGAGCCAGTATCACTCTTTGATCATGGCTATATGGCTATAAACTGCAAGAGGGACCAAGTGCAAAAATTTGCTGTTGTGCCCCTATTGACCCATCAGCCTCCTGGCTTCCTGGCCTCAGGTACACATTGTATGCATGTGTAGCATGTTTACTTTATGAATATCTCAAGTTCACATCCTACACATATGCTACATGGTAACTTTATTTAATACCTACAGACCAGTTCACCTTTGTAAAAATAATTATACCTGGTTACAGGTTTTCTGTGCGATGATTAGATTCTCTGTATGTTCATTTGATTAAATACAGCTTCATTTAGGAATATATATCATGGGCTCCTCTAGAAGACAGGGCCTGAGATAAGGACCCACTTAGTTGATATGGTACATTCAAAGTGTTGTAAAACATTTGTAACAGATTAGCAACTAAGCAAAAGTTGCCCAATTTGCTGGAAATTACACTGCATTTTAATGTATAATGATTCTTTTTTAATTTTTCATTTTGCACATCAAGCTTCTCAGTTTTCTTATTTCAGCACCAGGAACTGTCCAGTGTGACCTGCTAACCCCTTCAGACCTGAATTTTTCCCCTATGTCTTTATGCATCATGTTAATATAATTTCAGAGGTGACTTAAACTGAAACCATCTCAAGTGTATATGGTAGGTGACACTAAACAATAACCTCTGTAGCTGTAAAACTGAAATATTTTGTAATTGATTGATAATTTGCATATCAACTAGTTTCATCTAAAACAACTTATCGTTGATTAAAATAGATTTTCAATGAAATAAATGTTTTCATCAGTTACCTTTATATTGTATCCACACTACTGTCACATTCACCTATTCACCCATGTTTTGCGCAACTGCACACTTACATGCACCGATGACACATCAGGGGCAGTTCGGAGTATCTTGCCCGAGGACACTACGACTTGCGGACAGGAGGAGCCGGGGATCGAACCACCACAATAATGGTTGGTGGGCGACCTGCAGTTTGAAGTTTGAGTCAGTTTAATGGCAACTGTGCTCATCTCATGGTCAGTGAAACAGGTTCTGACAAAAGGGGGGTAATCACACACTGAATGTTAAGATCCTGTGACCCACTGCCCTAAGTATGTACACTGACCAGGAAGTGTTGATTAAAATTCCTCCTTTACAGAGAAACCCCACTTCCTATCTGCTGCTTACTCATTCACTACTTACTCTTTTGTTTAGATTCCTGGGAAGGACTAGTGTGTGTATGTGCCTGTGTGTGTGTGTGTGTGTGTGTGTGGGGGGGGGGGGGGCAGAGGGGGGCATGTGTATTACAAAAGTCCTCAATTTCACACATGCTTAATCTTAAGTGAGTTTGGCATGAAGGGATCTGTGGAGGAGTGTGTGTGTGTTAGGGGGGTGAGGTAGGAAATGAGGGAGGAGGGGGAGAATTGGTGGGGACGGGAACACTCCTGTTTAATGGAGTGACAGAGGGAGCTTCGGTCTGCTGTCTGCTCTGTTTCCGCTTTTTTTTCTTGAGTTCTCTCTCTGTGTCTCTTAGTTTTCATCTTTCCCCATTTTCTGCCGTTCATACATTCAGTCAGGCCTCCGTCATCAAGGTTTTTGACCATTTATCGCAACAACAGTTTTCAGAGTTTGGGTTATATATCAGGTCAACATGCACTATTAGTGAATGGGCATGGGACTTGTGAGGATAGTTGTTACAGTATAAAAACACAACCCAGCACAAACCAGTGCAATATCACTAAAAGGCTAAAGGCTTCTAAATTATATCATCTTACAATGTACAACAATTTTAAGTTTGAAGTGCAGGTATTTGATCATATATGTAATTAATAACAAACAAGTTACATTAACATCATTGAAAATACAGCTAGCTAAGCAAAAAAGAAAAAAGAATTCAGTTTACCTAGGACCACTGTCAATTGTGAGGACTCTTGCCAGAATGAGGCATTGAGTGTCAGTGCTCTCAATATTAGAGAATTACAAAGAAAATGCGAACAAAAGTAGAAAAAACAAGCAAATAAGAGAGAAGCACAATAGGGGAATAACCTTTTAGTCCACTGATTAAAAAGTATCACAATGAAGTTGTGAAGTCTATTACTTGACGAGACCTTCTTGCAACTTCTAATTTGAGATTTAAAGCACTCATAAAACTTCCACTTTGCTTAGAATGGGGGACCTTAACCAGCAGAATACAGGCCTTTTCATGTTAGAAATTCTAACATATGACATCAGGAAAAGCATAGTTGTAAATAATAAAATTAATGATGGCTTATTTCCATTTAGGGTCCTTTGAAAGGAACAGAGCCATCATGACCATTATTGGAAAAAACTGTGCTTTTTCTGCTATAACAAGGAAAACTGTCTTTCATAAATAATATGTTTTTTTTGTTTCTTTAAAACAACAGACAGGTTCAACATAAGCGTATTATTAGGTTGTAAGATCAACAACTATAACATGTAATAGCTATGTCCCTGTGTCTTAAAATGTTGTGATTATTTCCATAAGAACTACATTTATTGTATCCATTTGACAGAAAGAGCATGCTATGGAGACTCTAGCCTCTGAGCTCTGTACACAAAATTCTTGACAAAACACATCACACTCTGCACTTAGATTTTTCACAAGGTTGCTCTGTGTGTGTTCCAGAAAAGTAAGGTGTCTGAGGAGTATGGGAGCAAGAGGAAAGGTCGGGCAGGGGTGTGAGAGAAGAAGTGTTTAGGTAGATCACAGAGCAACCTGATGGACTGGGCTGTGAGGCGTTTAATGTGGGAATGACCTTACACATACAATAACCCCCACACAGCCACAGCCCACGTCCAGTGAACCACCCCTGTACGACATGTTGAACGCTGGGATGTGGGGGCTGAGTCCTGGGAACTGTTCTTGATGAGAAGATTTGCAAGTTGTCTGTATTTCTATGTGTTTGTGTGTCTTACTTGGCTAAGCAGCACTGGAAGCAGATACACAGCCATATGTGTGCCTTTATCTTCACCTGAATATTATCGTGATCTGTGTTAGTAAAACACATTTAAAACACTAAAGCACACGCAGTGTGGTGTGTTATATTATTTTACTCTCCACTTCCAATATGGATGTACTGCTCCTTTGAGAGTGAGATTGTGTTTGTACCCTTTTGACAAGCTACCATCATACTAATCACCAGCTAATGTTAATCACTAGCTCAAGTTAAATGCAGAACAGTTGTTGACAGACAACTGTTATACACTTTTGACATAGTTTCTGTTTGCAAAGAGTCAGTTCATAAAGCAATATTTTTGCAATTTCTGTTTACTGCAAAGCTATAAATCATCCACCACATTACCACAAGCAGAATAATGAGAGTGGTTGGGTTTCAAATGTCATATCGATCATTTAGCTGTTCTCACAAGCTTTATCAATAAAGATGCTAAAAATATAAAGTTATGGGATGGATCCTCCTGTCAGCCGGAATGTGCTCAGCACATTTCATAGAAGTGCCAGTAAGTTTTTGAGATACAATATCCTGACTGTAAAGATGATATTTTGGCATAATTGGCACTAGATAAAGAGGCAGGTGATCACCAAAATCATGACTCACTTTCAGGGGACCAGAGTTTGCATCCTGGCTAAAGATCTGCAATTCCTGTTCATCTTTTTATTAACTGTAACCATGATTGTATCTTCATCTTAACCATATTGTAGTTGCCTAATGTAGATGTTGTAAAAAGTAAAAATTTTACATCCAGATTTGAAAACCAAACCAAACTTTAACCATCATAAAACTAATTCATTTTTAACCCATAATTTGTAATGGTTTTGGAATTCAGCAAAATGATCCTGCAGGGGCATCAAATCGGAATTTGCTTCTGTATGTCATTTTAGAGGATATGGAAAAGGATAACATAGCAATCTATGTTGTCCTGGAAGGTGGATTGCCACCCACCCTACCACGAGAAAGCTGCACCTTTATCGTGATTGCACTGCACTTGTGCCACAGCCGCACAATTCCACACTATACTGCTTTACCACAGCCATGGTTACAGTT
Organism: Istiophorus platypterus; assembly: GCA_016859345.1. Taxonomy (NCBI): domain Eukaryota; kingdom Metazoa; phylum Chordata; class Actinopteri; order Istiophoriformes; family Istiophoridae; genus Istiophorus; species Istiophorus platypterus. The sequence continues at coordinate 26,112,419 of CM029116.1, forward strand.
ATTACAAATGTCCGTTTTGTCCTCCTGGCAATAAAATATTTTTACATTTTCCTCAGTATTTTACTCATAAATATTTCAGAAACAAGCAACTACTCAGTTTTTGGTCGCATCACAGGATCTTCATTCTGCATTTCAGATTGTCCAAATCTGAACATATCTGAAACACGGCTAAATCTTTCACAGTTCAAACCAGTGGAAGAACCATATCACTGTTCTCAGTCTGAATGGATTCTCCAGAGAACCACGTCTAGATTCTGCTTGTGAATTAAATTCAATGACGAAATAATTATTAATATTTGATATAAGTTTTCACTTGTCAGAAAGCACGTAAAACATTTATTAAGTACTGGACACAGTGAGATAATTTATTCTTTCAATAATTAGCTTTTATTTTATTTTCCAGATCCTGAATGATGTTTTTAAACAGTGACTTTCTAGCAATGTTCACTGATATTTTCACTAAATATATCTGGCTATGGGGTAATTAAAAACCCTCTATAAACTATTAATTGCTCTTAATTAAAAATGCGTTAACCTCATAAATGTCAATTATCATTCAAGGGGAGGCTCCTTTAAAAATTTACGGTGGTTTGGTGTGATCTGGCAAAATAATCTTGTGTGAGAAGAGCATTGAAAACACACTGAGACAACCCTCAGCAGAGCCCTGCACACTTTGATGCCTCTGTCTAGTTAGAAAGCGAGATGCTCAGGATAGGATAGAGGCCAGAGATAAGATAAGGCAAGTCTTTTCAAAGTGATTTCCTGCACAGGCTATGTGCTGTATTCAATTTAGATGGTAAGATATGCATGAAATAAATTGGATTTGGAGGGTGAAGATAATACATTTCTACATTCGCAGTTGTTATTTTGAGAGCGATTTCCACGCTTGAGATTGGTTCAATTTGTTTATCCTGGCTCTGTGGCTTAAAATGACGAGGTGAGAATTTGGATGATGCACTCTGGTTGGCTGGTTGAGTCTGGTTGGATGGTTAAGGGAATGACTGTGGTACAGGAATATTTAATGATTTTGAAGTAAGACTCAGCTGCCAGGGCCAGCCCAGGTCTTTTTGGGGCCAAGGCAGAATCCATCTTTACCGGTTACTACAAACAATACAGTGTGCAATGTATTCTCACAATACCAAAAACTAAAGAGGAAGCTGTGAATAATGGTGTGCAGAATTATTTAAATGTACATTCCTTGATTTTATGCAGTGTGATTATGTGCAATTTTAATGTGGATATAGCATCTTTCAAATCATTTTGAAGGAATTAGTTTTTATCTGTATAAAAATGACCAAAAAAGTCTAGTGAAAACTGTTACAGTGTGTGCAGCATTTTTTAGACCCGTCATTCTCAGAGATCCCTACTTATATAAGAGACAAGTTTAATGTATATTAGAGGCAGGCATCTATTCTACATTGCATTGCATTACATTGGCATAGAGTTTTGTGACCCAAAGTAAGTAAATTCAGCCTTTAACCTTATGTCAAATCTTATTCTACATATAATTCATACTTTCATTACTCCAGTCAGTTTGCCAATGCAAACACAACTTTCAAGCTCATATGTCATGATATTTAAGTATATTATCATATTTTCAGGAGGAAGCTTGTTGTCTTTTTGCTGTTAATGCAAACTCAACATTTCTGCCATTTTTATCTGTTTTCTTGATAAATCCGTGGTAATGGTATTTCCACAGCATTAATTCTACCATTAAAGCAGAGTCAACATCAACTGTTACCCTGACATTCTCTTCTAAAAGGAAAATACTACTCAAATACCTCCTGCACAGATACTTCATCAGAGCAGCAGAGAGATGAGTGTGAGACAGTTCTGTGCTCTTGGAAACAGTGCCATGGAAATGTACATTATGCTGAATTATCCATACACTACAGGTAACTCGATCCACTCCTTAATGGTTTTTACCTGGACTTTATTACGGAATGGCCTTTATTTGTTCATGCTAGCCACACACCAGGCTATTATTTCAGACTTGGCCATTATTTGAATACCTGCTTTTATTTGAGAATTATAGTAGGTGATATCAATTTATAAAAGTTTTTAAATTAAGTAAAATTATTAAAATAAAGTAAATTAAATGGGTTATTTTAATGATAAGTGTCACTTCACCCAAATATCAAAACATAACTTTTTTTTTTTTAAATCATGGAATTGAAACCATGTTTTTTGAGTATTTTGAGTTTAATGTGCCTTACTGTGGATATCCATGTCTGAAACTTGCATGGCTTTGCATGAATACAGTGGAGAAACGAATTCCACCTGTGCTGGTCAAACATAATATATTTTTATAGAACCATATATGTAAAATAGAATGTTTGTATATCTAGCAATGCAATATACAACATACTATCTAATATTTTCTTCTATCAGCCCAAATATGACACATACATTCTCTCTCGACCTCTCTTCCATTGCCAGATCTAATGAAGAATTCCAGTTGCCAGACTGGGCGGGCAATGGCTGGACAGTGGGGATTTTTCATCCTGTAATGTTGGCACGGGTCATTAATTGTGCCTTGCCATGAGACCAGTGAGCTTGTCATTTGGGTATAGAACCTCTATACATCTCCTAAATTCCACCCCACTCTCTCCCTCTCTCTCTCATACAAACACACACAAACACACACACACACACACACACACACACACACACACACACACACACACACATACACACATACATACACACACATCTCCCTGCTCATCTTCAGGGTGTCGCAGGGCCTGGGTGGTCTGGATGCCCACCCATGCATTGTGCAGAATGGACTGACCCAGTTATTGTCACTAACTGATCACCCATCCTCCAGGGTTTACATATTCATGCTAGCTGACATGTTCATAAAGATGACAGGAATATATGCCATCTTTATCCAGCTTGGTCAGAACTTGTATTTGACTATATGGAGCGAATCTTTTTGTTTGAATACATGAGATAGATTGATTTTCACTTATTTCTATTTTTGACTTTCTTTTTTACTAATCTGAGTCTTTTAATTATGGAAGACCTTGTTAAACAGAATATCAATCACAGAAGATTATTTTTACATACTTTAAAGTGTGTTTGGAGGAGAGCTTTATGGGTGGGCAATAAGTGACTCAGCCACTAGAAGGACTAGTTCTCTGTTTTCTCCTTAATGAGCTGAGTGCAGCCTGCTGCCTCATCAGACACTGAAAACCATCAGTGGTAATACCATTCACGGTGTCAGCAATTTTACCATAAGGATTTAATTGAGAAACAGTAACAAACACAGTGATATTAGATAGAATTAGCACTGCACTGGGACTGAGGGGAGCTCGATCCTGAATCTTGTGGTTAGGTTCTGGCAACAAAAGCACTTTGGTTGATACTACTAGAAATGTTTGTTACTACCACAGGACCAAAGGGCATTAGAAATTCACTGAGAATTATTGTAAAACTGAGTTTATGACATTCTAAGACCTGCATATATTTTTTCTGCCCCTCCCTATTCAACCAATAATTTAAAAACTTGTTTGCAGAACCCTGTCTAAGAATACTTATATTTTGACTCGAATCAGTAATAAAGACATAACATTAACTTGCATTTAACAATGGCATTGTCATTTGAATATAAAATGTAGGGCGTTAGGAAAGAAAACATTGTTACTGAGCAAAAAGTCATGTCTAGTGTGTGAATTTCAGAGTGAACTACAGCGTATCCCAAGAAGGTTGCAATTCTGTTCCCTCAGACTTTATGATGCGTTATAGGAAGCCATGCAGAACCTTTGGATTTATCTATGGAGCCACGGAGAGCAAGGCTTAAGTTCCTCTGCACTACAAGTATACTTGTATTGGTATAATTTTCTTGTATTTCTTGTCTGTTTGCTAGTGCATATACACTGTCTTACTGGTTATACTTTTAAATGTATTCAGAGGTAGTTTTACTCTCAGAGTTTACCTGAGATACCTACAAGGAATTCGACTCTTATCCTCCCTAGCTCTTTGTATACATTAACATAAGGTGTATAGAAAAAAATGTCAAAAAGTAAACAAAGCTAATAAGAAAACAAAGGTAATGACTGCTCATTTTGATCATTCTATCTAATCATGTTTGTATTCCTGGTATTTATACATGCAATTTTCTATATCTAAATAGTATTATTTCTTATTTCTTTTTTTACCCCAAACATTTTGTTGTAATTTTGTTATTTTGTATTGTCTGATCCTGGTGAAAGATAAATAAACTTATAAACAAGTATGACATGTTAGAGTGTACCAGTAGGTAAAAAATAGCAAGAACTGGACAAAAAGTGTCAAGTTGTTACACAGAATATTGATGTGGTATGTAACTGAAGTATAGGTAGGGCTGCACAGAAAACCCTTGAATAAATGTTGTGTAGTAGAAGGTAGTGTCTTTCTCATTTCATTATTGGATCAGTTATATACAGTAGACATTACAAAGCCTACACAAGGATTTATTTATACAGGAAAGGATATTATGTACATGACTATATACTGAATACTCAGTGTACAGTTGAATCAACTTTGTGGTCACTGTATTGTATCATACATCCATCCACCCAAACACAAATTACATTTGTCAACAGTCCTGCATAAAGTTTTAGAGCACCATTTTCCCAGTTTTTTATTGAAATTTCAAGTCCAGTGGCAGTGGTAAACTGCCAGAGGTTAAAAAAAAAAAAAAAAAGTTTAGGTCACCAAAAAATCATGTAAGTTTAATAGAAAACAGACTTTCTTCGAAGGTTAGGAGATTAGTTAACTTACAGCTTTCCTGCAGCAGTGAAGGCAAATGAAGCCTTGAAAGTTAATGCAAACAATTACTACAGCTGCCCATTTATTTCTGTCTGTACAAAGGCAGTTTTGGAACAAACTGTGTTTCTACACCATCTGATGAATTATAAGGACAGTACTGTACTGTAGGACGTAGTACTGCTGCACAGTTTGCAGGGTTTACCACTTTATTTTTGAGAAGCCAGCCAATTGGGAAAAGTAAACAGCTAAGTAATATATCATAAAAGACTCATTCTTCTTTAAAAAATAAATAAACAATGAATGTCTGATGAAAGTCTTCTTTGCACTAAACCTACAATGCTTACAGTGTGTGGGATTTTACTATCTTTATTGATCCTATTACACAAAGCTCAAACATTATTTTATCCTTATGATAAAAGTTTTGTGACTCGAAAGTACACAACCTAAAAGAATGTGCAATTTGTTAAACATCTACTCACCTACACATTACCCATTAAGCTGATGGGAGGTCCCACTAGCATCTCATGGCTCCATCAGTGCTTGTTCACAGAGATGATCAATGGATAAATGTTACTGCTGACTGGCTAAAGAAACAATGTGATTGACTGATACACATGGATTTTTTTTGCTCCTATCCATGGGATAACAGAACAAGAAAAATCCTCAAAACCTTATTTACATTTATCAACCCTATAAAATCCATGTAAATATAATACAAATTTCACTCCAGAGTGGTTCCCAAACTGTGACTTGGGACCGTCAGAGGAGGGCCAAAAGACAAATCTAAGGGGTTATGGTATAATTAAAGAGATACTAAAGCTGAAAAAATACACATTTCTGCTGAAAAAATATGTTTTAAAATTTTCAAAATTTTCTCTAATCTTTGCTTTTTTCATTATTAATTACTGGACAATTTTACCTGTAAATGTTGTTCATATGAATCAAGGGGGAAAAAAAATCCCAATTTGAGTAGTCATTGCTGGCATGAGTATGCAAGGGGTCACAAGCAGACATTGTTATGTTTTAACGAGGTCACAAGCAAAAAAGGTTGGGACCAGACTGAATAAGGAAAGGTCAGCTTTTCATTTTTTACCTTTGACTGAAATTAAGAGTCAGGGTACCATTTAAATGGGCTATGTGGTGGGATCAGACAGATAGAATACCTGCATAGGGTGTACTGCTATCTTGATGCCAATTCCCTTTTTTTATGTGGACATGACTGACTACATTTCAACCAAAGATGTCTTTGGGGGACAGCACTGACAGTATCGGGTTTTAATGACAGACCAGTATTGGCGTAATAAATCAGTTTGTCGTTTCAATGCATTCATCGGCAAACCAAAGCAAACTTCATGCATTATATCTCTCAATATTGACCACTGGTTGATTATTATTGATGTTTGATTATTAGCTTTAATCAGTTAGATTACTTTATTTTGATATAAGTGGTTCTGTTAACAAGGAGGTTCTTCTTGAGTTGATCAGGTGACAGTTCTTGTTTTTGTAGTACAAAAACTAGATTAATTTTGGATTTATTTGCATTTCCCTATTTCAATAACAATAACATTAACATTTCAGTATCTCAGTAACACTGATTATTGTGCAGTGCCATCTTTTTTCAGAATGTTGACTGATAAATGCTCAGCTTTGTATAGTCAATTACTTAGTGACACTGGAAATTATCTGACATGCATTATGTAACTAAACCAATTTCTTATTATGAATTATTATATTGACATGCATCTTTTTCATATGTATTTCTGCAAGACATATTCTCATTGTAACATACAGAACAGAACAGCCCAGTGCTCATTGGCACTGAGCCTACAAATCTCTAGACTCTATTGGAGGGATGAACATCGTTCTTCCAATAGGTATTCACTAATATGGTGTTTTGATGGTGGTGGAAAAACTGTCTAACACGTCAGTCCAAAATGATGGATTGACATGATGGCTATGAAGGCCATAGCATATGGGTCACATCATTTTCATTTTACATCATTATTGACCCTTTGTTCCCTGTGGATGGGGGCATTCTGTTTCTCCAGTAATTTTTCAGGTTATCCCTCTAACTTACCACCCATCTGATTGTATTTATAGATACTGTATACACACAAATGGAAGTTACTTTTCAGCATAATTCCTGCTAATTTCATGGGCTCATATAGTATATGGCGCAAATAGCCAAGTAGGTATGTGTGTATTACTGCACTAAAACGCCAAAAATGCTTTTTCAGTCAGTCTGGCATCAATACTGACAGCTTATCACTACCTCACAGCGTGCCCCAAACAAAGCCTGTATTTGTCTCTCTTCTGAGGGCAGAAAGAATTCCCAAATAAAGGAATTGGGCTCTTAGTTTCTTCAGCATTAGGGAGGAGGACAAAGAAAGCAAGCGAGACAATCAGCAGAGACTGCGATGAACAATTTCAGCCTTATTTATTGGTTTTTGGGATTTCCACGGCTAATGTGCTGTGAAATGCAGCAATGGACATGGAGATAATTTCCTGAACAAAACCTCCTGTAATTAGTGTGTGGCCAGATTCTGGAGAGCATCCCCTGGTAGAACTCCACTGGCTTTGGCTCAGGGCTTGCATAGGAACAGGAGCCAAAGCACCAACTACTTTTATCCTACCCTTCTCTCCTTAAGATCTTGCTTCCCCTCCACATTATCCGAACCCCTCCTTCTCTTTGTCATTTCCTTTTGGCTCATCTCTTCCCAGTCACAGTATGTGATGTCTGCCAACTTGCTGTTAACAAATTTGTGAGCAGTATGCAATATTTGATTTGCAAATAATATGCTCCATGCCTGAAAGCTGGCAGCACTGTTTCTCCACCATGAAATCTTTTAGTAGTGAAAATGGGGTAGATAGACTATTTTGACAGTGAAATGTCATGGTAGAAAGCAAGAATACAAAAAGATGGATTCAATCATAATCAACCCCTTAAACCCTACCTTAATGGGTCATTTGATTCAAATTCTAAAAAACAAATTTTACTCATTTACTCCTGGTATTGTATAACCATGCAGGTAGTTTTACTTTGATTTATTTTAAGATATTTGTCTTTACTTTTCTGCTTCTGCTCCAGTGTAATGGAGATGAATGGAATGTTGATCATGACGCTTGCATCATTGAAAAAGTACATATTAAAAATTCTATGGAAGACTTTGTTTTTCCATAAAGACATTGCCCTGTTGCATTGGATAATCCACAGACCTCACTGTAAATAGTTTTCATGGAGACTATTTCTCCAGTAGATAGTAAATCCTTGAAAAGTTAAAACCATGGACTGAGTTTTTTTTAAAGCTGCACTAGGTTAATCGTTAATTTGATAACAAAACTCAATCATATGACTTATGAAAGGGGTCACTTGTAATGATAGAAATTCCATACTGAGCATTTTAGCATCTTTCAGGTCTATTTTTTTTTTTTATGGCCCAAAACTTTTTGGTGTACAAAAAAATAGATAAAGCTTTGATAGACCCATTGTACACTGCTTTCTCAGTACAGCAGGTTGACATTGTTAGCCACCAGGTAATGAATGTCGTGGAGCATTTTGCAGCAAAAAAATCACATATTTTCCTCAAGAGTTGGTACAGATCAAAGCAGAGGTAAAAGGAGGCCAGAAATACATCTCCAAATGAATGCCAGTGTTCCTCTTTGCCATTGCCATATCAATTTTACAGTGTTATATTTTGTTTACAGTGGATCGCCAAAATAACATACTTAATGCATCTTTAAACAAAATGTTTCTATTGCCTGTTCTTGTGCATAAACTGAAGTTCATTGAATTGTTATGCATTTCATACTTAGTGCTAAGACCTACAATATGTAACTTTTTTCATAATATTTTAATTACAAAAATAGATCAATGAAATACAGAATCGAAAATACTCAGTTCTTGGTTTCAGCTGTTGAAGAAATATTGTGATGTTCACTTAAGTAAGAGTAGAAATACCACATCAAAAATGTACTAAGTTTTAGAGCAAAATGCAAAAACGCTTAAAAAAAATAAAGAAAAATTATAAATTATCAGAAACTGCTGTCAATAAATAAATGAACACACTTTCAGTCTAGTCACAGTTGCAATGAGGCCTGAAGCTAGTATTAGCTGCTAAGTTCCCTGCATTAGCTGAGCTGGCGAACATGGCGTGGATGTAGGTGAAGGGCCGGGCAGATCATGGAAGGGAGGCAGGGGGAAGGGTGGAGTGGCCTCCTTTTGAGTCTCGTGCTAGTGCTAGCTTGATTTTCCGAAACTTACATATTGTAGCTCTACTATTTTCTAGAAATTCTTAGTGCTTTAGTATCAATTGAGATAGGAGTGTCACAACCTCGAACAGTTTGGAAGCATCTGTTCCTCCTTAGCAGGGTATGGAAATAATGATGTAGAAAATATTTTTTTCTCCATTCACTTGACTGGTGTGCATATTCATAGAGAGCATCTACATGTTTAGCTTCTCCACAGTTCATTAGCAGCTTTTAGCAGAAGATGTAAAAGGATTACTCCAGTTCATTTTCTTTGTAGTTAATATTTCTATTGGTTATAATACTATTAAACTCATCAAATGAGATGGATGTTTTTGACGTTAAGTTTGGGTAATGACATAATCATTTGCTGTATTTGCGATTTGTTTAAGACTCAAATGATTGTGAGACTATTCATGTTTTTTGCCTCATCGTGTTTCTTTTTAGTGATTTCACCAGTTTCCCCTATATAAACCAGTAATTTGAGGAGGTATTGTTAACACTCAGAGGAACAATGCCCAAAACTACAAAAAAAATTTAAAAACTGAATTATCCGTTAAAAGTAGTTGTTACCCTAAATATTTATCACAGCTAGTTACCAGATGGATGTAAATAATAGGAGTGCATATATTTTACTGTTTAGTTGGTTGGGCGATATGGCGTGGTGTAGATCAGGGCAGGGGGCTTTCGATAAGCATCTGCAAACTGCCTTGGTGGAGGCCAACTGTCTTCTTTCTCCTCAAGCTCTCTGTCCCTACTGTGGCCAATTTATTGAATTTTGGCAAAAGATAATTTTATTAGTATATGCCCACAGCCACAGAACATAGCAATATTTTCTTCCTTCGAGCACTCTGAAAAACAAATTGGCACATTAACTGGTGAATGACTAGAAGAGGCTCTCCTGCCCATGCCTCAGGGCTGGCTGGGGGATTTGCAAGTGTGCCGATTCAGAGGTGATCTTTCTGCTTTATCATTCAGCATGACAGTATGGGGCTGAAGTGCAGGACTCAGATGGGGGCGACCAATGCCAGATGTCAGCCATTAGCTCTTTCTCTCTGTCTCTCGTCTCTCTACATGCACAAATACATACACACGCCCTCCAACATTGACTCCCTCTGTTCCCTTTGGCAAGCCCAAGCTGTTTGCTTTTGTGGCCTGATGAGCCCTCTCTATTTATCTGTTATTACATTGGAATTGTCAGATCCAAAAACCAAGAGGGAACCTGTGGTGTGTGCCAGAACTGTTGGCTGAATGTCAGTGTCTACTGCTGCTCTCCTCCTCTTCGACCCCTCCTTTCATTCACACTCACTCCCTCTATCGATCAACTTCTATCTGACACGAGGAAACCACACAACCTGTCTGTCTATGTTTACACTGTGTGTGT
>CM029116.1:26127799-26467799 GCA_016859345.1 Istiophorus platypterus
GACAGTCGGCAATAAGAAGCATAGCCCGAGACAAAAGCCTGTGATTCACCACCAACCAGTCCATGTTTCAAACAGATAATCCCCACTCAACGACACACCCGCTGAGAAACAAACTCTGGTTATCGGCAGCTGTATTTTAGGAAACATGAAGTTAGCAACACCAGTGACCATAGTTAAATGTCTTCCTGGGGCCAGAGCAGGCGACACTGAATCATGTTTAAAACTGCTGGCTAAGGATAAGCGGAAGTATGGCAAGATAGTTATTCACGTTGGCGTTAACGCAGACACTGTACACTTTTTGGGGAAGACCTGGTCTGATTAGGAGAGATGTCGTACATCCCACTTCTGATGGAGCAGCTCTTATCTCTAGAAACCTGAAAAAGTTTATTAGAAAACCAAAACCTATGACAACCCAGATTTGAGACTAGGAAGCAGAGTTGTAGTCTTACACACTTCTCTGTGCCTCCATTACTGCTGTCACCCACTAAATACCCCATAGAGACTGTGTCTGTCCCCGACCACCTAAATTAATTAACTAAAAAACATGACGAAGAGGAATTGTACTGAAAAACCTAATAAAGATTAAGACCAATTCTGAAATACAACAAAATATGAGATTAAATGTGGACTCTTAAACATTAGATCACTCCCATCTAAAGCTGTGTTAGTTAATGATTTGATATCAGATCATCATATAAAGTCAGTCATGACTCATTAGAAAGCCTGATTCTTAGTCTTACACACCCGACCTGGAAAACTTTAAAGCCTGTTCTGTTTGTTGTAGTGAACCATGCTCGGGGACCATACTCTGAATTTCTACCTGAATTCTCAGAGTTTTGATCAACCGTACTTATTAGTACAGACAAAATAATTATTGTAGGTAATTTCAATATTCATGTGGACATTGATAGTGATGCCTCAGCACTACGTTTATCTCACTTTTAGACTCAGTTGGCTTTGCCCAAAGAGTAAATAAACCCACTCATTGTTTTAACCACACCCTCGACCTAGTTCTGACCTATGGCATAGAAATGAAACACTTAATGGTATGTTGAATGAATCATCTTCTCTCGGACCATTGTTTAATAACTCTGGATCTTTTTTACTGGACTAAGCACCATTAGGCAAAAATGTCTTTACTATATGTCTATCTGAGTTCTCTAAATTCACTGCCTTATCAAAATATAACAGAGAACTCGCATGCTAACTTTAGCCCCTCCCAAATATACTGCAGGCTCAACACTTGACTCTATTGCCCCTCTAAAAAAGTAGATAGTAAAATAAAGGAGGTTAGCTCCAGGGTTTAACTCCCAAACCCGTATGTTAAAGCAAACAAAATGAAAACTTGCACAAAACTAAACTGGAACAAATTTACAAAAAAGTCCTCAGCGATGCCAGAGCAGCCTATTATTCAACTTTAATAGAGGGAAATAAAAACAACCCTAGGTTACTTTTCAACACTGGCTGACAGGCTGACAGAGTCATAGCTCAATTGATCAACGTGTTCCTATAGCTTTCAGTAGCAATGATTTCATGAGCTTCTTTAATGATAAAATTGACAAAATTCACCTCCTCCTGCCCTCAAATGGAACTGATTTGTCCTCAAACATAGCAACCTTAGAAACAGCTATAAAACCCAATATATATGTAGACATTTTCTCTCCTATCAACCTTCGCCAACCAAATAACTTCAATGATTTCTTCATCTCAACCATCAACCTGTCTCTTAGACCCCGTCCCAACCAGGCTGCTCAAGGAAGTTCTGCTCTTAGTTATCACTTCTCTACTAGACATAATCAATCTGTCCTTATTATCAGGCTGTGTACCACAGTCCTTTAAAATAGCTGTAATTAAACCTCTTCCTCAAAAGCCTTCCCTCGATCCAGATGTTTTAGCCAACTATAGACTCATATCTAACCTTCCCTGTCTCTCTAAGATCTTTGAGAAAGCTTTCACCAACCAGTTGTGTGACTTTCTACATAATGATACTTTATTTGAGGATCTTCAGTCAGGATTTAGAGGCATCACAGCACAGAGACAGCACTGGTGAAGGTTACGAATGATCTTGTAACTGCATCGGATAAAGGACCTGTCTCTCTACTTGTTTTGTTAGATCTTAGTGCCATGTTTGACGGTATTGATCATAAAATCCTATCACAGAGACTGTAGCCTTTTATTGGCATTAGAGGACTCAGCTTAGACCAGTTGTATTCATCATATATAAGCTTCTCTTAGGCAATATTATCAGGAAACTTCCTATTATTAAATTCAGACAAATCTGAAGTTATTGTGCTTGGCCTGCAACACCTCAGAAACACATTATCATATGACATACTTACTCTAGATGACATTGCTCTGGCCTCTAGCATCACTGCTAGGAGTCTTGGAGTTGTCTTCAATCAAGACATGACCTTTAACTCACACATAGAACAAACTTCAAGGATGACTTTTTTCATCTATGTAATATCACAAAAATCAGGCACATCCTTTCTCAAAATGACTCAGAAACACTAGTACATGTTTTCATTACTTCTAGGCTTGTTTATTGCAACTCCCTATTATCAGGCTGTCCTAATAAAACATTAAATAGTCTCCAGCTGATTCAGAATGCTGCAGCAAGAGTATTGACGAGAACCAGAAAGAGAGATCATCTCTCTCCTGTGTTAGCTTCTCTGCATTGGCTCCCTGTGAAATCCAGAATACAATTTAAAATCATTCTCCTCACCTACAAAGCCCTTAATGGCCAGGAACCATCCTGTCTTAAAGAGCTCAGAGTACCTTACTACCCCAAAAGAACACTTTGTTCCGAGAATGCATAGGCCTAGACTGCTGGGGGACTTCCCATGATGCACCAAGCTTCCCTTTCCACCACCTCCTCCTCTCTCCCTGTTGCATAAGTATCTTAAAACTGCTCATTACTGTCCTTCCTCTGTCCCACAGTTTTGTGCTTCCTCCTCTCTCTCCTCTCTCCTCCTCTTCCTCGTCTCTCTCCTCTTCCTCCTGTCGCTTTCTGCAGGGTTTATTTCTGATGCTCCTGAGTCTGGATCCATGGCTTCAGACCATCTACTGCCCCATGAGCCTGATCAACACCCACTGTTTTGATTATTATATTAAAATATAATAAAATATAATAATATACTAAAATATAATTATTTAATATAATAATATAATTATAATAACATTATTAGCCCTGTTAGTATAACTATAATGTATAGCTATTAGTCCCTTTAATGTGCTATGCTCTCTCTCCTCCCTCCTCCCCCCTGCTTGTCTCTCACTCTCTCTCTCTCTCTTTCACTCTCAACCCAGCCGGTCGAGGCAGGGACCCCCCCCCCCCCGTTCAATGTTTTTACCTGTTAAACGGAGTTTTCTTGGCTCATGGGGGAAATCTTGGGTCTCTGTAAATTATAACTATAAAGAGTCTGGTGTAGCCCTGCTCTAAGTGTCCTGAGATAACATCTGTTATGATATGGTGCTATATAAATAAAATTGTATTGAATTGAATTGATTAAAGGCATTTTTGTTGTTTAGTAGCCTTTAATTTGCTTCTAATTCAGTTGGTGCCCCCTCTTTTGGAGGTTGCTATCCTATGTATGTACAATATATGAAATAGTTGTTAGCCTTGAATATCTCAATTATGTTTACCTGCTTTTGGACTAAAGGGCTATTGTTAATAGTTGTATTTCCTTAGGTAAATATTAGGTTTATTAAGATCTTTCCTAATCATATCCATATCTGCCAACCCAAACCACTCAAAATTTCAAGAGACCTCTGTGTTCATTATAGTAGTGATGGCATTAATTATGTAGAGCGTTTATCAAGATTAAAACAATATTTAAACTTTGTGAAAGTTTTAAGTGTGTTAATGGCAACAAAAGCAAAATAAATGTTATCAGATCAGGGAATGGGTAGGGTTCTTACTAAAATAGTACAATATATTAAAACTTGGTTAACTGGCAAACTGTTTGGCTTAAACCCTTAAGCCCTAGGGTATATTTGGAATTTCCACCTCAATAAACAGACCTCTATTCAGTCAGTTTTCTACACAATTTTAAAGCCAAAATGACCCACTCTAGGCGTTATTGATAAAGGAGAACTGTGAAATATAGTAAGTGTCCCTGTCCTTACCAAGAGGCCAGAGTGAGATTTGCTTATAAGATCCATATAGCAATGAGTCTGTTGACACTGATACTATTCAACCTGATCTAAGAATTCTGAGCTGCAGCTCAACAAAATTCGATGCAAAAGGAAAGAAGTAGAACAATGCTACATCCAGTTTATTCAGAGTAGTACTAGGCAGCCTTTCGATTTTAGCCATTTCCACAACCAGGTGTGCCAAAGATCGTTTCTGCCTCTTGACCGTTAATCTAAATGTAAAATCTCTTGATTTCCATTACCAATGGATCTTTGCACACAGTACACTAGTTAGACATTTAATGTTTAACTCCAAATGGAGTAATTTTCTTTATTGTACAACAGCCATAGAAATGTGAAACTTGGCCAAGATCAATTCACAGGCCAACTCTGTTCACAGGGGCTTAAAAAGAAGTAGCACACACTTCTACAATACACGTGCTGCTGAATTGACAATGACTGACACTACAGGGTCATGATATTAGAAATTTCTCACTGTGAGTACAAATGAAATTAATTTCAGTAAGTACACCAATAAATCCAGCAGAGTGCACAAAACTTTGTTAGTCCTCCGTTAAGGTTTACATCCTCAACTCGCAAATCATTCTGCTGTCAGTAATGAATGCATAGGAAAATGTATCGTCAGGCTTGAAAACTACAGAGATAAAACACAAATTGTATTCATTTTTGAGTGCTTTAACAAGTTTTTGTTGAAAAATCACAACCAAAATGTTGAATTTTATCTGCGTGGCTGTAAAACATGAAGTTTAATTTGAGGCAGTCTAGTCTCATATGATACCAAAAATGTTTTTTCGGCATGAATGAAAAATTCTGGTCACATTTCAATTGTAACAGCTTCTTACATGCAGAGAGATAAAATCTTAAGAAAACTGAATTCAAACTGATTTGACACAAGCATCCCCATACATCTTCATGTATGCGGATGCTTGTGTCAAATCAGAATCAGAATAAATATCATCAAAGTCAGTATTCTCAATCCCCAGGATTGAGACAGCCTTCCAAATCTGGTTTTGAGTCCATAGGTGTCGACCACCCAAAGGCTATTGCATCAGCAGACCACAGCTGAGAAAAAAGCGCTGACAAACACTCACTCATAAAACATCCACAGCTGCAGATGTTGAAGGACTGGAGCCTCCACAGGAAACGGGCTGACTCTAGCCCTTTCTTCAGAGAGCCACAAAGTTCCTGGTCCAGTCCAGTTTGCTGCCCAAGTGGACATCAATTTATTTGTGCACCTGTACCATCTCCACCATCTCTCCCCTAATAGAGAAAGGTGTATCAGGAGTTCCAAATTGCCTAAAGTCCAAAGCCAACTCCTCTGTTTTGCTGATGCTGAGGTGCAGATTTTCGGGCTCACACCAGTCCATAAAAATGTCCACCACTATCTGGTAGACTGATGCATCAAGACCTCTTTTGCATCCAAAAACTGCAGAGTCATTGGGGAGCCTCTGTAGTTGGCAGGTCTCTGTGTCAAACCTGAAGTCTGAGGTGGGGGAAAGGACAGTCATTTCTGGAGCTCCAATACTCCTCAACTCCTTAACTGGAAGTAAACTGATGCTAAAGTGGTGCTGGAGTATGACAAACAGCTGGGGGTGCTGGCCTTTAGCACCCTTGGGCATTTACAAGCAATCTTAGCCAGGCAGAATGCACTCAATATCCTGTTCAACTGGTCAGCAGAGATTGTCATTTGGTTTGAGGTGTCATTGTTACCGGGTGGTTTTTTTCTCAAAGCAGGCAATGTTAAAGTTACTGAAGAAATGGTTCAGCACGATGGCTCAGAGGGGGAAACAGCAACCAAGATGGCGTGTGAAAAATTCCTAGGGTATGAAGTCTGGATGAAGCTCCACGGCTAACAGCTCAATGTCTGGGCTGAAGAAGCATTCCTTTATGGAAATTTGACCAGGATGGCATCGTCTGTTAATAAAAATTACAAAAAAGGCTTCATCTTCTCTTCCCACTCTCAGATTTATTTTTGTCCACCCGAACTGTCTGAAAGCCATCAATGATAGCAATGGGACTCGCAGGATCTTCTTTAGCCATGTCTTTGTGAAACAAATTACTTTAAAATCAAGAATGTCCCTCCAATTCCTAACTAGGACTGTTAGCTCATCCATCCTGTTGTACTTTGATCTCATGTTGGCCATGATGACGGAAAGTAGATACAGCTTAAATCTGCTCTTCTCCATCTTGCTCTGGTTTCTGGACCCAGTTTTCTTCCTCTTCTGCATCCTCTGTGTCTGCTCCTCCTGATTTCTGCAGGAATGTCCATTGTCCTGGTCACCATGGTTTCCAACTCCAGCGCAATCAGCTGGTCCCGGTGTAAACAATATGAATGTGGTTTCTCTGGGCAATGGTGGCCTAGCTGAATGAAAAAAAGTAATGCCACTGTGAGAAAAACAGACCTCTACAGCATTTTTAGAGAACATGCAACTTAAATAAGTTTACTATTAAAATGTTAAACAGTATGACAAAAAGAGTTAACAATTTGGAAAAAGAAAACCAACAGCAGAAACTTCACCAGGCTAAATACACAGTTGGTTCATGTACACTCTAAACCTGTCAGCCACAACATTAAAACCACTCATTGTTTTATTGTTGAGGCTGATTGGTGTACAGGCCCATCCATATCTCTCACTCCCGTGACCAAGGTCTAACTGTTATTGTTTATTTATGTCAGCACAGGCAAGGTGGACCCAATGCATATTTGCATTTGGGGAAATAGTTCTAATGATAAAACAAAGGATCACAAATAGATGGATAAACAAGCGGGCAGGAAAGGAACACAGTCTTCTAGAGACAACAGAATGATACATGCAGGTAGCAGATTCACAGGGAAACACACGGGAGAATGAATGGGAAAATAAGCTGGAAAAAAGCAGACAGACTGGTGGAAATGGTTAGTAAATATATTGGGTAGGATAATGGGGGAACTGGGTTCATGTGTAAGTGAGGAGGGAAGTTAGGTGATTAGAGATGTGAAAGAAAAACATCGACTGAGAGGAATGAAAAAGGGACCAAAGCGTGGAGCCAAGGGGAATAGAGGTACAGACTGTGACACTAACTCAGTTTTAAAAATGATTTAGACTGATTTTCACTATTCAGTAGCATGGAATCAGATGGTTAGTACGGTCCTTACTCAGGGAATCCATGTCCCTGAGTTCTCACTCCAAGGAGAGGTTTTTGCCATGTTAAATGCTGATCCTGAAAGTGGTGGTTGGTTGGATGGTCAGTCTATTCATCAAACATTAAGTTCCAGAGTGCAATATCAGAACATCCCAGAAAACTTTCCATTTGGCATTTTCCATTTCCATTTTCCATGGGCATTCATGATCACCAGAGGATGACTCATCCTTTTGGTGACTCCTTTACCTATTTCTTCCAGCACAAGCTAAAGGACAAATTTTACATTTTAAGTCCTAAGACTTTAATACATTCTCTCCAAAACGTCAGTATCTTATAGTGTAAACAATATTTATCCTCTTAGTTGCCTGTGGCTTTAAAAATTTTCATCACTGGATTTTGATTTGTCATTTATGGTGAGGAAAGGATTTCAGTTTACTTAAAGTGAATTTACAGCATATAATTTATCGAGGATAGGACATGTATACATTCAGGTCAGATGCACCGGAAAGTGTAAATTGCCTGGAGGTGTGATTGTGAGTGTGAATGTGGTTGTATGCTTGTATATGTTAGCCCAGTAAGCGACTGGCAACCTGTCAAGGGTACACCCTTGTGGTTGTCAACCAGTCTAAGCTGGGATAGGATTCAGTCCCCTTGACCCTAGACGAGATAAGTCTCAGCATGCCTCAAACAAACAAGCTCGTATGACGTGCTGTCCACCTGTACTTAAAGGCAAAACTGTCTTCTCTGAAACCATTCATGGTGTTACACTTTGTGATACGCACCAAATGAAAAAGAAGTAGACACGTGTCCTAGTGCCGTCAACTTTCACACCGCTACACCTGACCAGTTACTGCATGTAGTGGGAGTAAATTGTTGGATTGTCTTTTTTGGATATGAAATCTTTTTGGACAAAGTCCTGCCTGTTTCAACATGAGAAATAGGCTTTAAATAATGTCTAGAGAATGTCAGTTTGAAGTGTACAGTAAGCAGGAATTGGCAATGGAAAGTCTTTTAGCATTAAAAAATATTTTGCATGCAGCTATAAATATAAGACAGTTAGCAAGCATAAGTTAGCAAGTCCAGTTCTCTGGTTCTGGGGCCTTCCAGGAGGAGTTCAGGCACACTGTTACCCCTGATCAGTGCCAATGTCGGTACCCTGTGTCTTGTGCCAGCCTCAGCAGGTGTCGGTCCTCGACTCGCACCCCATGCCCTGGGTCTTTGCAAACTCCCCCATGTGCATATGCTCCGTATGCTTCAAGTGCCGACGCCAATTTTCCACCATCTGCCCGTGCCCTGTATTTACACACAGAGGCAAGGTCTCCGCTGGATAGCGACCATCACCCTTCACCTTGTCAGAGCAGAGAAATTTCAAATGTTAACTTGCAGCCTGCAGGAGCAGAGAGTGATCCACAACCACCATACTGAGGAGACAGCCAAATGTGCTCACGTTGAGGGGCGGAGCATAAATTCACCTCTGTCATCTCTTTTTATTTTTCATTTTTTTCCCCCTGTTCTGTCTTTCTCTCTCAGTTTCCTCTACTCCATGCTTCCCTGCTTCTCTCCACTCCTCCCCTTCTCTTCCTCTGCCTTCCCTCCATCTCTCTCTCTTCATCTAGCCTTCACTCTAGCTCCGTGCTTCCCCCTTGCTCGGTCTTGCAAATGGCTGCCCGCCAACAGTTTGTCTGAGGAGAGAACAGATTTGAATGAAGAATGGAGACAAAGGAGGGAACAAAGAGGCAGTAAAAAGTGCAAAACACAAAGAAAAGTATGCCTGTTGGAGACACGCAGTTTGCAAGTGATTGAGTTTTTCTTATGTGTGTTTGTTCAAGGGTCTTTACAGTACAGTGGGCAACAGTCCAAGACTAGAGGGTAATCCTTTACCCAGGTTTTACCACCGGGAATGTCAGGAATAAGTCAATCATGATGATGCATGCACTCTGCTGACGACATGTACGCATGTTCAAAGAATATCTAAGGCTTGCAGATGTGCCAGAACCCTGCTGCGGCGACATCAGGGTGCAGTTTATGATGATAGGCAGATACAAACACACATATCCACAGACGTTCATACACACTTTAAGCCATGGAGGCAAACCCAGATAAGAAGATTATTTGAAGGAGGCATTATTCGCCGTATGAATGCAATAATTGGTTTCATTATTTAGTGGGAATTTCAGCAACACTAAATGAAGAATTAGATAGCGTTTGGTTCCCCAAAGCAAACTGGAGTTGTGCGCTCAGTTCGCCCACCATGGGCCAGTGTTTACATGATCTTTTTTTCTAGCCCTTATCTCAAATCGCAGTGAGTGTGGCTGCTTCTGATTTTTTTTTTTTGTTTTGTTTTTAGGTGGTATTTCAATAATAGAATTCAATATTTTGAGGATATTTGGTCCATTTATTCAGGCGATGTTAGTGTCTCTCTGTGTA
Source organism: Istiophorus platypterus (assembly GCA_016859345.1). NCBI lineage: Eukaryota > Metazoa > Chordata > Actinopteri > Istiophoriformes > Istiophoridae > Istiophorus > Istiophorus platypterus. Next base: position 26,137,505 of record CM029116.1, read on the forward strand.
TGTGTGTGTGCATGTCCTACTTTTTGTGTGTGTATATTTTCTCTGTCAGGGAAACAGTGGTGGGTGGGCTAAGAGGTGGGGAGGCCTACTTTAACGGTCTTTTGAAGAAGATAAATGGCTTACAGATGGCCCAATCAATATATTCAAATGAGACACAGCGTCCAGCAATAAGCATTGAGCAGGGAGCTGGGGGTGGGGGTTGATACACCTCAGGTCATGAGTAGACCAAACAGCAAAGATGCAACCCCAGGTTGTGATACAATTACATATAATTCTGGATTACAATGTGAAGTATATGATCTGAATAAATTCAGAAATAAAAAAAGGAAACACTTAATATTTGCTTATGAAGTATTATATTTACCTTACAAGCACATTTTAATCAGAGGTAATGAACTATTGGATAACAGAATGAACAAAATGTGTCTCATTGTCAAATGAAAACACCCAGAATGCCTGTCTTAATCATCCGCTGCAAGGTAAAACGATCAAAGCTACAGAAGGTCACATAACGTGACCAAGGAGAGAGTGATGCAAAATCTTATTCCTGCATTTAAAATCTGCATCAAACAGTACTGGAAAGTGCTTTGAATAACAAATGATGATATTTGTTATTTCAACACTTACCCTGCAATACTACACAAGACGTCACAAAATATCTAATTCATCATTGAATATTTCAAACAAATATCAATAAAAATTACTTTTTAGGCAAAAAGGGATGACATGACAGAGATATGGCAAATGCAAAGGAAAAAAAAAAACTAAAACTGAATGAGTTATGTGTGTGTGAATGTGTGCTGGGAGATTTATGTCATATGTCTGCATTAACTGTAAGGCAGTGCTTATGAATGTCCTTGCTCTCTATCATTTGAAACTGATGTGCATCATTATAGGGTTAAAAAAAAACAAGGTATACTACGTTTCCAGCATCAAACACAATGACGCTTCAGAAACACAACAATTTATCACATTTGGTCTTACACAGCATTTCTCAACCATCTTATATTGACTACTTGTCCCATCTTTATGGTGAGTCCGGTGTTTTTTATGAATGTTAAATGATGTAACACAACACAGTGCAGTCAGTGGCAGATACAGTCACTACCAGAAGTAAAACAAAGACTGGAAGCTCTGCAGTCTTAGCTCTGTGAAAATAAAAATAAAAATCCACCATCTTGAACGCTATCCCTTTTTCATGTTGATTATCAAAAACACGCAACACAGGAAATAGTGATTTTGGGAGCACCACAATTCAGAGCTTTCTTGTTAGACCTTAGGGTACAGTGACTTCACAAAAATCTGGACTAAAATCTAAATGGTTATTTGAAAGACTGGTCATCCACCTTTGGTCAAGGCAGTAAGCCTTGAAGTCACTGAAAAGTATATGTGTTCTCTTTTAATGGTGTTCAAATTATAGTTTCTTCTTGCTATGCTAAGCTAAGTGTTTTAAAGCCCTTTTTCTGCACTAGACACAGACATGAAATTATTATCAATCTTTTCATTTGACACTGGGTAAGACAGCAAACATGCAAACCTCAAAAACTCTCTCAAGGGCAATACACATTGTGCATGAAATGTGTGTTGCTTTAAACAGTAAACACTACAACCTTTTGCCATTTTTGCCATTTTTAATGCTAGGTAAAACCCACAACTACTGGTAAACAGAATATATAGGACAGACATAGGGGTTACACTCACACTACAACACTGCAAATATTAATTGTATTAACTGGTGAATCAACCTCAAGTATCTTCAGCACTAATCCCCTTCAGGTGTTTTCTTTTACTGCCATGATTTCTTTACCATTTTGCGAGAAATAAGAGAATAACTCCTCCTCTGATCCACATTCTGTCTAAGACAGAAAATTCTGGTTCCTAATACTTGCACAGGATCTACTATCATGTGCCATATGGTTTTGAGCCAAAAGATAATGAAATGTGATAATATAATATAGATAATGCTAGAGAGAATAACTGATATCCCAAGAGATAGAGTTGTTTACTGACAAAAGCATCTTGTTGAATAATGGTTTGGGAGCGATTCAGCCAATATTGAGCAAAAAAAAAAAAAAAAAGATAGAGGTGGAGAGGGAGTGGACATAAGCTCAGTATAACCACCCCTTGAGGGTGATGTTATTGGTGGGGGGGATTCCCTGGGGGAGGAAACATGGCTTCCCAGTCTGGAGATAACATCCTCATACAGGCTCCTCGGGAGAAACATAAAAATCCACCTAGACATTACCCAGGTATTTTATCATGGCCTATCAGATCCCATTCTCCCTTATCACGCTTTACACACACTTAAACACGGATACCCATTTCTGGGCACATTGCTCACATTCAAATATAAGAGGAGTAAAGGAGGGGCCACATTTTCTACAAGATGGAAGAGTGCTGGTGGATTTCTTGGGGTTTTTTTATTTCTTTTTTAAGGAGCAAGAAAAGCCATGGCCTTTTATTGCACACCACTTTGTCATTGGATCTGCAGTGTTGTTTTTTTTTTAATTTTAGTTTAGTTTTACTACTTTTTAAGAAATAGTGCCATGGTTCCTCTGGTTATTTCACAGATCTTACTACAGTTATCATTGGGAGTATTTCTGGGGTAGTAAGTAGTTCCACTAAAAACTTAGCAGCAAGGTTTGTTGATTATCCAGAGAAATCAGGACATTGTTTTCAGGAAAGCAATCTAGTTTTTAAAAATGCACCCTTTCAATGCTTTGAGCACTATAAATGAATTGTTTCTTGAAATCTCTACATGGACACAGATGGATTCAGATAACTTACACATGAGAGAAAAAGAATTATTGACAACTTAAAAACAAATTCATCACAAGCCTAAAGCTTTACAATTATGAAGCAGAATAAATAAGTGAGATCACTGCATAGGAAATTGAGACTTCATTCTAGAAAATTCTAAAAGCAACATAAAATAAGATGAATTGAATTGAATTTGTGATGTAGATAACTCATGAAATGCATGGACAAAATAGATTCTTGCAGTGCATGGTAGTGCTACTCAAAAACTAAAAGGATTGGAATTTCTAGCTTTACAGATGTTATTGAACTGTTTCACTTTATAGGCCAACTTTGACGTCCAACTGAAATTTAGTTGCATGTTTGTTTTTTTTTTAATTTGTTGGTTTGTTCTTGTTGCTAAAGCAAACAGATTGATCTCCAGTATTAATCACATGTACTGTGCTTTGACCAACAACCAGTGCCCAAAAAGTTACCTACTTAAGAATTTTGGTTTGATGATGACACTGAAATGCTGTTAGTTACCCATCTACCTTGTCTGAGAACTTTCTTTTCATATAGCTAAATAAATAATTTTATTTAATTTGCATAATCACATTTGCAGTTATTTTCCATTATAATCTGATGGTAAAATAATGGCTAACTAAAAGCCTGACAGAAACCTCCCAAAAAACACAAGAGCCACATGCTTTGTACTACAGCTCTTAGCTTTAAAGCTAATGTCTCATCAGCTGAAGCACATATAACAGCATAAAAACTGTCAAGATCATTCCGGTTAGATGCTAAATTTTTGTTATTCTTAACACCACTGCTAATTAACTGCTAATCTAACTGTATTTTCCACTTCAAGATTTTGGACTAGTTTTTTTCAATTTTCTATCCATGGAATTTTGGATAGAAAAATTTTAAATACGAAGTAAGAAAAGACTGAAAACTTTTATTTCTATTCATGCCTTATGTTTCTGTAGATTGAAGACTGAAGCATCCAAATCACCCATCATCATGCTTTTGAGGATTATGTTAGATCACCTGACAATCAAGAGAATTATCATACTAAATTAAATTTTCAAAATTATTAAAAAAAAAAAATAAAAAATGTCTGTTTGTCATGGTTGTATATGGTGTGCCTGTAAAAAAATGTTTGCAATAAAAGCCATTTTAAGAAATTAAAGGTGTCTGTCCACTGAAACACTAGAGGGAACGGATGAAAATTATCCTTCCTACTAAAATATGATCAGTTATACTTATCAAACAGAAGGAATTAGAATAAAGCCTGTCCCTCTTACAAGCCTGCCTCTGGTAAAGGCCTGGTACCTTCTACAGGTTTAGGTAAATAAAGGCCACAGTAACTATTTTAGGAAATATGCTAAGTGAAATTTGGTAGCAAGACAGCTGCTGTAACCCATTTACATTAGTGGCCTATGTCAGCATCCATGACTGTCAGGAGACCTGATCCTTGAAAGTAGGTCTGGCGCTGGGTAGGGTGGACACTAAGACACAAGCAGACCCAGGGGCTTAAATTGGGCCATCTCAAGCGACCTAAGGCATGAATAGAAATAAAAGTACTCTATTTTCTATTTTTCAATCCAAATTCACATAGACAGAAAATTAAAAAAAAATCTAACTCTTATCTAAACATTATTCTGACAAATAAAAAAATACATGTTTTATAAAACTGAATTCAGTTTTCTGTTTTCTATTTTTTTTTTTATTGGAAAATTGAACTGATAATGATGCCCTGGCCAATTTCTGATTAATCACCAGAGATCTTAATAGAAAAAGTAACAATGCCTTTTTAAAACAATTACTTTGACATGAATTTTAACTGCAGAACGGCACTTTGTGATAAGATACATTTTGATACATAGAAACCTACAGAACATACGGACAGAGTGTGCAAGAAGAGGCCTCTTTGGCTTACCATGAGGCTGAAGTTGAATCATTGAGGTTTCATCTGTGAGGGTTTCGTATCTATATGTGCGCACATGGAGGCCTGTCGGTATGTATGGGGGGTGAAAAAGGTCAAGGAGGACATGAGGCATGTACATGCACTTGTGTAATTATGTACTGAATGTCTCATGTGTATGTGTGTGTGTCTGTGTGTGATTAGCTCAACTCAGACATAGAGACACACATTTTCAACTTTTAATGTGAGGCTGCAGATTTAATCAAGATACCGCAAACTCTCTTTCATCCTAGAAGAAGAGACAAAATCATAGTGGTTAATATGAACAAATAGCTGGTAAGTTCTATTTCTCATAAGAATACATTAAACTCTGAAATACCTAAACACAAACAAAACAGTCAAAATTAGACTTTTATCCATACTCAAAATATAGTATTCAAGACCTTTTTAACCAGCTGCCTTGAGCCATACAGTTTTCATTCGGTAGTTTTGTCCCTTTTTGACAAAAAGATTGGATTATAAAGTGAGATGCAATCACTTTTTCAAATGTAATATTTCAAATAATGGCCATTAAATACTCATATAATACATGAATTTCAGTATCAACTACAATTTATATTAATCATTTCCATCAACAGTTTGATATCTGTCAAAATAAAATGACGTAACAGCCAAGAAAATTAATCTCTAGTAATTACTTCTATTAAACATGGGTCCCATTGCCCAAAATCTATTTTACTGCATTGAACTAATGCTCATCACTTCATTTAGGGAACATCATATAGACTGCTTATTCAGTTGGCTAGTTTATCAGGCACCTGTGTTTTAAACTGAATACTTGCTGCAGATCTGCTGCATAAATGGAATACTGCTTCAAATATAAATAATTTATTTCAGTTAAACATTCTCCAACCAAAATCCAAAAAAAAAAATGTTAATATGGTTAAAGAAGGAAAGTTAGTTAGATCTGCAATTATCTATTGGTTAATGCAGGTTACTCTTACAGTATCCATTGTCCACAGCCGCTTTATACTGTGTCAAAAGCTTCTCCTTCAGTTCATGGGGTCCCGCAGCATCTGAAGGCAGCAGGTATGATATGTTGTTAAATCTGCAGCACCTGAGCCAGTGCCGGCCGTTAACTGTGTTTACCTTCATGAAATCATCTAAAAATGAAAACAGGCTGAGTTATAACCACACAGACCTCTACACACATGAGACAGTTATATCTCGGTATAAGGAGAACTCTGGTTACCAGGGCTCATCATAGACTCTTTTCCATTTTACTTTTTAGCAGAAGAAGCAGCACATGCTTTATCCATGAAACATATTGCACCACAAATGCTGTTGTGTAACATTAAATACTAAACTTAATAAACTTAATTGTTACACTTGCTATGTTAGAATTATTGCCAAAATTGTTTCTTTAGTAACTAGATGATAGAAAATCATACATACATACATGATATTTAAATAAATCAAATAAATGGGAAAGATAGATGAAACAACAATAATGATTCATACTAGACTATTAATGTGGTTCGCATGTACATAAACAGCTGTTCTTAGTTCTTCTTTGTTGGAGAGTTTAAATTGAAAAATTGAAGCCAGACCATTAAGAGGCATACAGGCACATGCATGTATGTCTGCATGGCTGAGTTATACTATTCACACACAGAGGCATATACATACCCACGTGGGAGACTTTTAGTAAATAATAACACAAGCATTATAGACACATCCTCCGTTAACCTTTTTACCCCCTTTAGTCTGTGTGTGTGTGTATGTGTGCATGTGCATGTGTGTGGGTGCGTGATAAGGTCAAGTGTCATAAACAGCATTAACAATGGTCTATTTTGGAGGAGAATAAAGCCCCCCCCCCACACACACACACACACACACACACACACAGACACACAGCCAAACACACACTCCCTTTCGCACCTCCCCACTCATCATCTGGCAGTCCAGTCTGCTTTAGGGTTCAATCTCTCCTTGACCTTTGACCTCAGGTACAGCCAGGTGTTGATCCCCCTCCCTCTCATCCCGGCCTGCCCTTCCTTCTTTACATGCACAGACACACACACACACACACACAAACAAAAAGGCTCATGCATGCAAATGTTTATATAAGAAGCTCAGTAACAAATAATTTTACATATGTTCTCACGAGTGAAATTATATCAGTATGCACCTGCATACTTAAACATCTAAAAACATATGCATACGCAAACACACAAATGTAAACTGTACACATACAAACACTACAGTGCTGACATTATCACCACATCATAACTCAAGCCTGTAGCCTATTGCACAACAAGGACATTAATGCAAATAATAATTTGATTTTCTTTTTTTAAACATATCAAATAAAACCAAATACAACCACACATACACATATACTCTTATATACACATGAAATCAGCTACCATAAACACATAAAAAGCATGCACACATATACACACTGTTCGCACACACCCTCAGAGGGGTTTTAAAAAAATTAGAGTAGCTCAAGTGGGAAAACAGTATCCATTTGTCTTTGGGCTAATATGAGTGTGGTTGCATTAGAGACAAATAGCATCCACTTCCATTTCCTTTATCATTGTCAGGCCAATTAATAGGCCAAGGATTCTGTTAGTGAGTTACTGGATGGAGGCAAAGTACACACGCACACACAGACACACACAGACACACACACACACACACACACACACACACACACACACACACACACACACACACACACACACACACACACACACACACACACACACACACACACACACACACACACACACAAAGAGACCTATTTCAGCTGCTGACCTTGGCTGCTCCTCCCAACACAAAAGACCCCAGAGATGGATTCCTCTTTAGAGAGCACTGGAGGGGTATGATTGCTACCATCCCCAGACACACACATGTTCACACAAGTATCTACATGTATGGATGCAAGTGTGTATGTACTCACAAGCTCATTGATTGACAAACACTCTTGTAAATTCTAGGGTTTAGTTAATTTTGAAGCTCATGGACCCAAGGATCTTTTGAAACACAGCCATAATTTTAGACCATTGTGGTGTCATATATAAAGATGTTCAGGGTAAAATTTAGTTAGCAATTGGCAGTTTCTGTCAAAGCATACTGGTATAAGTCTTTAAAAAGTCCTGGTTGTGGCATCCCTTAGCAAGGTTCACTGCACTTTGATGTAAAGCTTCACTGCAAGCGATGGAGAGCCACTCCTGGCTATAATGACACCAAGCATTTATCAGCCATGTAAATTACAATGTCAACTGTGTTTCGTCTGGCAGACAGATCCAGGCTAGGAGAGCCATGAATTTAAAATACATGCACATGCACACACAAACACACACATGCAGATTTTGCCCTACACTATTGCGATACCTGGGGCTCCACCCAACTGTTATAGTGAATTCTAGCGTATTAATACAGAAATCCTACTGTTGGGTTGACAACTATCTGCTTTCATGTTTCCCTCGCTTAAGTCTTTTCTACGCACCTCAACCTATCTCACGTTACACACAAAAAGAGATACTGGAGAAGAATTGAGGAAAAAGCAAATGAGAAAACTTGTTTTTCAAAGAAACGCAATCTTGTTGTTCTCAACTCTCATTTGATGCAAAATCTGTTTCTGATGAAAATGACACAGCAGGATCAGCAATCAGTCAAGTTTTGTTTGTCTCTACATATATGCACTGCCAATGCAGTAGACTGCCAATGCAGTAGATTTGTACACACTGCTCAGACACTAAATGCACATGAGCCATTTCAGCATGTTGGATGCATTTGGCAAAATTCTCTTTTAAATTTCATTATTTAATAATCTAGGTTATGATTAGAACATTTAACAATTTATGAAAATTATTTAATGGTCCAAATTTTTTAGGGAAAGTGGAAATTATGTTACTATATCTCACTTCAATCTCTAGTTTCTACCCAACACACAGGGATTTTAAGCCTCACATAAGTCTTGGTTTAGTGCTGGATGGCAGTAGATTCTCCTCCTCCCCCTTAATATCATTATTCATGATACATATTAAAGTGGACAATAACAGATAATGAAGAAGAAAAGCTTTCTAATGAGTGAAGAAAGTAGTTTATGGTTCTTCTGTTAATCAGACGTAACAGAGCCACTATTTTAAACTAGGTGGTGAATTTGAAAAGTAATACACCTGAGTTGGTTCTGGTTTTTGTCCTAAAATAAAATTGTGGTGATGCTATGATGTGGTTTCAAATAGTCCAAGCCTACAAAAAGCACCCAAACAGATTGCAAATTTGTGACAGAACAGTAAACAGTTTTCCTGAAGGCTGGTCTCCTGTATCCCCCACTAATATATCCTTAGAGACCCCTCCTTGCTCCTGCATCCTCTGCAGTGAATTTGGGGAATTGGATCAGCCTTAATGATGGCATATTTCTAGGGTCATGCGAAGAGTCACAGTCACCTGTGATACTGCAGGTACTGCCTGCCTGTAATTTTACTCCCTGCCTGCATGAGTCTTGTATTGTGCTGTGCTAAATTACTCCAGCTCCCTCCAACGCTCCAAGTCATTTGCAACATTAAAATGTCAATTTCTGCAGTCCAAAAATATGTGAAGCCCAAAGTATTCAAGGCTGAAGCCCGAAGTATTCTGCCCAAAGATGCCACTATAGTGGCCAACAAAAACCTTGAAAGAAAAAATGAAAACTATATATTCAGGTGTTTTTTTTACATTTTCAGTTGGAACCAGTGGGCTTGGGGCTGTTGGCCAAGGAATGGGCAGTGTAGGGAGGTCAGAAGGTACAGACAGATAAAATAACGCATGGCTGGTTAGAGTCTTTTTGTAATATTTTTTTGACAATAAAAACAGTATAGAATTAAAACAACCTAATCATTTAAACTCATCCATATTGTTACGGTCCACAATTTTCACCTGAATACTTGTGTGCTCATATAGTATACAAGGCATCATCTGTAGTGAATACTTTTGCTTATTAATAACCAATTGCCTGTCTTTATTGCATGAATGTGTAGACTCTTCTTCCTCACATACTACACTCCCCCCATACACACATTCTCTTAACACATTGATGAGCCTGATATTCAATCAATGAAGATTAACTTGCTTAACTTGCCCAAGGTAAGTCCTCTCTGTCCGTTGCTTTTTCTGAGGGAAGAAGCTCCAATATGATTACGCGGAAGGGGAAATTATGCCAAGATGAGTAGAGCTTAATATATGGTAATTATTTGACAGGATATACTTACACAGCGATTAGCATATCTCAAAGACAAGACAGAGATAGAGAGCGGAAGGAGAGGAGAGGGAGGGAGGAGGAGAATGCAGGAGAAGACAACGGCTCTCTGATAAGGATTTCTTTTTCTCTCTCTGACAGAGGGTGGTAGGAGAATCAGAGTAGGCAAACTGTTCTTCCATATGTACCTCCACTGATAAGCCATCTATATAGTAGCTGGGCCAATGGTAAGCAGACCTGACGTGCTTGGCATACCTGACAAACAGCATATATCACACAAATCATTCATTACACACACTCCAACATGTGCACGGTTACTGCTATAGATATAGTGTAGCATTTACAGTGCACAAAAAAAGCACATACATAAAGTTGTGGTGTATGACGAAATTCAGGTATGGCATTTAGCTGACATGCAAAAATACACACAAAACAAACACACACACCCACACATACACAAAACACACATACACAGAAAAACATACACACAGTGAGCTAATATTCCTCTTCACAATACATGACTGAACATTTGCTGAAACACCCAATACAGACACAGAACAATCCATTACACTGTGTTTGTGTGGCAGTGTAGTACATACATCTTACTGTCTGTCTGTGTGTCCTATCGGCTCGGCCCTGCCAATACTACCACTGTGGAGAGTATATTTGACTAATGCACAATGGCGATGAGGATAGATCCATCACAAACACACACATGCTCACTTATACAAACACACACACAATTCTGTATACCTCGCATTATAGCTGCAACATATTACTTGAGAAATTGCCAAATGGCAGCAAGAAGTATGCAAATCTCTTTCTCTCTCTCTCTCTCTCTCTCTATATATATATATATATATAGATAGATAGATAGATTGGTAGACAGATTTTTTTTATGAGATTTTTTAGAAATTGACCTTTTTTTGAATTACATTTTCCCCTGCATAATAAAAAAACAAAAAAACAAGTACAAGTCCTACTTACAACTGAATTAAACTGAATGTATAATTCTACTACTGTTGCTGGAAAGCATGATGTCCATAACTGCATTCTGAAGCACTTTGTACTGTCAGAAATGATGACTTCCGAAAAAGGAAAATAAAGGCAGAAAATGTTCATTGTGCCCCAATATGATACGTTTATGTTCCAGTGACAGGGCCCTCTAGCAGCTCTATATGACAGGAGGAAAATAGGAAGTCAGTTGATATTAGTATGAATCCACATCAGGAGAATGTCAGGGTGGGTGGGTCAATAAAACATCAGACTTTAACACAGACCCCTTTTTTTCTATCATTATCAAAATCATTCCTTAACCTTAGCCACATGATTAAAAATGTAAATTTAACCCTGTGAAACTGTAACTTCGTAAATGTAAATTTTTGGTTATCATGGTTACAATAATAAGCACAGGGAACGTATTTGCAGCAGTACATTGGACCTTTGTTGTTATGGTCACAAGAATAAACACATAGTTAAGATTATACACTGGTCACATTTTGTTTAGGATGAAACACAAAAACAATTTGATTCTGTTTATGCACAAAGACAATGATTACAACAAGTTCATGGTTTGGGTTAAAATGAAGACTTTGTTAAGGTTTGAATACCTTCATAGTCATGGATACAATAATAAATGTGGTTATAGTTGTGGAACAGTCGTGTATTAAAAACTTATAACTTTGATTATCATTTTCCATCCCATCCTCTGACATACACAGACTTTGTCGCCCGCTCTCTATACTTGGTCACCTACTTTGCTCCCATTATAATTACTGCAGCCTAACAATAAATGTAACTATGGGGTGTAATAAACTTCATAAAGTGGGCAGGGGACGACAGTCTCTTTTGTGCATTATGGGTTCTCAGCCCTCTATTTGTCCTACTATTATATTTCTATGAGGTAACTGTGTCCCCCGATGGATGAATCTCTCAGACCACATGAATGTGGCCACAGAGGTCTGGATTACAGACTACTAGCAAAAAGATTTTGATCTCATAGATTTTATGAAACACCACATTTTCACACACACCAAATCATCGGGGTCATCAGGTGGGCACCCTCCTTCACAGGTGATATCCACAGCACCTGGTGTCCCAGATGCCTCCCCCTCTGCTTTTACCCCCTCCTTTCCTGATACCATTGAAGTTTTTTCGTGACCAAGGTGGTGTCTTCCCTATTGATCCAGAGCCACCAGTTTGCCTATTCAGCAACAATGGAGAGAGCTTCTACAGCTTGATGGCCTGGCCTCGGATTTCCATGTCCTTAAGCAACTTAGTAGTTGACTAACCTATGAAGCCTTTGCAGCCAACTTCCACCTGGCAAACCTAAGCTTTCCAGCCATGTTGTTCAAGTTCAAGGTTGCCAGCTAAGCACCCATCATAGACTTGCGTTTGTAGGCCTCTTTCAATGCATCATCCCAGGGCACAGTAAGCTCTATGATGCAGACAGTGCAAAGTGAGGAGGACCAAAGCATGAGGTCTGGTCTGAGGTTTGTAGTGGCGATCTCAGGTGGAAAGCATAGCCTCTGTGTCAGGTCCACTGATAACCTCCAGTCCCATGCCTCTCCTAGCTGCTCAGTGTTTGGTTTTGTTGGACAGATGTTGGTTTGTTTCGCAACTCTGTGGACAAACTCATTTTAAAGCGCAGAATGGAGTGGTAAAGGAGGGCATTGATGGACGTCGGGTTGTGCCACTGGGTGTAATGAATTTGCATAGGGATTGTCTTGCAGCCAACCAGAATGTGTGTCAGACTAGTTGTAGATGGACAGAGAGGGCATGTAGGGTCTTCACCATACTATTGACTTAGGTTTCTGGGAGATGGCAGGACATCGTAAGTGGCTTGTAAGATGAAACTGGTTTTACGTTTACACGATGTTCTACAGCTCCCTCCCATCTCATTCACTGTCCTTGCTGTCCTAGAGGAACAGTTTTACGCACCTCATTGCCTGCTCTTGCCGACGCACCTCCTCAGTCACATACCCTCAGCACTGTTCTGGAATTGCTTTCTGCCAGGATGGTCTGCTCTCTTCAAGGATGGTCTCTCCCTTGTTGAACATGGCCAACAATGACCTGATGCTTAAGGGCTGACTATGCATGTTGTGTAGCTGCAGACAGGGTCCACTTCCTTCCATTTGCAAGGGTAGGAGCTTTTTTGGCTACACTTAGATCCCAGGAATCCATCAGTGTCATCTCTAACCTTACCTTGGCACACTTGTACTCCTTTGCAAGGCTGGACAGAGAAAGCTCAAGGATGCCTTTTCTATACAGCCCTGTGTTACTAAAGCACCTGGGGGGCCTTGCCACTTTTTGGCCAATGAGCTGATCAACCTTTCCAGTTAGTCAACCTTTGAGATTGGGAACTCGGAGATCTTCAGTGACCACGACAGTTGGGGGGGGGGGGGGGGGGGCAAATTGAAGGCACTAGAGCCCCCGCCTGCCAGAGAGGAATGACTTGTTGATATCCTCCAAGCTGCTAATGGTGTCTTGCCCAAGCAGGTCCACTTACTGTGTGTTGTTGAGGGTTGCATTTAACCAGTGTCCCAGGTTTGGATGGTAAATTAATGTACTTTTAAATTAAAATCTTTCCTCTGTTTCTGTACTGTACTGTGTTTGTATGCATGAGCCTGTGTACCATTGATTCATATTCATTTTTTAAAATTAATAATATTTTCATTTTGGCATAAAGGCTTTGAAAAGGGTCAGGTCTTTAAAGCAATATGACTTTCCAATGAAATTATGTTTGCCTGTAATTCTTATTTCATTATGAAGTGTATAATTATCAAATGAGAACATCAAGAAGAGATTTGCTTCCACACACTTCCCATCCCTGGCCAAAGCTGACCTCGCCTTATCAAAGCCTACCAGCCTATTTAATCATGGCTATTTTTGTCCTGACAGAATATTTATTGGCTTATTTATTGTTAATCCCAGACAGTTGCTTGTCTCTTCCATAAAATTTGACCCCCCTGTCAAATACATACATTATTAAATACACAGCTGAACCCTTTTTCCTGCTCACCACTGGCAATCTAACATTGGGCCATTCATTCAGTGATTGGCTAAGCCAGTCTTTTGGTTCAGCAGTCAGTCAGTCTGTCTGTCAGTGTGATGGTTTGCCAGTAAGTCAGCAAGTCGATCGGTCAGTCACTGTTTCCATCTGTCAGTCAGTCAATGATTTCATCTGGCAGTTGTGCAGTTAAAGTTGCTGTTTTCATAAACTGACAAAAGGATGGGGTTAAAAGATATGTGTATTCCTAACCATTCAAACTGTGTTATTATAGTATGAAACAGGGACACCTCAAGCTTCTACAGGAACTAATTACTTAGGATATTGCAGAATTATGTACGATATCGTAAAACTTTGTTTTTTCTTAACCTCAAACATGAACATTTCCTAACCTTATTTGATAATACTTTTACGGTAATAATGAACAACAACAACATAGCAGAAAAATGAAGTTAACTGAAAAGTATCAAAGCAAACCACTTTAAAACAAGCTTATTAACCACTTAAATCTTCCTCCTCATTCCAATTTATTGAAAACCCTTTTAAATTTTAATTAGCAAAAATCAATCAAATGTAAGTAGATTAACAGAAAATTAGGATGTTATATCTTAAGTTGTTTCAGTACAGTTGTCTAATTATACAACTAAAATATACTTTACACATTAAAATCTATATACTTGAAATGTCATTCTCAGCCTATGAAAATAATTGTTAATTGTCATCTGGATTTGGGAGCAGCCCTATCAAGTCTGAGAAAAATTTGGTGATGTCATCAGGGATACCTTGGCTTCTGCTTTGAGACTACAAATTCCAAATGAGGGTATGAGGTTTTATAGACCAAGCCATTCATCAGAAAGGGAACGTCTATGGAAACCGTTTTGAGCTGCATTAAAGAAATGTAGGATCCAGTGTTTTTCATACACAAAAATCTGTCTCATGTTAGTCTCCAAACTTTATCAAGGGGTAAAACTAAATTGCTGTAGTACCACCTTTAAAACCTTTATGAGTCAAATGTCTGATTTTGTTGCCCTCCACTTGTAGAAGGCAATACATATGGTGACTTTCCACAAATAAAAACTTACTAACTGAACACAGAAAAAAAGAATCTACCTACAGAGGCTTTCATCTATTGTAAAAGTAAACAGTTCATACTTTGACACTTCATTTGACATTCATACCAGACCCCTAGTAGCTGCAAGGGTCTATAGTAAAACAGCTGCTTATTTGCCTTGTTCATGTATAGTATAAAGAAAAAAGGTCTATGGATGATATGTGTTCTTTCATATGGATCTCCTTCATAGAAACTATGAGGCAGCCATTAGTCAGTCAGTTGGAGGGTCTCCAGTGAGTATTCATATCAGGCTCCTTCAGCTCTCTTTAGCCACTTTTATACATCCTGTTAAAGGTGGGAATGTTTTAGCTTTACTCCGTCTTGCTGTTCTATACAAAAACGGAGCCAGATCAACATCTGTGTAAAAAGGGAGAGCTGTCATGGCAGGTCAGCAGCCAATGCTGTAAAATTGTATAGAATTGAATTGCTACATTACATGGAACCCCAACATGCTGTCTAAAATAACACATGATGGCGTCATCATTCCAGTTTGTTCAGTGTAAACAAGCAAGGCCAGCATAATCAGGGGTATTTTTAATGGCAATATTGTAGGATATCTGTAAAAAGAGGCTCTTAATATATTTCCACCACAAGCCCAAAGTACATTTTCCCACCAAACGCTCATAATGGCCCCTGTTACTCCTAACCAGAATAACATCAGGTAAATTACTTTCTAACTACCAGCTCATTGTTTCCCTCTCCATTGCACTGTCTCTTCCTCATGCTGTCCTGCTCTAATTGAATCACCATAGATTCAGTGTATCAATTCTAACTTTGCTATTGAGAATTAATCAGGTGTGCAGGCGACCGGCTTGGCAGGCTGAAGGGTCCTTTTGTGAAAGGCCCATCTGTTGGTGACACAAGGGCCCCAGATCTGGCCTGGCTCAGACACAGAGCAGGGGTGTGGAAGGGATGACAGGATGGCAGGATGGACCGTTTCCCGCAGCACAACCCAAAAGCTACCACCCCTCACTTTTTGGACGTCTAGACTTCTGCCCTCAGGCCACAAACAAAAAAAAAGAAATAATTGTATAACTATACTTATGAGAACATAATTTAGCAGCATTAGAGGTTTATTTTAACTTAGGATTCACTTTTACAATGTTTTCCATTGTTCGTCATGGTAAGAATATCATTAATCTCACCAAGTTAATTGCTGGAATCTGTAAACACAGACATTCAATAAAAAGAAGTCCCATGTGACAAGAAACACAAAAAATCATATGATCAACCTCATTGGAGGAGATAACAAAGGTAACCAGTAAACTGTTCATCGTAAATATCCATGAAAGTTCACAGATCCACTTCCTTGTTGAATATTGCCTTACTGTACTTACTATAGTTGTTTACACAACTAACTTTTCCTGAGAACCCTCAGGTAATATTACCAACATTTCGGTTACACTCATTTTCATTTTTACTTCCAAAGAAAGTTATTTAGATGATATTCTACGTTCAATATGGTGATCTTCAAAAAGTGTTCTGTACCTGTAATTACTTATTTCTAGTTTGCAACTTTAGGTTGTAGGTTTCTGCACAATTTTGCAAGTTTGTGTATTTAGTTTCATGCCTGCAAGCTTACACCTTCTGTCCACCTTAACTCCTCTAACTCCACCTGTCATGTGAGAGGATTACAGGACCTTTGTTGTCATAGCAACACTAAAATTAGGTTGTGGGACAGTCACATTTTTGTTAGTGTCAATTACAATCAATTATCAATCAATCAATTACAATGATAGACACACATTTGTGGTTGTGAGGTGCTCATGGATAAAACAATGTTGATTGTCAAATTGAATTGGGAAATGAACAATGGTCACTTGTGTGAAAGTCCACACCAACCTCCTCTTAATGTGGAGTTTGTTACTATACATACTACGTCAACTAACTTCCTACTTTACTCCCGTCATAATTACTACAGCTGCTGGAGGAAATAAAAGTAACAATGGACTGTAATAAGCTACTGGCAGAGATGACAGCCTAAATTAGTCAGAAGTTGAACGTCCCACCCACACATTCTGTGTATTAAACCTCTCAACATAGTAAACCTGTCAAAAGCCTGAGTTAGCACATTCACTGATTTTTTTACCTCACTGATTGTAATACCAAGCTTATAAGCAGGCATCTGTATAAACAAGATAGTTTCCCAGTACAAACTTAAATGTACAATTTACAAGAACTAAGGTTAAATTTCTTAGCATGTTCTTTTAGGTTATATAATATCTAAATATAAATGGACAAAATCTTCATCCGTCCTTCTGTCCATATTTTGATTTTCTTGACAACTGCTCATCTGACTTCAAACTTCATGGGTGCAATGCTGAGGACCCAAGAAAAAAAGTTTCAACACTGCTGTTCTACATGTAACCTGATGAGAAGAAAAAGGATGAACTACACTACTCAGTCAGTGAAGGACCCAAGGACGTGCAGTGTCAAATATGAAGTTGTTTAGATGATGCTCTTAAGAAAGCTGAAAACTGGATTAATGCAGACCAAGCAAGACCCTACTGAGAGGCACATTTTGAACAGACACTGCAATAGTCCCATAATAATCTGACTAAAGTGTTGGTAGTTTACTACCCTGTCACCCTGTCTAGCAATGCTACTCTGATCTTAGCATTTTGGTGAGTAAGATGTTATCATAACTGAGAAAAAAGATGGCAAGGCTTATGTGAATTTAAAGTTAAAAAAAAACAAATGTTATTATCCTAATACTATAAATAATAAATAATGAATAAATACATAAATATAAATAACCAACTAAAAAATTTAAGAGTTGTTGAGGGACAGAATATCTTCTACTGTGAAAGATTCTTTATGGATTTGTTTTCTAAGAAGACATATGTAGAAATAAACTTATACATACACAGTGAGAGACCAACAAAAATTGCTTTCAAAATTTGCACACATATATATAGATGTAGAAACACCTACCAAAGCAATACCAATATGCTCACAAGCAAGTGTACATATGGCTCATATGTTTTTAGCACAAATGCAACATGCAACTGAGGCTACACACGTACATGAACACAATAAAACACAAGGTGACTGAGAAAATCAGCTTTTTACTTCTTCAAAAGAAATTGATCATGACAGCATTCATATAAAAACACACATGTACACACAATCTCTCTGCCTTTACATCCACCACTGCCAGTCACATATACTGACAGATCTGTGTGTGCATGTGTGTGGAGGATGGAGGGTACTGTTGGTCATATTGGCAGCGTTGATAGGTTCCAGCTCAGCATTCCCATCATTCACTGGGGTTATGACCTCTTTGTAAATGGCCTGACAGCAGGGAGGAGGAGTGTATTTGTGTGTGTGTGTGTGTGTGTGTGTGTGTGTGTGTGTGTGTGTGTGTGTGTGTGTGTGTGTGTGTGTTTGTGTGTGTGTGTGTGGGTAGTGTGTGTGTGTGCACTGATGTTCATGAATAAGTAAAATGAAGAACCACAGGGTACAATACCAGTGACCATGACAGAGTAATCACCATGGTGATGCGAGGATGACAAAGGTAAGGAGCAGGTAGAGGATGATGACAATTCTGATCATGACTGTGGTGAAGAGGAGGCAGACTCATATTCAGACTGAACAGTAATTTTGTTGCCACTGTATTATTCAGTCTGACACTGCCTTCACAGCAGCAGATATCTCCATTTCATGTTCGGTGGGAGGACTCAATTTTTCACTAACTGACCATTAGTCCTCTCCACTCACCGTGCACTTTATTATGAACCTGTGCACCTGCTTATTAATACAATCAGCCAATCACGTGGTAGGGCAATTCGTAAGATCATGCAGATACAGGCCAGGAGCTTCAATTAATGTTCACATCTAACATCAGAATGGAGTAAATAAAACAGGATCTGATTTGTTTTTATTGTGGCAGGATCATCAAACGGGCTGGTTCAAATAATTCTGAAACTTCTGATCTCCTGGGACTTTTACACACAATAGACTGCCAGAATGGCATGAAAAACACAGGAAAAGTATAGCGTTCATAATACAGTGTGCGATGAGTGTGTCTACCAAGTGCTCTGATGTCATTTTCAATCAAGAGTGTGGATGCACTTCAGCCAGCATATAGACAGGGAAAGTTAAAGACATTCAAAAAGATCATTTGTATTTAGATTACTGGTTGTTTAGTTAGTGAGTTTGTAGGTCAATACCTTCAACTCTGAAGATGCACATTGAGTCAAATTGACAGAAAATATATCCTAGAATGTGTTGTTCCACCCAAATGGCAAGTGATAAAGCCTATTAGAAGGGTGGTAGATGTACCTTGATGATGTCACATACTAATTTACATATTTTTGACATCAGAACATTACTGAATTCATATATGTGTAAAAAAGTTATAAAACTAATTCAAAAAATGAAAGTCAAACTTAACGTAAATGACAAACTAGCTTTATTTTTAGCTGTTATAATTTTTCATGCTGCTGTCTTCATAATAATATGCATTTAAATATCTGTTTATAACCTGAAGTATCACAAATGGAGAAGGTCTACACACTGGAATAAACTCACTCTTTTTAACTCTGTGTATTTTTAGAAAAAATAATACTCTAACATTCAAGTGAAATCATTTTGAACAAAGCTAAATAAAAACCAAAGTAGTCACCCAGACAAACAATGAGGGATCAGTGACTGGTTGTCAGGTACCCACATTCACAGCTTATCCCCCTGTCTGGCTGCTGATTGGTCAACTAAACATGCTGCACCTTGTACATCCATGCTCCCTCCTCCACCCATGGCTGAACAAAGTCAAGAGAGTTGCATGATAGCACATTCACTGACAAGTACTAGCTATGCCAGAGACATACTGACTAGGCTGTTAAATAGAAATGAAGGAGTTAGCCTCAGTAGACAGATACATTCCACTACTCTGATGGATTGTTATTGATTAACAAAATCAAGTTGTTTAAACAAATATTAAATAAATGTTTAAAATTCATTTCGATTTGTTTGCTTTACTTCTTAAAGGTGATGTTGAAGCTCTGAAAACTTGCAGGTTTTGATCAGGCAAATGGCAGACATGGGAAAAGACAGGGCATATGGATATATGTATATGTATATGTATATGTATATGTATATGTATATGTATATATGTATACATACAGCTTTGTTTGCGGTGTCCTGATCTGTGGAACACAGCATGATAACACCACCAACTGCTGTTCCACCAACCGAGGTGCTGATTGGGTCAATTGTTTCTCATGAAGAAGCCTTTGAAGCGACATCGCCTACCTACGTACGAGAGCTGTAAGTTGTTGTTTCAGATTTCTGAAATCAGGCTGGTGTAAGAGGAAGATATGATGCTAGTTTTAATGCAAGTAACAAGAACATGATGGTGGTTACAGTAATGTTGGTTATTATGGTTATGGCGGTGTTCATGGTACACCAATAAAGGCAACAACAATATTAATACAGATAATAGAAGTTGTTATGGTACTGAAGATGGTGCTATGTATTAGATTGGACTGGTCTCACTGAGCTGCTGATTTTACTGTTTTTACATTTTTTGTTCAAGAACCGAAATAACTTTCGAAGGATTTCCTTGCATCACTACAAATGCAAACAGAGATTAGCATAATGCACAGGCGATGCACCTCAGCTGGCCTCCACACCCCAGCTGACATAGGTCTGACCTCTGATTTGTGTGTGTGTTTATGTGTGTGTCTAGCTGGTTGTCCATTCTCAGGGTGGGCTGTCACTCCACTCACCTCTTGTTGCCAACAACCAGGAGGGGAGGGGTGGGGGGACATTCTGACATGGCTTGAAGGCGGTAGGTGACACAAAGCCACGCATGTGTGTATGTGTTTGTACTACCCTCCTCAAGTTGCCTGGTCAATTAAAGTCACATTGAGGATAAATGATTAGCAAATGATATACAAACAAGTGAGTGCCCGGTCCTTAAGAGGGTGTCGAACTTTGGGATTAAAACATAAAGGCACATGGTCAGACAATGTTCAGTAATCTAAACATTATAAAAAACAAACAAAACAAAACAAAACAAAACACCATTATCCCAACAACAGCGTCATCAATGGCAATAACTAGCATAGTAGGGAGTGGGAAAGTAATACAGCTTGTGACAGAATACCATTCGGTTCACACGCAGGAAAAACAAAACAAAACAAATAAACAAAAAAAAAAAAAAAGAAAAAAAAAAACCTCTTACCTGATTTACCTTTTGTGAGAGAACAACAATGGAAAATTACATTTAAGAAATTAAATTGTTATTTGTAATCAAGGTAAACCGACCATTTCAACCAAATTTTGTTTTTTTCTTATGAAGTAACATATTACAGTAATATTTGTGTCTATTGTGACCGTATTTATTATATTTTAGAAAAATACTGCACCTCCAGGTGAAAAACTAAAACTAAACAAACAAAACAGATACAGCATAAAAGGATAGTATTACACACATAACAGACTGATAGGTTTATGTTTAATTCTGTAAAAGCTGTATTGGGTTAATTTACTGATGTCATGAACACAAAGACTTTTAGACTGGGGTACATTTTTATGTGTTTGGTTTCTGTGTGTGTTTTCCTCTGCATGAGCGTGTGTGCTTGTGTGTGTGAATGAGACAGAGAATGAGCGACAGAGAGCATCAGGCACGGAGGAGACCCCCTTCTGGCTATCCTCTGAGGGGTTGATGATACTAAAGACACTGGAGAGCGCCCCGGCTGTGACCCACCCACAAACACACACACACACGCACCAACCCTCCAACCATTCTGTTCTCTTTACAACTTTACAAAATAGGCTTTTAATTTAGCTGGGCGGCCAGGGCGTGTGGGGCCCGCCAGCATCAATCATCATGAGGAGGCTGAGGAGGCCAGGCCGTCCCCTGGGTCCTCTCACTGACGAGGATGTCCCTGCACGCACTCACACACACACACACACACACATACGCACACAGGCACAGACTCAACACACTTCTTCCTTCTGCTCTTTTATACAGACACTCATTCGCGAGACCTGAAAACCTTATCATTCTCTCAAACACACACACACACACACACACACACACACACACACACACATGCACATTCACAAGCATGTGCATGCGTGCAAACACATACACATACACATACACATACACATACCCTCAATCCCCTCCAGGCTGTAGATGATGAGACCAGACTGAACACAGATGGGAAATGGAGGGAAATTGTGGAAATGAAGCATCTCTCCTGGTCTGTATTTTTTAATTTCTGATTATATTTAATCAAAAACAAATCCAGATTAAACCGTATGACAACACATGTACAAGTGTGTTCATTGTGTATGCAACCAAACCAAAGTCTACTTTCTAGATCATTTCTTTGTCTTTTTCTTTTTCTTTTTGTCATCTTTTTGGAAGCCACTGTACGATCATGTTCTTCACTAAGCCAATTTGTATTTACATTGCAAACATTCATTTCCATTTTGGGTTCATGTACCTACCTTCTTTGTTAATTGGATTTGGATCATTTCCAAATGTTCAGTGTGTACCCTGCAATAATTATATTCCCAAAGAGATCTGTACGAATTTTGTCACAGACTTTGATGGCTTGTCGGCACATCACTGACGTGACACTGATATTTTATTGCATGACAAGATACCTCACACAAACCAAAATGTCAGCAGGACGTCTAAAATAGAAAGAGCACATCATTGCCTTAAGATAGTGAAATATGATGAGTCCCCAGAGAATTATGATTTTATTGCAAGCTTTACATTTACTTAAGTGCCATATTCAAAATAAAGTGAAATGTAGATTATTTCCATGTAATTTATATGAATACTCCACTACATTTCAGTGAAAATAAAGTGAAATAGTGAAATGAGTGAAATATTGTATGTTTTACCTCACTACATTTATTTGAGGGCTATAATTAATAGTTACTTTGCACATTAATGCTGAATTTCAGTAATTTAGTGTTTTATTTCCACAGAATTCAGGAACACTCAAGAGATATTTGAAAAAAAGAAAGCTCAACATCAATGCCTGGGATATCCTAATTTTTCTTCTCAGTAGCTACAAATACACTGAATCCTACACTTCTTACCAAGCCTAATTTCATTACACCTTCTTAGCCTGGTTAATGCCAATGTCTTTCAAACTTCACTCCACCAATTTGTAATAAAGACTTGCAGGAAAAATTCAGAGTCACCAGGCTCTGAGAGAACCCAGATGACATCACTATGAAATCATCAGGGATGTTCTGTCAGACTTAGCCATCATCCTTCTGTGATAGAAGACACAAAACTGTTTTTATTATCATTGAAAATTGACAAAAATCGGTGTTGTTCCCCTTGGATAATTTACATACAAAGCATATAATCAGTATATAAATACGTTTACAAAATACGATGCATTGTTATGTATTAAACTGCCCAAGGGTGTATAAAGTGGGTAGGATTACCACCACCTCAACCAGCTACAACATGAAAATGCCAGGTACCACTTTTAATAAGCCTGATTTTATGAAGCACTTATAGGTTGCGAGCAGTCTAAAAACTTTTTAAAAAATCATGTATTATTGCTTCATTGATTAGTCATAACTCATTATCAAGGACATCCTTAGGGATGTCAGGCTGTCTGTCCTCCAATGGTCGTGAACCACTTACCTTCCTGGAAAAGAACTACAGTGCAGCTGGACCAAAATCAAATAATTAACACCGTAACAACTTTTACGACTGCAGATGTCTCATTAAAAGAGGAGAAACTCACGAGCCTTTCTTAATCATTTATTAACATTTTCAAATATAATTTTGAAACACTTTCTAGAAGGGGCTTTATGTGTAGTGAGTACTTTACTTTTAATATCACAAAAAAAGTAATGGTAATATTTTTTCTTTCCTTGCAGAATACAAATCAATTTAACGGATTAAAATGTTTCTTCAACTACTGCTTATATGTTCAGCACCATCCTAAGCTTTCAAGTCTTAAAGGAAACATTATTATTCATATTTTCACTTTAGATGTCAGATTTGATGTCAGTGCTCATGTCACACTTGTTTTCTCCTTTTATGGACTCTTAGCAGAAATGAAAATAGAAATGCCAAACAAAACAGCTGACAAAGATAATGGTGTGATTGAATGAATATTGAATGATACAGTTATCCAAATTATATCATATGCCTTTTGTAGCTTGATTGACAAGTTAGTAATTCCAAACTTTCTAACCTCTTACTTCTGCTTGTTCCTCATGACAACATGAGCCAAAAGATGATGCCTCAACTTCAATTTATTACTGTATGAATGGTGACAGCAAAGTACAGATGAGCAAGTCAATGTGTGGTTATTGCATTCTCACCCTTACAAAAGATTTCTAAAGTTGATCTTTCTAAAAGACCTTCATTCTGGTGTTGTTTACATCTATGATCACTAACTTGTTGTTGTATTCTTCCTTGCCCTTGTTGCTGTATTGCTGCATTTTTTCATGCATTACCACCACCTCTAGAGTAGTGGAGTAGTGTGAGACCAGTTGAAGGAATGTGTAGCACATCATCTGTGTACATATGAATGTGCTTTCCCCAACAAACAAAACGAGGACCCACACATAAAAATATAGCCAGTGGTCAAAAGGTCCACAGGGTACCTTTAAATGCAGGTTTGTGGCATACCTTGTTCATGAAAGTCAGACATGCTACATCCCATCCTGTCCTGCTGCTGAATGATGGCATTGGATTTAAAACATGAAGGGCAGAATCATCCAAGATACAACTACAGAGGATACTGAACTGAGGAAAAAGTACAAAAACAAACAAACAAACAAAACAAAGTTTATTTTTTGTGAAAACATTGTGGATCTTGGTGGGTAGTGTGCATTATTAACATTCTGGGTAGTCAATGTGAGCAGAACCTTTGAAATCTAGAAGGTCTAAATAGTTAAACATGCAGTATAGACCCGGCCTGCCCTTATTGGACTATGTAAATG
The DNA here is from genome assembly GCA_016859345.1 of Istiophorus platypterus. NCBI lineage: Eukaryota > Metazoa > Chordata > Actinopteri > Istiophoriformes > Istiophoridae > Istiophorus > Istiophorus platypterus. The sequence goes on from CM029116.1 coordinate 26,162,481, forward strand.
AACGAGTAAAGTCACAGTTTGACATGTCACCTTTAATAATGTGTCAAACATAGAGAATTAAAAACATTAAAATCGTCAAAAGTTGATTAAGAAAACAATCTGCAATTACTGATGAAGCCTTGATCATTCTGTTTTACATTATGCCAAATATCTAATGTCGGTGACTGTGTTAGAATGGGAAGTATAATTTAACCAAGTTTGACCATCACCACCAATCCTCAGCACTCCACATCCCTCACCCTCTCTTTCTCTCTCTCTCCTCTGCGTCTCTTTCTCTCTCTACCTCTGTCTTCCTGGTTGTGTGTAATCAGATAAACTGAGCCGAGAGGTGTGATAAGGAAGGGTCTCCCTGGGGTGCTATGTCGCTCCCTCTTTCCCTCGCCTTCCTCCCCACACCCCTCTCCCCGCCACCACCCGATCTGTATACCCTCCCCCCTCCACCCCACAGCTCTATCTTTGCTGCCGGTGGCGATGGTGGTTTTAGTATGCATAGAGCTGAGCTATCTGCTCCACTGCACCTTGACTCCCCCAACACACATATACTACCACATTCACACAACTCAGCACCACAATATTCACCCATGCACACACTGTTACTTTACCACGGTACAGACAGCACCACCCTACATAAACTACCATTACTGATGCTAGGGGAAGGTTGTTCGTAGCCATTATAACAGGTCAAAAAACACACACAGACACACTTGCATTCACACAATAGGTCTTCATCAGAAACCTTGTATTTTAAGTCAGATGCTGTGATCTGTCGCTCAAAGAACTCTGAAAAGAAGTGTCAGGAAAGTGGCAGAAGCTCTCTCACATGTCAGAGCACTGTGCTGTTGATGTGGGAAACAAAGACAGATGCCCTGCAATTGTTGCTTTAGTTGTCTGTTATCTGTCTCACTCTTCTGTGTGTGACTTTTTCCTTTGTCTCTCTTTGTGGGTATGATCTTTCTAATAACTGGTCAGATCAACACTTTCTGCTTCTGCTTTGCCGGTGTACACTGTATGTAAAGGTATGATTATTAGCAGTGTCGTATCATATCTCTATTTCTATAAGAGCTCTCTACTCTCCCTGTTTTTGTGAGACAGCATTAAAACTGAAATTTTTGAAAAGGGTTGCTTGCAGTGATGAATCATCAGTAAATCATCACCACATTTATGGAGATTTATGTTATTTTTCAGAGATCGTTGTTTAGTTGTCCAGCCCACAACTTTACTGTTGTGGTTTATTCTCACCGCAATTATGGTGTTGTTGTCAACCCCTGCCTTTGTTTTTAGAGAAAAAGCTCTCCACCTACTCAGCCTACCTGCAGAGCACCAAACAGCAGTTAGGTAGCTGGTGAACGCTGTGGAGCATTGAGCCACTTAAGAGTCAGATATCTGTCTTAGGAGTTGGCAGAGACCAAAAACAGAGCTAAAAGAGAAATAGTGTTGGAGTTATATTCATCACTGTAACTGCTGAATGTGTAAATAAGTGGGTACTTGCTAACAAGTTTGTTGTATCCAATTAAAAGGTGATAATATGCCTAATGTCAACAAGTTTTTGTTTTTTTTTCCCCTCGATATACACTGGATGTGGACCTCTAAATGAATTGAGTATTTTTAGTATTTTAAGTATTGAATGATGTGCACCTTTCAGGCCAACAGAGCTCAAGGTACACTAACATGATATACAGGTATCAAGTGGAAGTAACACAATATGATTCAGTATCTTCATGATACGAGATGTGACCTGTACTAATAGTAAATAAACAAAACTCTCCCGGCTCAGAAATAAGAAATTACCTGAAGATAATAAATGTATTTAAATCCATTATTAACACCAACATTCCCCTAAAATTTTGTAACCTTAACAAGCTTCAGCCTTTCCAAAGTCTGCCAGAAGCAAGAATCTGGAGTAAAATCTGCAGGTTATGAGGCTAACAAGTGCTGTGACACTGGTACATGAATAATGCTGAAGAGACCAACCCCATATGTATATTCAGAAAAGAGGACTGGTAACTGTCCTGTTATCTACACTCCTCTTAATGTATGTATAGTGTAGTATACTGCAGTCTGCAGTCACATATCATTGGGGCCCATGTTACTCGGTGAGGGTGGCCAATGTTAGAGTGATGTCATTTCAGAGATGGTTAAAGAAAAGGACTATGAATATGTGTAGTTAAATACTAAATTTTACATCAAATCAGCTAGTGTTCATTTCTGCATGTGATTTAGATTTTGTTTTTGTTGTAACGTTTTAACAAAAAATGTTTATTAGTCAAATTTTCATCATTTTATTTATTTATTTATTAATTTTTGCTGCCTGCATTTTTTTGTAGTTTGTCTCAGCTGTTTTTTTTGCTTCCTGTTGTCTAATTCTCAGAGAATTGAGGAGGAAATCCGTTTCTGCCAAGAATAGGTAAAGTCAGATTACATTACTGACTGACACATAACTTTGTAAGGTGTTTCTTATCAATAGCAGTGAAACAGGTCAAGTGACTAAATCATCCTCTGAACAGCAGAGAAAAGTTGTTTTATTTATCAGGAGCAAATCGTTTATTGAAGGCCCACAGTTTATTGTTCTATACCTCCCACCGATTCCTAAACTCAACTGAAGAGTTTTTTACGGCATGGCAATGGAAAGTGTATGACCACCATCCCCTAACACACATGCCTCTTCTCCAGGCAATGGAGGATGTCTGTGATGAAAGTGACGTAGGGGCTTTCGGCTGCTGGAACCATGACTCTAGAAGATTATTTCCCCATCGTTTAGCTAAGGAGAACATAGCTTGTGGTGGTGGTGTCAGACCAAAATTGGAGACAGGACAAAGCCTAATTTCTTTTGCTGACATTCTGGCTCAAGTGGTAGAGTGGGTCATCCGCCAACTGAAGGTCAATGGTTTGATCCCCAGCTCCTCCAGACCACATGTTGAATTGTATTCAACCCCAGATACTGAACCCCAGGTTTCCCCTGATGTATCATGGATGAGTGTGTGTGTATGAATAGAATAGCACTGTATGAATGCGTGTGTGAATGGTTGAAAAGGGGCAGTAGTGTAAAGCACCTTACTTTGAGTGGTCGATAAGACTAGAAAAGTGCTATATGAGTTCAGTCCATTCACCATTAATCGCTAACTTTTTTTTGTCTTTTTGTGTTTAGAGTGAGCCACTTTCATTTTTATATTTTTTCTACAGAAAATCATTTTTCTTACTGAATGTTTTTCTTGCTTTTCTTCTGTTGGGTATGTGTATGGGTATTGTACCAGTTAGGGTTACATACAAAACACAAGTGTTCCAAAGATTTTATTTGAGTAGATATACACATTACTGTAACAGTCTTTTACAACCAACTACAGTACATAAACCTGCTGATAAGATGTTACAGAGTGTTTTGTGTAAGTGTTTTGTATTGAGCACATCAGTATGTTGTTGGTTTTTAGAAAGATTTTTTCACATAATGGTTTGTTTGTGTGTGTGTGTGTGTGTGTGTGTGTGTGTGTGTGTGTGTGTGTGTGTGTGTGTGTGTGTGTGTGATTTTGCTGCAAAATAAAACATTTTGAAAAGAAATAAAACAGTTCTGAATGCAGTGCTTAATTTTGTTTGAGATTGTATAGTTTTGCCTTTATGTTTGTGGTTTGATGTCTTGAAAAAATGAACCAAAGAGAGATTCAGATATTGTGTGTTAACAATTGTGGGAAATTGTATTTGCCAAGATTGCTGGGTACAGCAAGACCTTTAAAAACCAACTGAGGGGAAGAAACACAACCAAGTCAGGTAATCAGACAGGTTATAAACACAACTGGACCCACAGGTTAGCCAAACCCAAACGCTCATGAATCACTTTAGCATAGGGTCAGTAGCAGTGCCCCACCCCCACTCTAACTGGAATCATTTGTAAAATATTTCCCCTGGTCAAAGGATTACCACCTGCTCTACAGTAATCACTTTTGTATAGCCTGTTTGTATTAAGTCAAATGTGTTTAGAATTCACATTTTATTTTTCAGAATATCTGCAGAGAAATTGTCTCCTAACAACAGCTACCACAAAAAAAACTACAAACTAGATATGTTTTAAAGGAAGTGCTTTAGCGCCAGATTTTCTAATACAAGCATACAGTATGACAGCATTAACATACATGAACCTACATAACTGTTAATAATACTAATTCTTTAGCATACATAAAATGGGAATTGGCAGTGCTTCACGCTTTAAAGAGTCAACATGTCATGTTTATTCTGTGGATGGAATAGGTCAAACCCAAAATTTGTCACAGCACAGTAGATTGGAATTGTCAGGTGGAGTGATACGTGTGTATGTGCTGGGGGAGGGAAGCAGTTGTTAGCCTGGGCAGCTAGCAGCCAGTGATAAGACAAAGGCAGGTTGTTTGCTGTCTCTTTCTGTGCTGCCTGACCATTACAGGTAACTTGCCATCTGATGGAGTCCAGGCTGGGTGAGTCCTTCCTGATTAGCCAACTGGACATACATATGCTATGGGAGTTTACACACACATTCCTCATTCCTACCATCATAAGTGTCTGTCTGCTTCCAATTTTAGTCCTTGAACCTGTAAATCCATAGTGTGTGTGTGTGTGTGTGTGTGTGTGTGTGTGTGTGTGTGTGTGTGTGTGTGTGTGTGTGTGTGTTTGTGTATGAGTGTGTGTGCATGTGCTCATTCAGGCTTTAGATTTGCCTTTATACATGCTCAGCCATTGGAGTGGAGCTCCAGCTATCCTCCCATAACATTGCTTTGTTTTGCTCCTGGAGAGTGGGTGTGTGTTGTTGTGGCAATGGCTGGTTAAGTGGCTCTTCACATGTCTACTGCATCTACAGAGTGTGTGTTTGTGTGTCTGTGTGTGTTCGTGTGTGTGTAGGTATATATATATGTGTGTGTGTTTGTGTGTTAGTGTGTTTGTGTGTGTGTGTGTGCTCAGTGTTAAGTCCTCCAAAAATATAAACCAACACAAAAGAATCAGCACAGACAGCCAGTAATTCAGTCATGCAGGATCACTGTTTCATAGTAAGATTTGAGAAAATGTAAACAAATTTAAACAAAAAGGGCTGCAGAGAAGTCACTGACCTTCATGGCAATATTACACTTCACTTAACTAAAGATTTGGGACAAAAGGTCCATTTGCTGGCAACTTTCATGAGATTTCAAGTATAAGAGGAACTTCAGTGCCATACTTTTTTGTCATTTGTTTTTTGACATCACAACACATTACTACACTAAGATATTGACAAGTACTAATGCTTGACCCACCGCTTACTATATCCAATGAACAAACAAAAAATACATGTATGGTCACTAAATGAGACCATTTTTAAATGGCTTGTAACATTTTTTTTTTCTGCTAGAACACACTTAACACAAAATACTTACCTTATGTACAGAAAAATTGTAAAATTCTAAATAACATGTTCAGTCCTCAGAATACAGCATATATAGTCAGCACAGGTTTCAGTGCTAATTCCATAACATGCAGATAAACAACAACAATCATTTTCTCTATACTGGGTTCACTTTTTCCAGAACTATTCAGACAGTTCCCTTTACTGAAAAGAGACTTGTCACAACCAGTAATCTATATATATATATATATATATATATATATATATATATACACATATATATGTATTTCCCTCATAGAGGTCATCAAATAATGATAATAGGCTATCAGTGTTCTAGGTTCCAGTTAGGAGTTTATGAATTGATGTTGAATGAATATAACTTACTTGAATTGAACTGTTATGACCACGGCATATTCTTGTAAAGAATAATTTCCTGTTTGACAGAATTATTTGATGAGCATTTAATTTTAAGCATTTTTAAGCATTTTATTTTAAAATGTCATTAATAAATATATACAGTGTTGTGATGATCTAATTAACGTTATGTGTGATGCATTGCTGATGTATACATTTTGCTTCTAATATGAGATTTTGAGGCCAAAAGCAGGAGTATGGAACCTTGTGTTGGGAGTTTTGCAAATTGACTCTGTTTTAAAAACCTAGCCAGAGTGTAAAAAAAAAAATGAAAGCAATAGATGATTGGTATATCTGGGAAAGTGAGCCACTCATTGTGTTCTTGCAAGGGTCAACAGGCTTGAGACAGAGACCATCTCAAGTAGACTGTACCATAGTTGACTGACACATCTCTTCATGAACCCTTCTCCACCTGAAGGGATGGAAACACCAGCTTTCAGTTTTCACACCAGAAAATGTATATCAAGAGGCTCTAACATCTGTGTCTCGGCGAACCTGCGATGAGAAATACACAGCTGCACAATCGAGCTTCAATTTTAATTTTCAATGCTTAGTTTAGAGTTATTAATGCAGTTTGGGAGTCCGGTTTGAGATTTGTTTAATCGATTCCCTACATATGCACCATAATTGTAAATGTCATCGTTAACATGAGGCTCATGAGATTTTTTTAATCATTAGGCTGGTGAGATGAGACAGTTACTGACACCTTTAAAGAATGTAATTATTACTGAAGAAAGTGAAGTGCATAACTGTCTACATTCTCCTAGATCAAAAGAGATATACACACACACATACACCGAAACACACACATACACACATACACACACACACACACACACACACAAACACACACACACACACACACGCACACACAGACACACACACACTGCAGAGAGCTCGGCCAGTGGCAACAGCTTCCTTGAGCTGTGGCTACTACTGGCTGAGCCTGATGCAAAGCTGCTTAACAAGACTCATCTGGGATCAGTGACAGATGGACAACCTGCCCTGGATGCCTGGGCATCACCAGAGCTCCAGGAGACAGGTAAACCCTGGTCAGAGCCCTGTGGAGCCCCTAGGACACTTGGAGTGTATTCATAAGATGTAACAGTCGGGGTGCACTCAGAAAGAAACTAAACATGCACACAAACACACACCTGCAAACACAGTGTTATTCACACACACCATAGGAACAGCTTCTGGTTCTTTGAGTTGGGGCCTAGAACCTCCAGGGTGCCATGAGTGGGCTTTAAGACATCTACATGTGGTTGTAGGAGAATTTGGTTTCATTACATTTAATTGCCTGATATTTTAAAAAAAAGTATAGGAGAAATTATAGTTTTATACATTTTACTTCTCTCACTTTTATGACTCATTCTTTATTGATGACAATACCACCATTTTAGGATCATCACATTAAAAGGGGCTTTTTGTAACCTCATGTCTACACTAAATTAAAGAACACCTTTATACTACAAAAAGTATATTAAAATATTAGTGTATATCCTGGCGAAACATCACATCATTCCCACATTCCAATATCCAAACCAAGAAATAAAATAAATACCTTCTTTATATAAAGGCACTTTTCAGCTGTGCATACAACAACAAAAATGTATTGTACATTACAAATATACAACTGGCTACCCTTTGAATATTCCTCCTCCTTATTAAAATATACTAGCAAACAGAAGACTACCATGGTTAATAAACACAATGTAGCAATATTATGTTTACATTATAATTTTAATGTATAACAACAGAATAAAGCTACACCAATGCATAAAACATGGACACCTACAAATATAAACTCTGCAGCACCTGGAGCTCACAAACACACACATTAAAGCAAAGAGAGCCTGCATTTTTTTAAACACACTGTAGTGTATACACAAAATGCTACGCTGTTAGGCAATGTAGTTGTTATGTATGTTCCTCTCTGGCTGGTGAGTTACATCAATCAGTGATTGTGTTATGCTCAACTGTCTGAAAAGCTTCATGTGAGTTTTGTGCTCCATGATGTTCTCCGCAGTCTGCTTTAGGTGTAATTTTGCTCACGCATTCTCAAAGCTAAATATAAGTCATCCACTAAACCTCTCTGTCCCACTCTGCAGTGGGACATTCAGACAGTTTTCAGACATTCAGCTGGATGAGTGCTCTGGATTAAAAGACAAAAACAGCACAAAGGTCTAGGGTGAAAAAGGCTGTATAGCATCCAGCATTTTCTCTGTGGGGGCTGTTTTTTATATGGGTCACTTAGTATGCTCACAAGGTGATATATAAAATCTGAATGTAGTTAAGGTAATTTTTCTTTGTTTACTAAAGCCTATACAATGATAGTATGAAAGGATGAAGCCATGGATTTCTATGTTTTTCTTATTGTCAGCAAATCCCATGAAAAGACCAAAACAAAAATTACCAAATCCCTCTAACAAATACTGTCTGTGTATCCAGAACCTGATTTTGCTTATTCTTCTATGCTGTAGAACTCTATCATTGTCCAAAAATGATTGAAAACACACCATAATTAGCCATGCTGTGACACTGGGGAAAATGTTTTTTTACTACGAAAGCTAGATATGACAATCACTGTTCAGTCTATGGAGTGGAATTCCTGTGAGGCGGAGGCCATTGCGCATAGAACAATATAGATTGTACTGTAAACAATTGCTGTTTTGTCTTTGCCTTTCCAGCTTCTACAAAGTAATTATTAGAAAATGAAGCTATACACCTGGTTGTGGGAATGTTCGGACCACATGATTATGCATCCCATTCATTGAAGTATCGTCATTCTGCCTCTCTTGTCCTTTCTGCTATTTTTAAAATATTCCAAAAAACTATGCAAAAATTGACTTTGTAACCATAGCAAGAATATTTTTTTTCCATCCCTGGCTACAGCTAACTCATTGATTTTGTGGCATGATTTTGTGGCAACATTATATTTAATGTTAATGTTCTCCAAAGCCAATGGACACTCTGTAATGTTATGTAATGTAATTACAGAGGTCTGTTAATGGAAATTCTGTCAGAGCATTCTGGCATTGTGTATACTCAGAGAGGTAATGTAGCCCTTTCATTCAGACAATGTCAGTTTGGGAAATTGTGTATTTTTGTCTATTTAGTTATTTGCTGTAACATATTTACTGCAGTTCTGATAACAAGGCACCATTCATACATGAACAACCAGCATCTGCCACCATGCAACATGAGCATGAACTAAAACAGAAAAGAGTTCTATCCATACAAACTCTTATTGAACAAAACCTATGGGAAAAGTTGCCACTGTGATGGCTGTGAAGGCAGGTGAGTTTTGGAAGTGCAAATTGTCACAGTGATTAATGTACCAAGAATGATGGTAAAACCTGAAAAAAAGCAGAGATTGAAATACAGTCACAAAGATGCAGGTTGTCCCTCAAAGCTGCCATGTCTCTGGTTGCAGCATAGCAAGGATGGCCTCTTCATGTCACCAGGCTGCCTCGCCCAGCACTGTATGCCACATTGCATTTCACACTCGCTTTGCAGCCGCCAGTTGAGTCATCAGCAGCTAGAGGATGGAATTAACTCCATTGCTGTCATCTTTGGCCTCTCATCAATGGCTCTTAACTCATTTGTTCTTATTTTGCTGTTGTTTTAAATCCAAAACGGTATGTGTGGCAATATCAGGGTGGTGTTGGATGGGTATGTAGGGAGGGCAATAATTAGTGTTGGTATTGAAAAGTAATAACAGTATGGATTAATGTGGGAGAAGTGGAGTGGAGCGCATCATCGAGTGAGACAAATCCAATGCTGGGAATTGGCAGACAAAGCAAGAGCCAGTCAATAGGGATTATGTGGGAGCTAAGCCGACCCACTTTGGCTGGGGGAGGGGAGATGTAAGGTGCCTTGATGGTGGTGGTGGCAGCTTTTGGACTGGCATCGATACACGCTCATGCAGGTCAGCCTGCCGTCACCACCGCCTCAGCAGACGTTGCACATGCTCTCTGGTAAACAGTGTGGGGCAGAAGGGTGGAGATGGCACAGAGGGGTGGTGAGAAGGAGGAGGAGGGAGCACGGGCATCTTGCTCCCTCTCGTAACTCCTCCCATCCATCCCCCCTCTCCCTTTCCATGAGTCTGTGAGGCCCTAGATCCCTCTGCCCCCTACGGGAGGTGGAGCATTGGCGCTGCCAGAGCCAAAATCTGTGCCAGCTGGGCAAACACCCAAGTCGCTGACAGAATAAACACCTTGCAAATAGAAGCAGAGATGACACAGCCTCAGAAACAGCGAGCAGCATGACTCCCACTACATCAGAAAGTCTACACTCAGTCCTTTACGAATAGAAGGACTAAGGGTTGATTGATATATCTGTTATGACTGTACATGGAGCTAATATAATTATATTATTAAAGTCATCTCCTATGTTATTGTAATATGTGCATGATGTTTGCAGAATATACACTGATATTTTTTATTGTGATGGTGTTGTCTGTGTTGTTATCATTCTCATACTTTTCGATATTTTATTATTCCAGTAATATATTTGATCTACCAAAGGATGGCATATGGGAAAAAAATATGTACCTCAAAACCCCTAGGCTACTAAAAGCCAGTACTTTGTAACAGATCTTTAAATTGGACTTTGCACAGTATCAGCATCAACTGAGTCAAGTATACGGGTTTGTAGGGGGTGGGGGTATAATGCATTTATTACACTTATAGCAAGTTTGACAATGTATAAAAGGTGAGCAGGCAAAGGAGGTGAAAACTTTTGTCAGTGTTGGACAATAGAATGTGAGCATATGGCTGTTTCCTGGAGGATGTAATACCATCAATTTGTATTGGACTCACAAAAATACCAATGAAACTAGTGGTCATTCATTTAGGATCTGGGATTTGTATATGTCAACAAATCCTGGGTTTTCTGTTCACTGTCTGGCATATCTATCAGCCATCTCTTTCACATATCCTAGCCCTTCTTTATCCATTAGCAGAACCACCTAAGTAACTTACAATCTAAGCTAATTGAGCCCATGGTACTTCAGTTTTATTGGCTCATATCTTCTATTACATACAAAATGCTCTGACATTTTTTTTGTTTTTAGACTGGAGTTGGATACTACTTAATAGTTTCCAATAACACAAAGGATTTACATGGAATCTGTATTATTTAGTACCACAAAGGCATTACATTAAGATCTTGTCACTACCACTCAGGATTTCTTTGAATTTTCCACCTGAATGTCATTAATTCAATACTTGAAAAACGTCTCATGGAGCTTTTGCTGTCCACTGCCCACACCTGACACATGACAGGATCCTGTTCTCTGTTTTTCAGAGTAGAACTTTCCCTTATCCTCCCTGAGACTCAAGTTGGCAGTTAACCTTCAGTCTAGACTCAGTCATTGATCAGCAGAATTTCCATCCCATCCTCATCACCAAATACTCATGAAAATTCTTTGTTGATGTTTCAGAGTTGCTAGTTCTCTGTAGAATTAATCAAATCTACTTTAATTGATTCAGAATGGGAGAAGGACACAACGGCATTTGTGGGTTTTTCTCTGGAAAGGAAATTCAAAGTGTCTATCTTTATACTTGCATGTAAACAGGACAGAGAAAACACTATATACATATTTAATTAAAGTTGAACAGAAGAGAAACCTGGTTATAACTGGTTGCTACATACACATATAAATTCTGAGTGTTAAGCCTTCCCCTATGCAATAAAGCTTTCAGCATATTTCCGCTGACTCTCCTATACAATGAAAGAGCAGCAACATTAAATTTCCGCTTTACGACTGTAAGCATTCATTCATTATATGATATACAACCAAGGCATTGGCATATCAATACATAATTTTTCAGATTTAACCCATTCTTTCCCATACAACAAGCAACTTAAAGATCTGATTTGATGTAAAAAAAAAAGATCCAGTGGCCACAAGGACACCGGCAATAGATTTAAAAATAAGAGTAAAACCTAGATCAAATACATCAAAACAATCAATTAAATAGTCTTGAAACACCATGACCTTTTACTACTTTTATTTTCAAATTTCCTCTTCATACCCAAGGCCATGTGGATATAAAGGAAAGTGTTGCACAGTAGGGTGAATTTTCATCTTGCACATGAAAGTTTCAATTTCTGAGACATTCAAAGCTGAGTTTAAAAACACTAAATTAACTTTAGAGTGTCTGGTCTTCATATTGACCTGCTTTGTATTTGAAAGCATTGCATCACCTGGCTACTTCCTGCTGCACGGCATGTGGTCAGCTCTTTCCTCTGAGTTTTGGAATTGATCAAATTTTCAGACTCAACAAGCAAAAAGTAGCATGTACATAAGCTGCTGTAACATCTTAAGGCTGCTTGGGCAAGCAACATCCAAGCTCCCTCCCATCCTATGCAAACTACATCCCTGTCTTGCTGTAAGTCATTTGTAAACACATGTTTAGGCTTAGTTCTAAACAAATAATCCAATAATATATGAAAAAGCTCACTCTAACACTTTCTCTCAGAAAAGAAAGAAAAGTGAGCCAGGAGATGTCTGGCTAGGAGGAGATTTATACATTTTTCATTTATTTATTCATTCAGTCATTTACTGCCCATTTTCTCTGCATATAATTCTTTAATTTTTATGTTAATGGCCACATGGGATGGTGGACGGGTTTTGATGACATATCTCCAGTGGAGATCCTTGGACAGCTTAGCCCGCCCATCCAAAAATAGCTGTGAAATCCGACGAAATAATAGAAGGGTGGTGGTAGTGGTGGAGGGGGCTAGGAATGGTGGATTTGCAGCAGCTGAGGCTTTGCATTCAAATGGCATGGTCTGTCTGGAGTGAAGGGACATCCCCCCACACCCCCCATCCTCCACCACCACAACACCCAAGAGAGAGAGAGGGAGAGAGACGGAGAGAGGAGGTGTTATCGGGTCCTTGCAGCCAGGGCTCCGACTTGTTCCTGAATACCAAATGTGGCAGAGGAAGAGAAAAGTGAGTTGTCTTTGTTTTGTCAAGTGTGCCATGACAAAATGCTGGGGAGCCCCCACCTCATGACCCTCCTCCCTCTCCCTTGCCCTGCACCCCCATACTCACACAGACATACATGCATGCAGGTGAACTTGCTTGGCAAAGGGACCTGTTTTTTTGACCTGCTAATCATCTTTGCTTAAATACAAAGAAACACACTCACTCAGAGGATGAGCATTTGGGGGCGCAGGTGTCCTCACAGGTAAGCGTCCACAGTACCTGAGGCAATTTTATCTGAAGCACTTTTGCCATCTGAAGCACTTTTGCCATGGGAATAGCTGTCCCTGTGACCACCACGCACACCTGCTTCCATACAAATAGGGTAGATACACACATGGAGAAATGCATAAATACAATCTTGAAAAATCTGTTTTTGCATGTTTACACACACACACAAACACAGACAAAGCAGACACACATGCCACATAATCTTGGATAATGTGTTTGAACATGCACACACACACACACACACACACACACACACACACACACACACACACACACACACACACACACACACACACACACACACACACACACACACTCACACACACACAGAGCAAACCTCTATCTTCACTCCAACAAGTCCTGCTAAATATTCATGAAGGCCGACAACAACAGTGTCCTCTCTCTCCCCGTCTGCCTCGCTCTGTCCCTTGCTTTCTCCCTGGTGGTCTTTGTCTTAGTTTTTTGTCCATGTGGCGGGTGTGTAGGTGTGTGTGTGTGTGTGTGTGTGTGTGTGTGTGTGTGTGTGTGTGTGTGTGTGTGTTTGTGTGCGTGGGTTTGTGTGTGTGTATGTGTGACTTGAGACAGTTTTTGAAGTGTATTATTAAGCAACTGGCTGTTGTTCTCCTCTGACAGTCACCCAGCCAATGACATGTGCACATGCAGCCCTACATCACATGCATGATCCCAAACACAAACACACAGATATAAAAACATGCACACACATGAAGGCTGCAAAGCATATATCTGCACATGTTCACACATGTTGGAATTGACCCATTACCCCAGCAAAACACCTATGGCTGAGTGCAGTGTCTTGGAGGCACAAAGGATGAGGTATACTCAAATAGAGCTTGTTCATAAGACATGCTATCTGACAATGTCTTGAATTGTTGTAGAACTGTTTAGAATGGTCACATTGAATGGCGGGATAATGTTGTTACACTCAGTTAGAAACAGAAAAAGTTACAGAAGTAGTAAAAGGGAAAAAAAGCTTGAGTGAGACGGTCAAACCCTGGATCCTTTCTCACCTATAAAGAAATAATTTGCAGGTTTACCCTTTTGGTATTGCCTTTCCAGTTGACTTGAGGGTGATTGCTGACAGAGCTATAGACTAAGGACCTTACTAGGACTTTCCCACAAAACTTGAGATTTGAGTTGGACTTCAACCAAAATATTTTTAAAAAGTGGCTGTTTGAGTGTAATGGCTCCTGCAAGAAAGTTGAAACGGTCATATGTACATTTCAGTGAGAAGATTGGATGCAAGACCACTGACAAGAGAGTGCAGTAAGCCTACTGAAACCTTTAAGGCAAACTGGTATAGTTATCTCCTGGGTGAATTCCATTGGCTCTCTCTGGTCTCTCTCTCTCTCTAAACACTTCTGTCTTTTGTTTGTCTTTGTTGTATCGACACAATGAATTGTACAAATGGGGACAGTAGATCTCCTTGAAGGTATTTAGGGTTTTGCAATTGGTGGTACTAATCAAGCAATGAAAGTAGTTGTATTAAAGAAAGAAAAGAACTTGAGAATAAAGTTAAAACCCTGCTTCCTCTGAAACATTTGCACATTGAGTGAATGCTGCAGAAAATAGGAACATAGGACTGTCTGTTTGAGAAAGTTACAAAATTGTCAGACAAAGCCACCATTGGAATGGGGTTCAGGGGACATTCCAATGGTGGAACCAATGGTGGGACAGTCCAACAAGCAATTTGTCAGACATGCCTGTATCACATTTTTTTGTAAGCACTATACACTAGTGAATCCATCATCTGCTTCAGTTTCACCATTACAAAAATATTCTCCATACTACTCATGGGTATCCAAGGCATCTTAAGCTGGAAGCATTATCTTGCATACCTTTAGGTTATTAAACACTGATTGAGTACAGAGTGTTTGTGCGTGGTGATTTCTCAACATAATAAGAAAATAATTTTTTGTTTCACTGCCCTACTTGGATATATCAGTTTTTGTTTGGAAAGCTGTCATGTGAAGCTCTTTTGTCATGTCTGATGATGTTGACTAGTCCCTTACAGGTGTACAATGAGTTCTAATATACCACTATTGTCTTAAGTGGATAATTCAAAGACTGCAATGTAGACTGTTTTTACTATTTTCTACATTTGGAAGAAAATAGTTCCTGTGAATTATAAGGACTATTCACAGCATTGTTTCTGGAAAAATTGCATGGCTGTTGTGTTATTAAAATGTAATCATTCAAAGGAAATGGTTGAGGTAGTGGTGGGCCAGGGGTAGGTTTAGGGTTAGAGCTTAAACCCCCCAGCAACAGCATTCTACATTGTGAGACTAATGCTGGGTTGTGTCCTTGTGTCTTGTTCTCTAGTTAGGGTAGGATGGAACAGGAAATTCACAGGTTTAATGGTATAGCATCAGAAATAATAAGAGTGTTGTACTGGACTGTTGAGCTTTTTTTTTGGGGGGGGGCAAAGGGCAAAACTTTCGATTTTCCAGGTAATTTATGTTCCACCCCTTACATATGGTCATAAGTTTTGGGTAGTACCCAAAAGAATGAGTTCACTGTTACAAGCTGATGAAATGAGTTTCCTCCACAGGGTGGCTGGGCCCAACCTCAGAGATGGGGTAAGGAGATCTGACATCTGGAGGAAGCACAGAGTAGAGCCAATGCTCCTATGCATTGAAAGGGGCCAGTCAAGATGGCTGAGGGTATCTGATTAGCATGCCTCCTGGACACCTTATATTGAGGTCTTCAAGGAATGTCCAGCTAGAAGGGGACCCAGGGGCAGACCCAGAACATGCTGGAGAGATTACATATCTAATTTGGCCTGGAAACACTTCGGGATTCCCCAGGAGGAACTTGAAAACGTTGCTAGAGAGAGAGAAGCCTGGGTGATGGGAAAATGAATGGACAGGTGGGTGCTGGGTAGCATATGTGCATATGTGTGGAATCAAAATGATTAAAATGTAAAAGATAATCGGGTCATGGACTTCCTATCGCTGTGTAGCTTTGAGCACTTAACTTCCCAAACTACATTTTATTTACCTTAGTGGGACCAGATTAAACACTATATCGGTCTGACTCCATGGTGCACACTCACAGACAGGGTAAGCAGGCTGCCTGTATTGTCTGTATGTGCTTGTGGGCATAGTGGCCGAGGTGTGAATGTGTGCCAGATGGTTTGGTGGGCAGCCTGGTAAACCAACAATGTGGTGCTGCCCAAACCTACAGCAAGCAATGCACGCACGCACACACACAAACACATACACATACATATGCTATCTTCCAATCCCCAGCTCATGCACCCGCACACAAACATGCAGACACACATTTGCTTGCTTGCTTGACCTGCATTTTATACTTGCATGAATATACCCACATGTGCATCTGATATGACTGATCCTGTTCAGTCAGTGTCATCTAGATTTGAGTTGATGACTATGCTATTTTTAGTACATTACAGATTTATTGTAGAATAGATCAGTATTTTACAGGGTGTTAATGGGAGGCACTTAACCTGAACTGATGCTAATTAGTTATTAGCTATGCTTTCTGTCAGATTATTGGACAGAATGGTGACCTGTCTAGAATTGTTGCCTAGTTTTTGCCTAGTACATGCTAGGACACGCTCTAACTTTTTCCCAAGAACCTTAGCAGGTACATATTGAGAAAACTAATGGATGGATGAATTGATGGATGATTACAACCAGAGTATGATATTTTCAACACAATTCATAGGTCAGTCTTCAGGATTGAAATACATTATATTGTAGTTCTAGACGATGCTAATATTGACATTACTCTGAAAACAATGAATCTACTTTTGAGCAACTTACATGTAATTGTTTGTCTGTGAATCCATTTTTGTATCTCAATCAGCTTAACCCGGCATGCATTGGGTGTCCATGCAAACTCCACAGAGACGTGTCCCTGCTGGCAAGTTGAGACCCACAACCTTCTTTCTGTGATGCCACAGTGCTAGCTACAGAGATCACATGCGGGTGGGGATGTCCTTGAGTAAATCTACAGGCACAATTTATCAGACAGTGGCCAAAATATCATTTTCATACCTATGGTTTGAATTGGTATGTTGAAATAGTGACCTTTTAAATTCCTAAGCTACATTATGTAATAGTTTTCAATTCAAATAAATTTATTTATATAGCACCATATCATAACAAATGTTATCTCAGGGCACTTTTCATATAGAGCAGGTCTAGACCAGACTCTTTATAGTTATTATTTACAGAGACCCAACATTTTCCCCATGAGCAGCACTTGGAGACAGTGGCAATGAAAAACTCCCTTTTAACAGGTTTTGTTAAAATTTGTTTATTTATTTATTTATTTTTATTATGGAGAATGCATTGGTGCAGTAGTAGCATCTTCATTTTCTTAAACAACAAAAAAGCTGAAGTGTAACTTAATCCCGTCATGCCAAGAGGAAGATAATACATATGCAAATCCACAGCATCCATAATGCATCTTTTAACAAAAGTTTTGATAGCCATTTTTCATAAAAGACACTTTTTAAAGCATTGGTGTAAAAAGGTTAATCTATTATAAAAAAAGGGTCACAGCTACCACTGAGGATACAGAGTCCATTTTTTTTTTTCTTTTTTAGTAGACAAGTGTCAAAGGTGCTTGCAGCCTGTTGGAGTGGCTCCTGTACATTTAATTATTTTTCCCACGATTTAGCTTTTGTTATACTTGTTTGACTCTTTAGTAACTTATTTAAGCTGTGTCCTTTCTAAACATGGTAGTCGAGAGAGATCTGGTCTGTGTTTTTCACAGTTAAAATACTTTTTTCATTCAGCTACTTTTATTAATGTTATCATTCAGCTATACTACTGTCACACAGTAAGTCAATAGGTCACACTGTTTACACCAGGGATCAGCTGATTGCGTTGCAGCTGACAAGCATGGTGACCAGAACAATGAACTTCCCTGCAAAAATCAGGACACACAGAGGATGCAGAGGAGGAATGAAGAGATGAGGGAAGAGAGCTGGATCCAGACCACAGAGACTGATGGAAAAGAGGAGATATAAGCTGCATCTCCCATCTGGATGAGATGGAAATGCTAGCAGTCCTAGAAATTGGAGGAATTTCCATGAGTGTTGTGTCATGTGTTTCACAGACACATGGCTACAGGAAGATACTAAATATCCCATTGCTAACAGCAATAACTTTCAGATAGTGTGGGTGAACAGGAAAAAAATCTGAGAGGGGCAAGATTCAGATTTTTTCAAGAAAAGAGATGGTGGGCTTGCTGATTTTATCAACAACAGATACTGCCACTGTGGACACATAACTATGAAGGAACAATTCTGCAGCCCAGACACAGAACTTTTAGCTGTGGGGCTACAGCCATTCAACATGTCCGGGGAGTTCTTACAGGCCATGTTTATTATTGTTTACATCCCCCCCTCTGGTAACCCAGTAACTGCATGTGGCATCATCCACTCTGTTACCAAGAGACTCTAGACTCTGCGTCCCAGTATTTCTTTATGATCTCTGTGGACTTCAAACATCTGACATTGGAAAGACTCCCCGCTTTACCTCATTTTGTGGACTGCACTACCAGAGGCGAAAGGGACCCTGGACCTGGTATATACTAATGTTACAGAGGCCAACAGCACCATTGGCCCCTACTAGGAAGATCAGCCTCAACCTGGTCCACCTTCATCCCAAGTACAGGCTGTTGGCCATGCATCAACTTACCTCTATCAAGACTGTGAGATGGTGATCTGAGGAGACATACATCAATCTGCAAGACTGTTTTCAGTGCCCTGACTGGGATGTTTTTCTCATTCCAAATGGTGAGGTCATAGAAGAACTGACAGACTGTTTGACCAATTACATCTACTTCTCTGTGCACACATTTCTGTTCTGGTGAAAACTCAAAGGCTGCTGGTCCAGACAGCATTAGCACAAGAGTACTTAAGGACTGTCCTCCCCAGCTGTGAATCATACTTCAATCTTTAACCTAAGTTTACTTCTAGTTAAGCTCCCTGTGTTATGGAAGATATCCTGTCTGGTTCCTGTACCATCCGTCCATCCGTGTGCCACCAGCAACTACAGGCTGTTAAGTGTTGAACTGACACATTATGAAGGCTATTGAAATACTGATCCTAGATTCCCTCCATCCATTGGTAAAGCTTTCATTGGATTACGTCCGGTTCTCCTAATGGTCAGAGTGGATGATGCCATTATATACTAGCCCAGTCCTCAGGATGGAGCTGGACCCTCTGCAAGGAGGATGTGGTCAAAACTCCTCTTAATCATGGACAGTGTCTTCCACCCTCTACACAGTGTTGACTTTACCCAAAGATAAGCATTATTGTGCTATGCTCTCTCTCCCTCTCCTTCACTCTCAACCCAGCCGGCCGAGGCAGACCCCCCCCCCCCCACCCACCAGGAGCCGGGATCTGTTCAACCTTTCTACCTGTTGAAAGGGAGTTTTTCGTTGCCTCTGTCACCAAGTGCTGCTCATGGGGGAAATGTTGGGTCTCTGTAAATAATAACTATAAAGAGTCTGGTCTAGACCTGCTCTATATGAAAAATGCCCTGAGATAACATTTGTTATGATATGGCACTATATAAATAAAGCTGAATTAAATTGAATTAAAAGAGGCATGATCAGCCAAAGAATCAGAAGAATAAATAGCTCCCTGGATAGTCCTTCCTTCCTGGCCATCCAGTTACACAATTCCTCCTCTTTCTGCACACCTCGTTCAATACTCTGCTGTTGAACTAGTATTAATATCTGGTTGACCCACACATCTTATTCAGTTTACCTTTGCACATGGGTTAATTTAATGTGAAATTACTGCTAATCTACTTTACACATTTCCATTTTGCAAAGAGTATGTCTATGCTGATATTCTACCACGCACATTAGTTTTTACTTTTGCCCATTTGCACTTGCACATTTTGTCTACTTACTGTATATTCATTATTGTCACTCTTTTATGGTATTTTTTTCATTTTACTTACTCCTTTTTCCTAACTGAGTGTTGAGCAATTGTGATGAAACAATTTCCCTTCAGCGATCATTAAAGTTTGGTTGACTCTGATTTTGATTATTGTTTCTGATTTTCTCGGAGACTTTGTGTGTTGTGCTGGTGAGATTTGAAATTGTGAATGTAAAATCCTACCCATGGCCTTGTCTCTATGCATTTTTATTTAGTAAATTTACAACTGATATGTACCTAATATTAAATCTCTATGTTTAAGATAATATATGAAAGGATTTGTTTTTCTTTTACTAGTCATAGTCAGTAATATTCTGATGGATTGTACTTTCTATATATCATGTTAGTATATACTACTTGTTTGTATGGTGCGCAACTCTCCGATTTTCATCCCTTTTCTACCCTCACCAATGTCTCCTTCCTTCTGTCTCACTCCATCTCTAGCTCTCTCTTTCTGTGTCCCCCTCCTCCCCCTCTGTCTCTCTGTTCTCTCTCTCACCAGTAAGCCCTCTAATCTCTCCTGTTCAATTGCCTGGCAGACACATGCCCTCTGTCTGCAGGGCCAGTGGGGATGCTTCCTGTGCAGGTGTACCACAGAGCATGCACAATAGGCACAGTGAGTTTGGCATCTTCGGTACAGCAAGCAGGGCTGGTTGAGTTAGTATGGTTGAGTATGCTGGGTATACTGATGCATATGCTGAGTAAAGTAAACATGTTAAGTATGGTGGATGTGGCAGGTATGGGGGACATTGTATACAGCAAGAAAGTTGATTGTGAGGGATTTAGTGGTTATGAGTACGGTGGGCACAGTGTACATGGAAACCATGGTGGGCATAGTGGGACTGGCAGATGGTGGGCACAGTGAGTATGATATATGGCAAACACTATTAGTACAGTGAGCATGGCAGGAATGGTAGCCATGGTGGTGGTCACAGTGTGACCCCATGCTTGGTGGTTGGGACCAGAGGCCAGGGTTGCCAGTCTCGGATTTCAACGCACACTGCCTGACGTCCAGCATAACATTACCTCTGTCCCCTCTTGCTGAGTCATTAGTAATTTCTGATAGTTGGTAGCTTTTCCCCCCTTGTTGCTGGCATCTCTTAATCAATGTTAAATGGTTTGGAATTAGCATATGTTAATTAATGATATTTACTTCAAATTAAAGGTATGAGTGGTCCCAGAGGGTTTCCTGTTCATCTAATTAGAACCAATTAGCTACAATTAACACGTGTAAATGAGACGGTACTGAGTCCAAAACAAACAGTGTGTACATGCAGGCTGCTGCCCAGTTTCCCTTGTGTTGCTGAACATGCAGGGGGCCAGTGTTTTCTTTCGTATGTGTGTCTTTCTGTGTACACACACACACACACACACACACACACACACACACACACACATATATATATATATATATGCACTCACATTACATTCATGATAGTTATGTCTGTTATTACAAACCAGATGAAAAAAAAATCCATTCCAGCTCAGACAAATAACCATTCAGAGCTTCTTTGCTCCCAGTTTTCCTGCTCATATCGTCAGCGCCTTTCCTATTTTTAGAGCATGCTGCCAAACTAATTTGTTTTACAGACCTTTCTATCAAGTGAAGAAAATCCCGGAGGTGTATTAATTGAAATTCAGTCGACGGCACATCTTGTTTTGGTCTAAGAAACCACCAGCCGTGCTGAGTGTGGAGAGTAATCTCACACAGGGAAAATTGCCAGGAAATGAGAAGATGTAAACAAGGGAGAAGGTAGAAAATAAACAGAAGTCATTCAAGCATCTATGGCATCTTACCATACTATTAAAGGTATACTGGCTGTTTTAGTTTTAAGTTGTTACATATGCTGATAGGCTAACTAGCTATTAGTTTGCTTTCTCCTCAGTGCTTTTTGGTTGCTCAACAAGCCTAGTTATAACAAAAGATGTGTTCCTGTTTGTAAGGATCAAGAAGACATTAGCTAAAAATATGTGGTAATATTGGCTGGGTTCCACAGTCTTTGGCTCCTTTTGTGCTGTTGTAGCTACTTGTTGTTAGTCAATATAACCATCAGCCAATGATATCACAGTTGTTGATTACAAACTCATTTTAAAAATCAAATGATATGATTGTCTTTATGCAATGATGTAAACTCAAAGATGCAGCTGGTGGATGGAAACTATAAATTACTTGCTGTCAGTTTTCATTTTTGAAGAGGATAGTGTCAACAGAAAACTCAAAAATCAAGCTTTTAAATCATGTTTTTTTTAATCTACATAACGACTCTTTGTGACTACTAATTTGGTCATTTTTCAGTTTTTCCTTGGTGTCAAAAAGTCTGGGACCACTTTCACTCCACTGTAGATATACAGACAAGTAAAAAAAATAGGAGGAAAACCCGAAAAAATAGTGGAGAAACAGGATGGCAATGCCCCATTTCATAGGGCCAAGGGGTCTCCAAAGGGTAAGATGAGTATGAAAATTACGTTAATGGTATGCTATGGCCATCACAGTCACCAAGGTTCTGTCCTTCCAATGGAACCTCCACTCACAGTACATGATGGCCCAACAAGCAGGAGGTTGGTGTGGATGAATGGGTTGACAAAACACAGAACTTACACACAGGAGACTGCTTGTCATTTCCCATTTGAAACCAATAATCGAGGTTGATTGTTTTATTCATTGTTACACAACCACATCTTTATTACTGTTACCATGCCAGTGAAGATCTGGTACGCCTACTGCCGGTGTGCTCCTCTTAGTCACATCCGAGGGAAGGGAAAAATGACCTATATGATCATTTATTTTGGAGGACTTGTTGCTCTTATCCATCACTGGCAGCACTGAACATGATACTGCTGTACTCTACTGGGTAAGAATGAAAGACTTCCTGCACCATCATGTTATTTGAGAAAATCTGAGAAATTTCCAATCAACCAGTGAATTTATATTTTCAGCATGTTACATGACGTGAATTTTATTAGAAAGACCAGTGACTGAAATGTCCCAACTGTTCCAACTGGAGATGATGCAGAGCACTGTTCTGGATCAGGGCTGCAGTATGCACAGCCAGAAAGTATGGTCATGGAACAAAAGATAAGAGAACACAGTGTATTTATTTTACAAAAAACAATGTGTATGCTATAGCAGCAAAAAAAAAAAAAGAATTGCAGGTCATTTTATGTAACTTATTTATTTTCAGTAAGACTTTTGAGTGTTACATTTATACTATATGCTGTACATTTTGTTCTGCAGGGCCAAGTTTACCCACTTTGTTTTCTCCTTTCTCACTGCTTTTGTGTCTTGACTGCAGTGCAGTCTGGATGAGTGAAATTTAAAAAGAACTGCAAAATAGCATTCTCTACTTTCTCTTCTCGTCTCCTAAAGAGACCTAGAGCACTGGCTAGAGTGTTTTGGCAGACATAACACACATCCTTTCATTTCACCTGGGTATTATAAGTTCTTCCTATCCACGTCCATTTTGAAAATCCCCAGACTTCAATTATACATCCAGCATTGGCAAGGTATCAATGACGCATCCAGTAGTGACATCCGCAACTTTCCACACTGTTCTTAATGATGAATAGATGCAGATTATATTTCTTTTTGTGTCATTTCTTCTCAGCCATCACCCTCACCTAAACCCCACCACCACCCATCGAGGTAAAAGAAGGTGTGTTGAAATCCTTCACAGCTCAGAGCAGTGCCTAATCTTGAGTTAGTGGTTATGTGGATACGGCATTGACAGCTCTCTCTCTCTGTATGTAGCATTTGGCAGACTCCCCTATTAGTGTCTAGGTTTAGCGGCAAGAAGCGGCAAGATGCTTCAGCATACTTACCACTGTAACAATCAGGGGGATGGAGGCTGTGGGGGTAACATTGCAAGAGGTTTTGCAGCCGAAAATACAGCATCTGGCTCCTTTGTTGGGCGATAAGGGAAAGGTGGAGGTGTGTGGGTGGGTGGGTGGGGGGGTTACAAGCACACAAGGAGCGATCTTGGGAGCTGAACAAATCTGAGAGCAGCATTATGGGTTGGTAAACATGAAAGCCATAAGAGGCTGCGGGATTTGCCGTTTTCCTATTTCCTTCTTTTTTTTTTTTCTTTTAGAGGGCTTCAGTGCTAGGTACAATGATGAGATGGTGGTGGTGCAAGTGGAGAGATGGAACTAAACAGAAAAAATGAAAGGCAGAAAAAGAAAGAAAGTGAGAAAGCAAACAAGGAAGTAAAGGGGGTGGGGAGTAGAGGAATAGGACAGTGAATAAAGTAAAAGGTGAAAGTAAAGGCATGATAGAGGAGGATATGAAGAAAGAGCAGAGAGGTATCCAAGCACATAATAAAAGATGAGTTTAGTGCTCTACAATATATTTTCACTCTTCCATACGCATATGTTGTCACTCCAGTTTGAATCTCAATTCTGCAGCTCAAAGGTTTGGCCTGTGGATGCAGCTAGTTGTCACAAAGATGTTTCAATAATGCTGAATTCACATTATGAGGAATAGTCCTACATAAAAGTAAACAATGATAAAACATTTTTAGCTTTCAGCAGGCAAACCATGGATCAATCAATTCTATACCAAACAGTGAAGCTCAGCTTTGTACAGTTTTGAGGCCACTATTCAGATTGAATTTGGCCTGAGCAGTATGTGTTCAAAAATACACAAATGACAGTAACTTTGGAAGATATGCACTTGAATGGCCAGTGCAGCATACAAGCACTTGTTCAACATACAGTATGTATAGTAAGTGAATATTATGGTATAGTCTATACTTTAAAGCCAACAATCTATCATAAACCACTACATTTAAGAGTTTAAACATCATGTACACTTTTTAAATGAAATGATGAAACAAAAAACTCACGTCCTCAATTTATCATCTCCATGTTTGTGAGTCTTTTGGGAATAATTTTCAAACAAAAGAACATGTCAATACAACATATGTCCTGCTGCTGACTTTCATCTCTTGTGTTCCAGATTAAATTTCAGATTTTAGTCTGAGCAGCACATTAATGTACCAAAAGAATAGTTAAATCTGAAAAATGTTACAATATCAGTGTATAATATCAGTATATATATGTATATATATATATATATATATATGTGTGTGTGTGTGTGTGTGTGTGTGTGTGTGTGTGTGTGTGTGTGTGTGTGTGTGTGTGTGTGTGTGTGCTCCCATGTTTCAAAATGAAGCAGGCTTTGAACATAACCATAGATCAAAAGTTTTATCATAGCCATGCTATTATAAAATAGCCCTGGCTCTGGCACTGTTTTTTCTTTGTTTGATTGTTTTCATTTTTTTCATTTTTGTTTGTTTGTTTCACCTTAATTCAAAAATAGTGAGTCAAAACTCATGTTGCCCAGCATAAATTTTAATCCTCCATGCTTCTCTTACAATTGTCAACTTTGGTCTGAGCAACATAAAATCACACAATATACTCTATCGTGGCCTTCTTGTATTTATTCTTGTATTTGTTGGTCAAGGAATAAACATGACAGGAACCCAGTTTCTAAAGTGTTTTACAATTTCAAATTTTGTAATGTATTTGTCTACTTATTTTCTGCATATTTACTACTGCCCTGTATGATTTGGTTAACTTGATTTGGTAGACGGTGTGAACACCCTAAACCTGTTGGCCTTCTTCTTGTTTATGGTGGTAGATGGTGATTGCAACATCTATGCATAACTGCCACATTTACATTTCCAATTATCTGAAATGGCTTCACCTTTGCCTTTACTAAACCAGCATCTAGTATGTTGCTCATGCTAGATGTATTGTGACACTGATGAAGTCAGGTGGGAGGTTGGAAACTCTTTGTCTTCTACTCTTCTGTAAATTAAGAGACTCGTGGAGTTTGACCTTCTCCTGCCATCACTGGTCAACATGATAAGGATATCGTACACCACATTTTCTGAGCAGTGTGAATTCTACAAGTAGGTTAGCAAGTGTGACATTAAGAGGATTATTTTGGAAACAAGCATTCAAGGGAAACAAGAATCGAGAGCATTTCCCCCATAAATGTCTTGCCAACTTTTAATTGATGTAGAAAAATCAAAGTACAAAAAATATGTTCTTAGACTGTCACAGGTTAATACATAGCAGCAGTCAACTCACTGTCAAGCACAGGACATAAATGCAAAGTTACCACACTGTGTTTATGTTAAAATGCAGTAATAAAACAGAGATGCAAAAGTCTACCAGTTATAACCCAAGCAGTACAAACTTGCTTTATATGTGGAAACATGGAAAATGGAGGTAGTCCATGGACCTAAATTCCACCTGTGTTGCTTAAAGATTTTTTGAGATTATCCAAAGCAGCAACATTGTTTTCCATTCATTTTGCTACCATATTTAATTAGGTTTCTTTAAACAGTTAAAAACTACATTTAACATTTTGTTTTACATTTGAAAATCTTTGTTATTTTTGTTAAGTTACCCGTTTATGGTAGAGATATTAAAGAAGGGGCTGTTTTTGAAAATAGTCCCTGTTAGACATTGCATGCTTGGTGTGTCTGAGTATCATTTTCTGACAATAGGCCCTAAGATGGCCTTGATGCTTGCTTGCCGTATTTGCTGCTCTGTTTTTTTTTCCCTGTGTACAGGGGCTGACCCAATGGTATGGGACATATATGGGCCTTGTGTGTCCCAAGTATAAAGCAAGATCTCTTTTCCTCATAGGCAACAGATGTTGTGGTGTTTGTTGCTTATCTTTTCTTCTGCTGCAAAACACTGTGCTGCACATTCTCCCTTATCCATTTTTCAGTAGCTAATTGTATGTCAGTGTACCTAAAATATGCCATGAAGAGCTGTATGGTCAGAATTTCCAATCACACAGTGGTAAAGCCCACATCATTTGCTTCCTCATTTTCCTATTGTATGTTGTTATTAGTCCAGGTGCAGTGTTGACCCTACAATGACTTTGTGTTTACAAATGCTGGCTCATTTGTAATAGATAGGAGTGAAATCTAAACTGACAAGAACTAAGTGCATCGATGTATAATTCTCTGGTTTGGTACGGACTAAGTGAAGAAAATGGCGATTTGATATTTAAAAGTATACGGAGCAGATTTGAAGACAGATGTACATCTCTGTGCATACAGTAGTCTCTAATCTGCAGTGGTTGTGTCTGTTGTGATCTTAATTTGTTCTGGGTGCCATCTTGACTTGGATCACCTTTGAAGCTGGTCTTAAAATTGACTTGAAGTTCTTCTCTACAGATCTCCATCCACAACAGCTGACTGAGTTTAAAGCATGTGTTTGGACTAGTGGGAAGAAGTACATAAAAGCTGCATCCCTGACAGTACTCAGTGTTTTGGCTTGAGGGAAGGGAGAACTCTCACCCTGCCGTTGGCTGCTTAGTGGAGATAAAAGATTCAGAGTTTTTTCACCTGCGTTTGTCTCTGCCACTCTGTATCTTGGAATTACACCAGGGAGCCGGTCGATAACGCCACTACAATCAGGCTCGCCACAGTGAGAAGCGTGTTCTCCTTTCAGGGCTGTCACAGAGGAAAGACAATGCAGCACACCTGTAGGCTCCACCGAGAGCTTCCTCTGTTTTATTGTCAGTTCAGCGCACTGGGACTGAGGCGTGAGCTGCTGCTTGCCCCTCTGGATACTCTCTTACATTGCACAGAAAAGGCTATAGCAAGGCTTTTTCTAAGACATGTGCTGCATGCTCACTCATTTGTTGGATGCAGTTGTGCAAAATGAAAGTCGTAGTGCTGTAGTTAAGGACTGCTTCATAATACAAATATAGTATTCAGCAAAATATCTATATTGATCCTGGAAGTTCATTCTCACCTTGTAAATAGTAGTTTGCAATAATAATAATAATAATATTTAATAATCTTAACTCCAGATTCACTTGTAAACTTTTTCTATATGCTTTCAACTACATCTCATTATCTTCTCACAGTAAATTTTTAGCTGCTAAAATTTAGTAAAATATTAACTTCTAGTCATCTCAACCTGCTTGCAATTTTGGTTTTCATTTTCCAGATTTTATTTATTTATAAATTTATTTTTCAAGCAGATACTGATTCTTATATCCGGTTACTGTTTTTGAGAGCAGATATGTTACAAACATTCCAAAACATGGCTGCTTTCAGTAGCTGTGACGATAGTTAATGCAACAAATAAACTGCCCTTGGTATTTCCCACAGGATAGGTATACAAAGGTACGCCTCTCTATTTTTTCTACTTTTTGAAAACAAAAATAAACCAAGTTTTTGGCTCCCTTTCTGATTTTTTTGGTATTCTTTCCCTTTATTAGATAGACAGAAAATAGAAAGGGACAGGAAACTGGGAGAGAAAGGTTGGGGTCTTAAACCCCTATAGTGCCAAAAAGTTTTTTTTCATTAACTAAGCTTTGCACGCAGTGTCAACAACTCACATTTAAATGTCTTTTTGTGGAACAGATGCACAAACTGATGAACAACCTTCTGCTGTGACAATGTCATTTGTGTGACAGAGTGACTGCTGACAATCAAAGATCAATAGTGATTAATAAACCAATATTATGCACAGAGGATTGTCCCAACACTAGGCCTGAAAGAAATGGTTATGGGGACACTGTGTACATCTGATACTGGCTAGAATCATGTTAACTGTAACTAGTCAACTGCTAACCACCATGCTGACTAGTGGCTTTAGTAGACAGTAGTGTCAATCCCCCACCTCCAAACACCTCAAAACATAATGTTGCAGTTTTTTTTCAAGGACATTGGATTCAGTTTGTGCCATGGTAATGAACTAGATCTGAAACTTGAGGTTAGTAATCCATTAGAGAGAATGTATCTTGATTTATTCTTTTATGCTGTATAGCAATGCCATTTAAAAAGTTCATCATTTTGAGGTGTTCAAATGCTGATGAGAGGCTCAGAAATCTGAGGGATGGAGTTGGCTGCTGAACAATACAGCACAGAAAGGTTGTGCTGTGAACAATTAAACTCAGAAACTTGCAAAAACTGACATGAAGTAGCAGATAATGTGAATTTGTTGATTTTAATTCTGTATGATAACAGATGAGAGGACAATTACTTTTATACAGGAATATACCAACAATGTGAGTGTTAAAAACATTGTTGGTGGCAGAGAATTAAAATACAGAGAAATGGGCTGCTAACCAATGGCTTGGTAGTCAGATCCATGGTCTGGCAGGGCACATCAGTGGTGGAGAACATAAAGAAACGTACTTGACCCTTCTTTATTATCTCCATTGACGTGCCCTTTAGCAGGGAAACCTAGCCCCAGGCAGTTCTAGTGTTAACCCTGTTTCTTGTGAATTATGTTAATATATTATAAAAGTGTTTTTCCCCTTATGGGGTTGTTGCAAACTTATCTGCTGCAAACATTTTTGCATTTCTGCACCACTGTTGACAGGAGGTGGTTGGGGTGGATGTGAGACACATCCAGACTCCTGTCTGTAGTTAGGTTTAGTCATTAAAAGCACTTTGGTTAAGGTTGAGAAATATCTTGGTTTTGGTTAAATGTAAATAAATGTGTCTCATCTCATTGCAAACATTTTTCTGTATTGAACCAGACCACGATCTCTCCCAATTCTTAACCAAGTGCTATGACAGCCTAAACATAACCATAACAATACTAGGTCAAATGTATATGGCTGGCACACCCTTTAGCTTTTTTGTTCTCTCCTGCTGCTTGTTCTCACATATATAGTATTTTAATAAAGCTGAATTCACAATATAGATATTGCTGCTGTCAGACAACAGAACAACCATTAAATAGAGATTAAATGTGGCCCAAGATGACATGTTAAGCAGCACTCACATCCAAGCCATTTCCAAGCTGTTGCTCTGCTGCTAAAATCCTGATTTTATAACAGCAGTGTCTTTTCACAAAATCACCAAACACACAAGTTAAACACAATGGTTGTACTATAATTTCAGCTGTATTTATTTGTACAATGATCACTCAGATAGAAAGCTAACTTCATTCCGCAATGCAGCAGTCAGCTGACAAATAGTGTAACTTTATCAGTCAGTCAATCAGTCAGGATCATTTGCATTTATAAGGCTGGCTGTCGGGAACCAGCCAAAGAAAAGTTTAATAATGTTGTAGTCACTTTAAGTGGATATTGTCCTGCAAGACATTTTGGCGGAAAACAAATAGTTGTCATTGAGCATTTTACTGATACATTCAGTATCAACATTTTTACGACTTTACAGTATATTCATTAAAACATCTCTTCATTATGTTAACCAGTCAGTCTAGTCATGATTATGTTTACTACAAAAGTAAGTTTACTTAGTTGCAAATACAGTAAATGTAATTTCTATTAAAAAAGGTTTGCCTGTGGCACCGCTCAGTGCTTAAAGACCACTTGTACCGGGCAGCTTTCAGATATGAATGGGTTTATCTGTGTTTGTGTGATTAGGATGTCCCTGAAAAAAGCATTACTCTCAAAGGGTAAAACAGAAAAAAAAAAAAAAGTCTACTACTGTAGCTTGTTGGCCAGTACTCTATTTTTGACCAATATTAGCCTTTTGATTATCATTATTTGAATATAAATATCAACTTATCTCAGAGTCGAGGAGGAGTTGATAAAAATGTAATATAGAAATGCACATCTGGTTTGCCTTAATTTGTTACTTTGTTCTTAGGGCAGTGGGTACTTTATGTACTTTTTGCCCAAATTTTTCCCTTTCATGTGTTCAAAACCTGACTCAGTACTTGCAACAAATAGGGGCCTGAAAAAGACATCATTAAATTAAGGATAACAACTCATGACGAAATATGGTAATGATAGGTATCAGTATTGCAAAGTGTGTGTGGAAGTATTGGTGATAAAAGTAAATATAAATAACGCAAAAGCAAACTAATCTAAACTGAAGGCCATGTGGAAGATGTTCTAGTTGCTCAGCAACAACAAAGAACACCTAGGATAGCAGTCCTTTTATATCCTAAGGCCACTCCCACTCCAGGTGCAGCCAACCAATTCCAATGAACCTCTTTAACACTGGTACTCCTGGAAGACAGTCAAGTGGAGACAGTTTGAGAGAGGTAGATGGGAGAGAGATAAAAAGGCCTTCAAACATGCTTGAACCATCTAACTGGTGGACAACACAGAAGGCTTAAAAGTAAAACACTACGACCTTTGTATGATTTTGGGAAATAGTCATTTAATCTCTATTTCTCCTTAAGACATCATAGTTAGTCATAAGATATGGGAACCTGCTGTTCTTTTGACACACCAGCTGGTTTCACTATTTATTTATTATTTTCTGTAGTCTACAATTGCTCCAAGGGGATTAATAAAGTTGTGTTGTATCATTGTATCACCCAAATGAATGATGGCGTTTCTTCCTTGATCATAATTCTGTCTCTCTGAATTTCTGCCTATCCCTGAAGAGCTGCTGAGCCTAAAACAGACATATATATTCCACCTGAAAAGAATAAAATGTCAGTGTGAAACAGAATAAGATATATTTTATTGATGTACACTGCTGTGTCATTAACCATTAAAACAAACTACTTTCTAGGGGTGACAGAAACTTCTGACTTTACCATTTAAGGCAAAGCACTTGACAGTGTATATGCATAAAGGCAAGAAAAATGAAAAAATCACTCTTCATTTCATTGCTGCTTTTAATCTATCAGTGATTGCAAGTGAAAGATAAAAGTTCTCTGCTTAAATGAGTTCATGTTCACTTTTCTCTGCAGATTCATTTTGTTTTCCCTTTCTCTGCTTCCTTCAAAATCTCCCTTTATTCCCTGCCGCTCCATCTTCCAAGTTCTACTGGATTTCATCTTTTCTTTGCATCAATATAATCATCCCAAAAAACTTGAATCTTTTGAACTTGAAGAGACCCCCCCCCAACAAAAACGACAAACACATAGACACAAACACACACACACACACACACACACTTGCACTCACACACAAAGACTGGCAGGGATCTTATGCATTCATGGGCTGATGATTCCGATAATCCAAGTTCAAATACAATTCCTGGATCACAGGATTTAAATGACATTATATAGAAATTAGATTTCACATCTAGAGCAACTGAACCTCCCCCGATCCCATCTCTTTCTAATTATGCTACTCTTTCTTCTTCTTCCTTTTTTGTTCATTCTGCTTGAATACAGGCAGGGATATTCTTTAGCAGCACAATGCATCTATTACAATAGAAAGTAACCCAAGAGCTGCTATATATTCCCAGAGATGGCTCCCCAATGAATTGGCAGTGTGTTTGATTCATGGTGGGCTGCTGTGCTACAGAAAGCAGAGTGGGAGCCTATCCAGCCATCTACCTGTAACTGACACAGTGAATATTTACTGGAGGAAGCCCGGTTTGCCTGATTTTGTTCTACATGAACTTCAAAAAGTGTTTAAACTGATATCATAAAGGTGATATCAGTGATATGAGTTGCTCTGATTTCCTAAAGTGATGCAGGCGTAGATGACTACTGAGGTCAATTTTCATTCTCTACATTTACAAACATTTTAAATCTTGGCTCAGGCTGTCTGATCATCATCTACACATGCTGCTGTGTATGCATGTCTTCCTGCCCCTCTGTGTGTCCGTTTGTACAATATATCTGCTGTGTGACTTGACGAAACTAAATAAAGTGAGCAAAATTGAATCAGTTTCTTTGTAGATACATAGATGTAGAGTCTCTGATGTCACTCAAAGGTCTGTGTATGAAATCTTTAAAGATTTATTGAGGTTTGTAATATATTCTTCAGTTACACTTTTTTTCATTGAAGAGACATGCACAGGTTTGGCTCACACCAGCTCTTCATACACCCATTCCTAAGTTTTTAACCTAAAGTCCTCTGTAAAGTCCTTTGTGAGTTCTTAGTAATTAGTAACTAGTTTCAAACTAGCTAGAAATGTGAGTAAGCGAGTAATTATACAGAATTGTAAAGGAGACAGGTCTGGTCAGCAGTGTAGTTCCGTTCACTTCACTGATCAAACAAGTGTGCTGAATTACATTAGTTACATACTTACACCTTTACTTGAGTTTTCGTATGCATACCCATAGTTGCAAAGTTTCTGTTTCTTTCTCTGCAGGGAGTCAATCAAATATGTTTACATGTCAATATCTTTAAACGGATTTCCACTCCAAAAAGAGACACCTGATGACCAACAGCAGACAGCACCCGTGCCACTCCCTAATTTATGGAATTAAATGGGAGAGAAGTCGGAGCTGAGACTTTAAGTTTGATAGGAATTTAAGTGATAAAGTTGAAAAGATTCTGTTTTTGTATTTTATGTCAGCAAATCTCATGACAAGACCAAAACCAACAATGTGTAGTCTGTCTCTCAGTACTTTCTGACTTCCCTACCCTTTTACCCTCTTATGGCTGTCTGGCCCAAGTTCAGTGGGTCCTACTGACATGGTAAGAAAGTCTTTAAAAACACCTCACAACTGTATAGTTTCATTTGAAAAAAAAGTTCAGCTTTCAGTTTTCTGAATTGCTGGTTCTGGCGGTTATCCTCAGACAGGAGGAAGAGAATTTATCTGGGCCTATTTTCAGCAGCAGATTAACACACATCAGATTGACCTGTTTTGAGTGTGAATGGATGCAACTGGTCTAGCAGACCATGGAAAATATACTCTGCATATAAAGGAAGACAAAAAAAAATCATAACTAAAATGTCAGCTATTCTTGAAATGCATTCCTGAATATTTTCAGTAATACAGAATAGCCAGATTTGTCCTTTAAACCTGAGAATTTCTGAGTTTTAGCTTTTGTAAATAGTGATAGTGTCCAAGCTAGTTACATTCAAATAAATAAATGTCAGCATTAATGATGAATATCATCCTTAAAACATCAGTATTTGTCTTGGAGCACTTCAGCCCCACCCCCTACTCTCAGTTCCGTATTCATCAGTGGTTACCAGCCATTTAAGTCTTTGTCATAAGAGGAGTGCAGGACTGTGTACTGCATGTGACCAGGCTGAGATGGACCCAGATAAAAGGTTTCTGCCAAGTCCTGATTAGATCTGCTCCCATGTTTGTCTTCCAGTATCAGGGATTACATGATATTTATTGCAGGCTGGTAGTTCTCCCACCTAGGCCTCATAGGAGAGTGCATTCCAGCAAACTTCATGCAAATGAAGCTGCCATCTTCTCTAGAGTGTGTATCTGCAGCTTGTTTTACTCTGTCCGACCCAACTTAACCCCTGCAGATGTAGATCATTTTCCCTATCAATGAGCTTTATTATTGCAAATCAACATAAAACGGCTAATCGATTAAACGCCAAGTGTGGGAGTAATTTGTTTACCATAGGCAAATTTGATTTTACTTTATATTGTGAGATTTTGCGGAAAACGGAGAGT
The DNA here is from genome assembly GCA_016859345.1 of Istiophorus platypterus. Lineage (NCBI taxonomy): Eukaryota > Metazoa > Chordata > Actinopteri > Istiophoriformes > Istiophoridae > Istiophorus > Istiophorus platypterus. The sequence goes on from CM029116.1 coordinate 26,196,699, forward strand.
GCTGCAAACTTTCTAAAACAGATTAGTGTGATTTCTATAAACTTGTGCTTCTGCTAATTTATGCTTCTGCATCAAACCTACACTGTACCTACAGCATAACCATGTACCCTACACCATATCCTGATGTGCACCTCCTATACAGATCGCGAGAACTGTGATTGGTCAGCTTGGAAGCATCGCATTTCCGGCTTCTCATCGCCAGGTGTCAGACCAACAATCTCCTCCAACATCTTCTTTCGTTTATGCATTGTAGTAATTTCAGAAAAACTAACTACTGTTGTTTATCAGCTCCAGCTGCGTCAAGATCCCCTCAATTTCAATCAACACTGTTTCAAAGTGCACTGACAAACTCATGGAAAAAAATGGTGGAAAAACTCAACACAATGGAATATAAACCTCATCGCCAACTAGTGGTTTGGGGGTGTAATGTTGACAACAAGCCAGATGTATAAATTCTCAAGATGCTGTAGGCTCTGCATAGACTTGATGCAGAAGAATAAATCCAACTTTAGCAATAAATCTGAGTTCTGCAGACTTTCAAGTCTGATTTATTCAGTATATTTTAATTTTATTATGTTCTCTTTGTATATCAGCCTCAACTCTTGGGTGCCCACAGCAGGACATGTAGTTGTTAACAAAACATTGATACACGCATATCATCTTACAACAAGATTATTAGAAACCATTTATTCACATTTTACAGTATATACTTCTTATAAATGCTAAATGAAGGTTAAGTGCTATTAGGTTAATATATATAGAGACGACTTTAGACAAATTTTTGTTCTCAAAAATGAAGAATAGAAAATAATTCTACTGCCACATTAGATTTATATAACAACTTGAAACATGGGCTTATTGTTTTTTTCTCATGGGCCAATTTTAGCCCATTTGCCCTATGAATGGGTTCACAATTCAGAAAAGATGAGAAACTCTATATTCTATACTCTTGTATAGATGCTGTTTAAGAGGCTTCCCCGTGTTAAAAATATTGAATTGCCAAGTTATATTTCTATTCATGTATGTATGAGGGCAGAAGAATGGTTTAATATAAATTCAAGAATTGGCACAAGAAAATAACAAATATTGGCAGCTTACCCACTTAAAAATCCCTCATCTCCTGTTAGGCCAGCCATTAGAAACTCATGCAGAACAAACAAACATTGTTCCCAAATACAGTACATTATTTTAATTCTTGTACCCAGAAGAACTGTTCATACCTGGCTGCGTCTTGGGTGATCAGATCACAAGTGGACACCTCCAAGTAAGTCAGCTCACAACTGCTATTAGAATGCATCTCGACTGACCACTTGTGATCGGTTCTTGACTTCCGGCTCTACATGCAAATAAACTTGTACATCATTTCTATTTGCAAGACCATATGCACTGTTGTTTTTAACCAGCAGAAGGCAGCAAAGTATTTCCTGTACTCAGACTGCTGGAAATTAAAAGAAGAAGAAGAGAGCACACGATACAGGCTGGGTCTATTCCTTGGGGTGGTTCAGGCAAAACAAATCTAGAGATGTTTGACACACTTGTAATAAAAAGTATCTCAACGGGCATCAGAAATTTAAGACATCATGTCCACAGCCAGCTTACGTGATTTGAGAACCAACTGAATAAGTAAAATGAGTATGTACAACCACTTATCCAGAGGACATCAGTGGAGTAAGCGGTCCTTAAATGTGGCCCAAACACATTTGCATAATGTATACACACAATTTGGCCATATGCAGCCCAGAATGTGGTCTGAGCAATTGGAATCAATGCTTTCTCAGTGCTTCTTGGATGCATTCACACATGTACACTTGTGATCACCCAAGATGGATGTTAATGCCAGGTATGAAGAGGGCCAAAGTTTCAAAGACAAAAATGTGACAATTTTAGGGGATTGTGGCCGAATGGTGAAGAATGGTGCATTCATAAAAAAATTTGTCTTGGGTTTGAATATTCACTGTTAGTCACTAGTGACTGTTAAATTCATATAGCTTGAATATGGCTAGAACAATATATATGATACTCTCAGCCAGTTAGAAGAATAAAATAATCCTAATAACCTTGAGATGACAAACGGGGATATCTTTGTGTTAATGGGTTAAACAACACATTTCAGAATCATTATCAATATCATAAGCTTTTAAACAGCATAAATTAGTCCTAAAGCCAAAGGTTTGTTGAAACATTAACTACAACTGCAACTTGTATGTGTGGGCAATGACCTCAATCTGTTTGTTTCCAACATGAAAATAAAAGTAAAGATACATGTTCACATCTGATGTCCAATAGCTTGCAGTCCTCTTACACCTCCTCCTCCCTTAGGGGCTCAGCTGGACGTCCTAAGCAGGGGGCAAACATGGGTGCAGTTCTCTGATACTACTGGTGACCATCAGTTTGCCAAGCCAGCTAATTTACAGCCAACCCTCCTCAACCCTGTGATATCCAGCCTCCAGCAACCCCCCAACGACCACCAACCCCCTCCAAACAACACTTTTCCTCCGTGCACACACACTTTCTCTTCCCTCTCTCTATTTATCTCTATTTCACTCTTTCTCTCTGGCTGGGTGTGAAGGCGCCAGCAGCACGCTCCAGTGGAGACAAATCAGACCTTGCCAGCCATGTCATCGTAAAACATCCCCCTGGAAGGTTGTGACCTCCTCACCCTTTCAACTCATCTGCAGGCATAGAAAGTCAGGAGAGAAGGGTTCCATGCAGCAGCATAACTACCTCATCAACATTATCAGAGGAGTAGAATCAGGAAATCATATGAACTGAAAAAGAGTTCAATGACGCACATGACCAGGGATGGAAATATAATGACTAAATACAGTCCAACACATGCACTGCATGCAATGCACTGTAGAGAACCAGTGTAGAAGAAATGCCGATAAATACTAGATGACTCTTAGCAGTTATCTTGCTCCTGTGTACAGTATTTATGTCCCGGGTAAAGGGTCACTGTGCTCCCAATACATACATACCTTATAGGATCACCTGAGATCCCACAGCGCAGTCTACATTGGCATATATCTATATATAAATGTATTTAGAGACAACCCCATTTCCTAAAAATTACAGATATGCCTAGTTTCAATACCTAACAATATATTTTGTAGCATATATATTTTAGGATCATAATGCAGAAACATTCATTTATTGAATGTACCTGTGAACTGATGACTGTCAACTCAAATGAACTGAACGTATCAATAAAAATTATGCACTCAATATTATCTACTTTTATTTTTATATATTATTTTCTCCTAGAAAGTAAATTATGGTTAAATGAATTGTTCTAAATTTAAGGGTTGTTACTTTGCTTTCTTTACAAGAGTGAGGTGAGAACATTGATATTAAAAATAACTGTATGTTAGGCACTGAATATGATTTATATTTAATACCAATCAGCAGGAAAGTGCCTTCTGAAATGCATATGACTAGGTTAAGATTAGGAAATGATCATGCTTATAATACAAAGAAACCACTGTTGACTTTTGGTAAAGGAAAGGATGCAAACTTGGGCTTTATCAGGTACAGACAATACTTTGCACAAACATCAAGAAAGCACCAACCTATGCAGGACTTTAGGAGATTTAGTGGTGGGATGCTCACATTTTGATAAAGAGGTACCACATGAATATGGAGATGTTTTTTCAATTTTATTTTGATCCCATCTTTGGTGCTAAAAACTCAGTGTTATAGTATTTTGCATTATGCTTCCAAACAATTGGTCTTCAAGCTCTCCTTTAACTGTACACAGCATCCCTTTTTACTGCCGAAAAGATCCCCCTACCTCTCCTAAAATGCATATACATACACTCATACACATTCAACCTCATCCAGCGTCAGACTCCCTGTTGCTCTAACCTGATGGAGCCATCAGCCAGAAACCAGACAGGGAGCAGTTGTTCTCATGGTCTCATCCCTGCTGCAGAGCTTTGACACGGGGAGAGACAAACAATTTGGCCTCCCTCCCACAGTCACAGCTCTGGGAGCCAGCAGGGGAGGCAACAAGGGGCTGTTGTGTGTACGAGTGCGTGACAGAGAGAGAGAGAAAGAGAGGTCCCTTGGTGTAGGTGCCTTTCAGTCAGTGAAAAAGAAAGTCAGGTCATATTTCTGAGAGGGAGTGTAAGTTTCAAAATGGCAAATGTCAGATACAGGCATAGGGGATCTATTTGCAGCCAAATAATTTGTTCCATGAATGTTGAGGACATTTGCTTTCAACAAGTGGGGTATAGTTTCACTGTATTCTTTGCATATATATATATAACCTCTCTTTGGTCCTTTCCAAGAATAGAGGATGTGCAACACAGGTTGTGTGGTCAGCTTTGAATATTGCCACAGACATGGTAAGACTATCAGGCTTTTGACACACGGGCTAGGACAAAGGGAAACGGGGTCGTGTGGTGAAATGGTTAATGTGAATCTTAATAGAGGCGGCAATGTCATTATCTCCAAATCCCTCTCGACCAGGGGGTCGCGCCGTCGACGGCCACTTTACATCCCGAGCGTGTCGGGCCGAGAGACTGGGGGCATGACTGCCAATCCCATCCGGAGGATTTGTGTCCTCCTCCACCAAATTCAGTAAGTGCATGCAGGCTCATAAAGGTGTTGAGAATTGAGGAATTTGTCTGGGAGACATGGCCAAAGTCAACGAGCTAGTTTTGCCTTTCAGCTGCAGAGAGAAGGAAGAGAGTTGAGGCCTTGTGAGGCACCAGAATCCGGCTTCTACGTCCACTGAAACAAGCCAGAGCAAAGGAAGGCTGCCTGCCCTTAAATGAGATGAACACTGTCAGATTTACACACTGCCATGGTTTCAACCAACGCCTGATAATCCCTTCCCAGAAATAAATTGTCCCATTAAAATGAAATGTTGCCCATATAGGTTTAATAAATTGAAAACGCTTGTTTGAATCCTCGGTAATTTGGATGGAATCCCAAGCATATAGCAAAGGCTCAAGCAAAATAAGATTATTTGCTGTGTATTATAATATATGCAGCAGTTTTTATGCAACCAAACAGTGTCAGTGAACCCCCCAAATGAAATGTGTGCTTATTTATATGCAGTTATTCAGGTATGCAGTAAATTCCAATTACTTCTTAAGATTTCTATTTAGCATGAGGGGGAAAATGTGACAGGGAAGCTCTGTGTTTTGAGCAGCATTGTAAATCTCGTTAACTCTTTGCAGCATATAGTGAGAAATCTGCATTCATGTCAGGCAGTGAGCAGTGCATATGATTTTAACAACTAGCTAATAGTCCTGGATGGGGTTGAGTTAAAGGGGTCTGAAGTTGATTCAGCTAATGTGGAGATTTCAAGGGTGATTCTGACAGATTTGTTTCTGTGATGATGCTTGTATTTTGTAACGCTATTCAAAATATTTAAATATAACAATTCGCATTAATACATTTAATGTAAACTGTTGACAATGTTAGTTTCTGAAATACATTTAGATCATGGTGGGACTCTAGATATCCCCACTAAAAACTTGATTATTGAAAATGTTCATAGTTTTCATCCTGTGAGGCACTGTGACCCCCCCCCCCCCACACACACACACACACAGACACACACACACAGCCCACATGCTTTTCTTTAGTTAAAGGTTGGAACACATTAAATATTTAAATGAAAAATCAATTTTGAAAAAAAAAAATATTTTTAAACAACTGAATTCATGTTTTGTTGTGTTATATCTTTATGATGGTTCATCAGGGAGGGATTTATAAGTTGCCCCTGGCATAAAGAAAATCTACTTGGCTGCTCATTTAATTTTGGCTGTCCTAAAAGCACAAATGTCCTCTGTGTATTTTTCATCATAAATTAGTTATTTATTCATACAGTTTTTCTCTGCTTCCTCAAAATTGACCAGGTTTAATTTGATATAGCATCCTTGACCTTGAACCACAGTCAGGGTCCACAACAAGCTTTTTCCAGAGCTTTCAAGCAATATTTACAACATGAGATTCAGTCAGTTGTCACCATCAGTAAGTAAACATTAATATGACTTTCTGTCAAATTATAGTTAATATGATTTTTTTTAGCAATTGTAAAAGTTGTTTTTCAGCACATTTGTTTACTGCTAAGTAACTTAATAACTTTTAATGGCTTGTGTTTTCCTTGGAAGGTGGTTACCCTGCTTCCAATATCTTACATGCTGTTTGTTTGGGGTTACTTTAACATAATGACTGGGACTGGACCTGGCTAATTCCAGTGAACCAATGTATTGGTCTAAATGAGATGTGTGTCTTTGAGTATATGCCTCTTTGTTCTACAGTGCTATAAGCTGGGTCCACTCACTGCATTTTCAGTCTATTATGACAACATGAGTTTGATTCAGTAGGCATCATTGGTTGAAAGCTCCAGAAGAGAAAAACAAAAAAACAAGAATCTAAGAAATAATTTAATTTATTCAGTAACTTTTACTAGAGTTTAAAGATTTTCTGCACTTCTGCATAATGCAAAACAAATCTTAAAACTGTTACTGAATTGATTTTTCTTTTGTTTTGTAACTTTCTTTTTTGGAGGTTGGGGGAGGAATGTTTACCCTACATAAATGCCTCATTTACTGATTTTCATGTGTTACGTTTCAGCTCATCATATTCTCCACAGAATTGTGAATTTACTTCACAGTATGATCTATGATAAATTAAAATAGGGGTTAACAGAGTGGCTGTGTGATTTTAAGGTTGTGCATTTGCTGCTATAAATATTGGGACCAACCCTGGATTTTAAAAAATACATTTATTGCTAGCAAACTCATTCGCAGGTATTACTGAGACATGTGTCTTTGACTGTGTGCTTATGTACACATTCTACTGTTTTAAGAGCCAGGTCCACTTATTAGCTTATTTAGGGGCATTCAACTAATGATTACTAGTTGAAAGCTCCAGCAAAATGAGAGGGTTTCTCTGTCAAACCACATAATTGATTGTTGTTTGTGTGTGTGTGTGTGTGTGTATGTGTGAGTGTGACCTGCAAAATTCCACGAATTTTATCTTTCTTTATGACTTATAATAATGTAAAGAAACAATGGGGAGGGCAGATAAAGAACAGTGAGGGTCCATGCATAGGGCACCATCAAGACTGGGACAAGCCCTGAATTTTGATCAAAAGGCGAATACCGACGAATTCATTTGTTAGTCTAACTCAGTTGCGCGTCTTTAACTGTGCTTCTCTTTTCAGCTGTGTTATGATCTACAGTATGAGTTGAGGCCGGACGCTTCTACCCCCCCCCCCCCCCCCCGCCCACACACACACACACACACACACTACTCAGTCCCTCGTGTTGGACCCCAGGGGCCCTAAATCCCCGCTGCTCTTCCCTGCAGTCCCCCTCTGACGTGCAGCATGCCGAGGCGAGCAGCGCTTTGCCTATGCATTAGCCATCCATTTCTCCCGGCTGACACCTCTCCAACATAAAACCGTAAGGCAGAGGTAAAATATGTCTCTCCTGGCGAAAATAAAGCTTTGTCTGCCTGCTGATCTATTGGATATAAAAATAAAGCCTCGGCTTTGATGCGGGCTTTACCTTATGCGCGCGCCTTTGCTTTTCGCTCACACATAAGCTCCAATGAAGATGGATAGTGCGGGATTGGCCGCGGAGCGTCCAGCACAGCAGCATCGCTCTCTCCACTTCTTCCTCCTCCTCCTCCTCCTCCCCTCTTTCCCTCTCTTACTGTATTTTTTCCACGGATGTTGTTGAGGACTGCGCTGTTTGTTATTGATCAGTGAATGTCGATAATTATGCAGGGATTTCCATCCTAATCGGCTTTGTAAAAGTTGTGCGCGTTCATATTAAAGAATAATCATAGGCTTCCTGATTCCTGTTTGATGTCAATGATTTTTTTTCCAGCGGCCGTGAGAAAATTTCCAGATATATGCGGACATCTGTGATTCCACAATATTCATTGTTTGTGGTTCTCTGGTATATTGTCCAGGCCTATAACTGCATTTAGAGGAAGCACTTGCGAGAGTTCTTCCGCTAACACCCTTCTAACACTTTGAAACATATGCCTGTGTAGAAAATGTAAGAAAGAAGCCGCGTTAGGTACGAAAACATCTTTAAAATACTTTCAGGTTTAGCTTTGAATATTTGATTTTCTTTCACGCCATAAGAAAGCGTTTCTACCTTTGTTTGTGATCACTGAGTTTCATTAAAGTCAATCACCACAGAGCATAAATCATTCGAGGCCATTCAGTCCTACAGCACCTCACAAAAAGTGTTGATCGTCACAAAATGATTCACCAGAAAGCAGAAGTTTCAAAATCAGCAGCATAAAATTACATTTTAAGAATCATTCTAGCCTTTTTGTTGTGATTTGCGCATCTTTTTAAGCCAGTTATTTTATTAGATTAGAATTTATGTTATATATACATCTCCTACTTTAATCGAAGAATCCTTAAGACCATTTTACCCTCGGTTCAAAGACCCCTTCAGTAAGATTTTCCACGGGCCCTGTTTGGTGCTCTAACTGCCGTTTTAGAAGGCTCTAAATGTCCCAGATAGTAATAATAAAATCGCTCAAAATGGTTGTTATTAAAAACAAGGCGAATTGATATTTCTTTCGTCGGATTTACAACGATAAGTTCAAAATTAGAAGTAGGATTCTCCTGAATTACCACGCGCTGTTATTTTCACCATTAGGATACTCATCGTCTCACCATTATTAAAAGACAAAAAACAGTCTCATGGTTGAGCGTCACTGGGCCTTTCTGCCCCGCTCAGCTGTATATTTTAATACAGGTATCAGCAGCGGCCAGTTCTCCCTTCTCCATGCTTGCGGGCTTTTTACTTCAGAGCAGAGAAATCCGCTGCGGTGGCTGCAGCAGCAGCAGCTATCTGCCGCTCTGCAGCCACGCAGCTCGTCCCCTGAGCATTGGCCAGCGGGCGATAATATCTCAAAGGGAGTGGTTATCGCCACACATTATATTATAATCATTAGTGATCCTAGCCCTTTCACCCCGACTGCAGAATAAGCGCGGAGTACCATTAATCTAAACTAGGGGAAGTGCTTTAGAGGCTGCTTCCCAGTGCCTTCATGTATGTACAGTTCTCAGTGATTCTGTGTGGAGCATTTTATATAAATTTCATACGAAAAAAGGAGGCTTCCTGGTTTTGATTTACAGTCAGTGTTCTCACTCTGATATGACGGAAATGTTGCAGTTTGTTTTTTTTTATTTGTTCAAGTGATTTAATAGGGTGTGTATGGAATCACCTGACCTATGTTTTGTATTTGTATAAATTTTATTTTTGATTCATTACAGCGGAAGAATTTTAGTGTCCAATCACGTTTTAAATTCACAGATGGCTTTTCAGGCATAGAAACAATACAGTTTTGGAGAAAACAAGAAATAACACGGAACTGAATTGAATAGAATATGTTGACTATTTATTTATATGTAGGCTATTTACTTACTTAATTGCATATCTGCCTGTCTGAAAACGCGCCCGTTTATATATATATATATATATATATATATATATATATATATATATATATATATATATATATATAGTAAAGTATATACTATACATGTTTATATGTATATACATACATATAATGAACACATGTATATATAATGAATGAGAGTGTAGATGAAAATGAAAGTGTAGGTTAAAGATTTATTCAGACATAACACCAAAATAAATTGGAATTAAGAACGTAATAATATAACAGTAACAATAATAGTATCATATCCTAAGCCCCCTCGTTACCCGGATTGAATTCGCCCCCTAGAGGAGTTAGCGGGACCGTGGTTGTGCTGTTGCGACGGTGGCCTTGTTTCTGGGTGACCTCGGAGTCTCCAGCAGGGTCTATGTTCTGGAACCAAAGCCCCCAATTCACTGAGTCATATGATCTCCTTGAGAAAACACACAGACAGTGAAGACATTGGTAGTTGTAGCAGTGGATGGTCATGGAGCTAAGATCATGACAGCCTCTGAATATCGGCTAGTATTTGCGCATCTCTGTGGGACAGTGTGTGTGTGTGTGTGTGTGTGTAAGTGTGGAGTGGGGGGTGACTGACTGAGAAGGGACAGCTGTAGGGAGATGATCTATAAATCCCATTGGATTTCTCTGAGCACAGGCTGGGACCGAAGTTGAAAAGTCTGGAAAATGTTTGCGTAGAGTTGCTGTTGGTTCAATAATCCACGTTCAGTTTACATCGGCATATGTTTGGCCGCTGATCTACAGGAGGCGCGGGGGGGGGGGCAGCTTAGCCAGTCGATTGTGGGACTCTGGGTGCTTTGCCTTAGCTGCTGCAGCCTCCCCAGTCATGTGGTATTTACCATTACAGACTCAGAATTTCCCCCAGATGTGTCAGCTATAGGGCCTTTTCTGCTGCGTGAGCACCGCGCGCCTGGATGGACTGCACGGATGGATGGATGGATAGAAGAAGGAGGGACGGTCGGAATTCGATCCTGGGAATGCGTGATAATGCTGTGAAGAATGAGTGACAGGCTGGGTAAGGCAGGGACAGATAAATGCACCCTCCAACACCTCCTCCTCTAAAAACTCAAACTCATTTTATGAATATGATGGTAAACTGTGTCAAATGTGCGCCTTTTTCATTCAGGTTCACGTACGGTAAATGTTAATTATGTTAAATACACTGTTTAAAAATAGAAAAAATTCCGAGTGGACATATTAGGTAAAAATAGTACTTTTTAAAATTATTTGACATGTTTTAGATAAAAAATTAATCCTGCTTGTTCCCTTTATTGGAAAAAATGCGGATTTTATTTGGAAGAAAATGCATTTAGTATTTTTTTTCCGTTTTTAAGACCCCGCTTTGTAATTTCAAGTAAATTACATTGCATTCACCTTCCAGTAATTCTCCCTGTTCCACCCATTGAAGTTTTCCAAGTAGGAATCGAGATGAAAAATTATACAAATGATATTAACCGAGCGAGTTTCACAGAAACAGGGCTGTTTATATCTAAAATAAACGCATTCATAAGCCAGAATGATCAGTGCGCATTATTATGAATTATGAATGTCGGTGCCTGTCTGCAACATTCTTTTGTGAAAGAAGAAATGTTTTTAAAAAATCCTGTAGAGAGGCTGCAAACAGCAGAGCAGCGGACCGGTACCCTCAGCCAGCACCAACTCCCACCTCCACCCCAGCACACTCAGTTGATCAAAGCTCCAGTCGGGGGTGATATTCCTCTCTGTATTACGGGAGTAACGGTGCCCCCCACCCCCACCCCCAGCACCCTGTCCGGCCTTACTGGACCAGCTATAAGGTCAAGGCCCCAGTTTTCACAGCTTGGCCTCCCCGGGAATCTACACGAAGAGGCAGAAACCGCTTTAAGTATCTCTTCCTCATAATTTAAACACCTTTCCCTAACCTATCTAATCACCTGCTCGATTCAGTATTTCGTCTTTACTCCAAAGTCCTCTCCCTCCTCTAGGCGAGCCCCTTGTACACTGTTGCCGTGACATTGTGTCACTAAACTGAGCCTGGAGGAGAGAGGGAAGACAAATAAACGTGTCATGATTAGAATTAATGATTGCATGCATCTTCACAGCCTCATTCATTATCTCAGATTAATTATCTCGCAGTGTACCAGTTCACTTGTCTGCACTTCATAAACCCCAAATCTCCCGGGCTGCTTTACAACACTACTACCCTGATACAAGAATATCCCTTATCTTGACTATGGTAGCATGGCACAGTCATCAAAATTAGACTTTTGGGGAGGTAAAATGTTAAACATAAAATGTAAATAAAAGTCATCTTAGACATCAATAAAAGAAATAAGAATTACTGTGTATTTAGATTTGAATTTCCTTTTAGCCACTGCTAATGTTTCATTTTATAAACAAGCCTGCCAAAAGGCCTTCTGCCATTAAATCTACCTCCAATCATTCTGACATTAAAGCAGGAAGGGGGGGGGGGTGTTTTCCTTAACTTGAACACAGATGCTGTGCCACAAATTCCAATTTACAACTTCAGCCCGCGTCAATACGAAAATATGAGTGAGAATAAAATCTATCACTAGTGAGGGATTACAATGGTAAGGTTAAAACCATTTTCGCATTTAATAGTGCCCCTGCCTGGAGGGGAGTTGAGATAGTTTTAAGCCTATAGCCTATATTTTGATTTCCTTCTATTCGTGGATTAATCTGCCTCTGTGAGCCTGGCTTTTTCTCTCTCTGGCTTATTCTAAATCAGGCAGAGATTATCCCTACTGACAGACTATCAGGCATCTTCTACACATGGAAATAACTACAACTTTTGTGGTTTACATGCTGCATTTACAAGTTTGTGGAGAGCGTGGGGCCTCCAAACCACAAGCGTTCTGTGGTTATTTACAGATAGTTCTGTAGGTTTTAGTGCAGAAAAAAGACAATTGGGCTCTTTAGTCCAAAAGAAAAACGTAATATTTCCTTTTCGACTGCCCTTATATGCAGAACTATGCCCCGCCAAGTTGTCATGGTGCTCAATGACCCTCACTGTCTCTGTGATGGAAACAACCAGATGCTCAACAGAATGAGGTCCACACAGAAAAACATGGAAGTAATGGCAAAAGAAAGGAAAAAGAGAAGAAGACTTGAGTAGAAGGCGTGGAGAACAACAGACTGAGGAGGTGGTAACGCGAAAACAAAAAAGGCAGACGGAGTCTGTGTGTTTTGAAGCCTTATCTCTTTTTCTTCAAACCAGTAACACGTGTCCTGTTGAAGGGGCGCTCCCCAGACGTCGAGAGGCAGATGGACGGGGACGGGCGGGCGTTTTGCATGAGAAGCAGCCTATATGCAAGAGGAAGCTGGCGGGCTGTTGGTAAAGAATAAACAGGGGTCCCTGGTTCGCTTTCTATGCTTTAAAGCGAGAAGCTATTGAGCTCGATTCCATTTTAAGACGAACAAAAACAAATACAGCATTTCTTTTTGTACTTACATTTATTAAGCTATTTTCTTAGAGGCAACAATAGAACAGTTTGTGAAAACGAACGTTTCAAAGATTTAATTACTCCAAACTAGTTCCCTGGCAAACGCAGATCCTGGTTACACAGTGGAACGAAACGAATTTGTTCAGCAAGCATGTACATTCCTTCCCTCCAGTCTAGACGATCTATTTTCATTCAACAAAAAGGTAAACAAATCCTTGAATTGTTAAAGACTTCAGGCCTGTAAATCATCAACATAAAAGACTTGACTGATCTTTTTGATGGCAAATAACAAATAATCCAAAAGGCTTTTAGGCTCGTGGTGTTATTTACTTAAGGTGGACTTGAAGTGGATTGGACCTTCCCTAATGAATTATCCGAGGTGTCTGGGCCGCGAGCTTCTGACGGGCCGAGCTGCACGAGCTGTCAACTTTAGAGCCTTTCTGTCTTTCACTTCCACGCTTCCTCTCCATCGCACCAAAGAGAGGACAGCTAAAGTGTGCTGCTGCTGATGCACGAGGAAACGCTCTCTAGGTAAATACACATGACGGCCTATGAGGGGCACGACACTGGGATACGGTGATAACAGCATGTCCAGGACTCATCACCTAAATAAGATCTTGACGGAGTAGATCTACAGCTTCGTCTTGTGTAATCAAACATTCGGCCCGACTGAAGGTTTTATGTTTTAACTTACAGCTGCTTTATTGATGATACAAGTCTCCAGATACTCTCACATAATAGAACAAACATGCCCAACTCGTGCCTAATGTTCTGACGCAAAGTAACTTTATATGAATAAGCTGGGAGCACACCATGCAATATGCGCTCCCAGCTTCATCATCCTGAAGACTCCACTGTATCTACCTGCTCAGATTCCTCCTTCATGTCCCCCTCATGCCCAGAAGACAATTTGCTCAGCAGCTGAAAAGTGGCGTCTCTCCCTCCGCGATGCTCGCCCTCCGCCGAGGCTGCTTCCTCCAAACACATTCACTTACATATGACAGTTTGCAGGGAAATTCTTGACAATTGGTGTCTTGAGTGTGCGGCATAAATAGCAGGCAGAGCCCTCTCTGTGTTATGATGGGGCGGCTTGATGGTTGCTGGCATGGCGCGGCGCTGATTGGTCGGGCTGAAGCCTGACGTCAGGAGGCTGGGAATAAGGCTTGGCTGGAGCTTTAGGAGCAAGACAGTGTACTGGAGACCCGGCGCATCCCAGCATACGCACGGTACTGGAGAGTGAGGGCATCCCATCATACACACTGACTACTGCCGGAGCCGCAAGCGCATGCCAGCATCTCCCGCCACAACAAGCTGAACATCCAGGATCAGCCGACAGAGCGAGGGGGGAAAACACTCTTTTTTAAAAAGAGAAATCTATTTGGTGTGTGATTTTGTTTCTCGCCGGTTTGTGACCACTGGATACGCTGCCATGTCAAAGTACAGTGAATTATTTATAGGGGTGCGTGACTTGTTGTGTGACAGCTCTGCCCCAAAAGCATTTTATTAGACGCTCCTCCAGCAGTGACTGGCACGCGACGCTCTCCTTCTCGACCGATGCGTCACTTCCAAGAGCACCGGGACATCCAAACTGGCTCCGGTCATCTCGTCTGAGCCCATCTGCAGCTTCCTGTGTTGAAATCTACATTTTGGTCAAATTGAGCGTTTTTCTCCGGATGCAATAAAGGACTGGTTTATCTATTTATTTGTTTCCTTTTGGCTTTTCCACCTGAGAGAGAGGGGACGCTGTTGCGAGCCATTCCTATTTTTTTTTTTTTTTTTTTGGGGGGGGGTTGTTTTTTTATTTATTTTTTTTTTTTGGACGCGGAGCCTTTTTACGCATGCAGGGAGAAATCTGTGGTGACACCTGATCGACTGGCCTCTCTGCGCACATTGACCCGGGAGCTCCAGGCGAATCAGGGAGGGCGAAAGCAGATATTCGGTCAATGCCCGGTCTGTGCTGTTGATTTTGTTTGTGTGTGTGCGTCTTTCGTGGGGTCGTAGCCCAGCCAAAGCCATGGTCCACTGCGCCGGCTGCGAGAGGCCTATCCTGGACCGCTTTCTGCTCAACGTGCTGGACAGAGCCTGGCACGTCAAATGCGTGCAGTGCTGCGAGTGCAAATGTAATTTAACTGAGAAATGCTTTTCACGAGAGGGGAGACTGTACTGCAAAAACGATTTCTTTAGGTAAGCTCGGAGAAGGTGACAGAAAAAGTCATCAACAGTGTTTCTTTTTATTGATATGTCTGGTTTTAAATATCAGGGTAGTAAACCCAGCAGGTAAACATGCACTTATGACTTCCTGGAAATTATACAAGAAATCTAAAGAGTAGCAAAAAATAGGAGCAAAGATGGTGGCGGCGCATCATAAAATAGATGAAATCACATAAACATCCAATTTGACTGAAAAAAAAGTTTTAGTCTTTTGTGGATTACGAGTAAATCATACTGCGGTATTTTCAATATAATTAACAACTTTTAAATTAGTTGATTTCCTTATCAATCACCAGAAAACCGCCATGTAATTCTTATAAATTCAGACTGTCTTCCTTTTTCAAACAAGCTGTTTAAATCTATTAAATTCTTTAAAAAGCATAAAAGAAAAACACAATAATAAGAAATATTAAAATTTCATCTGCAATTCACCCAAAACATTACAAGTACTCAGATTATAATTACAATGTACTCAAAGCCCCTGTTTTATTTTTTTATTATTCTTTTTCTCTAAATAAGTGAATAGAGCTACCGGTCCGTGCCTGTAGGCGTGAATCAGGACTTGGAGGCGATAAGCTTTGATTAAGAGCGAGTAATTAAAAGCTTGTTAATTTGAATTCTTATGCAAAACAACAACCAAAGATAGGGAGCAACATTAAACGCGTGTACACTTGCTCTCAGCGGGGAGAGGGGGAGGCTTTTTAGGAAATCGAGGAAATCACACTTAGGGTGTTTATTTTACAGCGTGTACGCAGCCGGGGGAGCGCACAGGATCAAACCGCGGCCAGAAGAGCCGCAGCCCGGTGTGTTTGCTCAGTGCGACTGAGGAGGACGTGATAAGTGGATTTGAATAGTAAACTAGTTGAAAAGATCAAGTCTGCAGACAATGCAATCACAGACATGCAGTCAACAAGCAGTGCACACCAGTCAATACACATTGTTTAACGATGAAGTCAATGGCAGGGCTATAATTTAGTATTCTAAACAAATAGTTCTTCTATTATAACTATTAAACTATCTAAATTTTTTTCTTTGTCAGAGAGAATTAAAACTACCCGTTAGAAACATGTTATCTATGTAAATAGTCTTATATGGTGCACAAAAATGCTTGAAAATGTAAAGATTAAAACCGAGTGAAATAAAAACTGGTAATTGTTGCGGTCCTGTACATAGTTCTGCAATGGCCTCTGAAAAGAGAAAATCATATGTTACTGCATAAAAAATAATTAGAGAAAATAAGATTGAGTTTATGCGCAACATTATTATGTTTTTCTTCTACGATCAAAATAGTTATAGACGTCTTTCCCCCAAAACGAAAAAACAATAAAACATTGATTGATATTTTTTAAATCGCAATGATGATGATGATGATGATGATGATGATGATGATTATATTATTATTATTATTATTATTATTATTATTATTATTATTATTATTATTATTATTATTATTAGCAGTAGTAGTAGTAGTGGTAGTAGTAGTAGTAGCATTATTAGTATTACTATTATTCCAAATGCCAGTATTGACCATGGAGAAACATTATTATTTTGGAAATAGCACAGGGTTCAAAAAGCTCCTAAAATTCGTTTTTTAAAAAGTTTGACATTAAGCTGTTTTACTTTCTCCATATTATACATATCTGTAGTTTATCTAAAAAACGTCTTTTAACATTTTTTTGATGTTTATTTTGATATTCAATATTATATTATAGGCCAAAAAAAGGTTTATGACTCGATTCTAGACCACAAATTTTCAAAGGGTCGAATAAGGGATTAGAAAATAAGGGCGACTTCATGTCTAGACTCCATCTTAAATTCTTTTTTTTCTTACACAGAAATATGACAGAAATATTCAAGCTATACTGAATCAAGTTATAACAATATATTAAAATGTTAATCGACGTCTATGTTCAACAA
The DNA here is from genome assembly GCA_016859345.1 of Istiophorus platypterus. Taxonomy (NCBI): domain Eukaryota; kingdom Metazoa; phylum Chordata; class Actinopteri; order Istiophoriformes; family Istiophoridae; genus Istiophorus; species Istiophorus platypterus. Next base: position 26,213,720 of record CM029116.1, read on the forward strand.
AAGAATGATAATCCCATCTCCGTTTTATCATCAAATCTGGCCGGAGGTTGATTACGATTTAAATGCTTCAAACATGATTTTCCTAAAATCTATCTTTTGTTATAATAATAATAATCCCAGGCTCTTTTCCTCCTGCAGGCGGTTTGGCACGAAGTGTGGCGGTTGTTCGCAGGGCATCTCTCCAAACGATTTAGTCCGGAGGGCCCGGAGCAAAGTGTTTCACCTCAACTGCTTCACCTGCATGATGTGCAATAAGCAGCTCTCCACCGGCGAGGAGCTCTACATCATAGACGAGAATAAATTCGTTTGCAAAGACGATTATATAAGCAACACCAGTGTAAAAGACACCAACCTCCTCTCAGGTACAGAGGAAGCCCTGCGAGTGTGCGTCTGTGTGTCTGTGCTCGTGTGTGTGTGAGTTTTTGTGTGGACATAGGCAGAATAAATTGTGATGGATGTGATATGTTCAGCCCGGCAGTGGCTTCATTATTTCCATGACCAGGACTCAGACGGCATTCACAGAGAAGAACCGAAAAAAAAGCTTTGTCTATTGATCATTCTGTCCTCAAATGTATCAAAATTTCATTTCAAGACGTTTATTTTCTCTTACTCTAGTTAAGATGATGATCTTTATTTTGGCCTTTAATGTAGATATGCTGTATGGCCTTCTTCCATAATTTGTTATGTAGGATTTGTGTGTGTGTGTGTGTGTGTGTGTGTGTGTGTGTGTTTGTTTGTTAGCATTTTTTCTAAATATTCACGTCTCTATGCAACACAGTAAAGGAGAAAAGCACATAAGATAAGAAGTTTTTCTTTAGTATGCTAAAATTGATATTCCTGTCTTTATAGAGGAATAAATACCGCTTTAAGGTGTAAAACCTAAATGAACCCTTTCGGAAAATATAGTTCATTTCTATTAATGTTTGCGGTCATAGTTCATAGTTCAGCTGTCTTTAACTGACCACTACAGTATCGTTGTTGGAGTCCAAAGTGGTAAATATGGCTTGGAGGAACAATGCCTCCGGTTATTCTAATTTTTATATCTTATTTCTGCAGTAACGGCCTGCAGCGACCCAAGTTTATCACCGGACTCTCAAGACCAGCTACAGGACGACGTGGTCCTAAAGGACACGGAGATAGCCACCCTGTCCGATAAAGAGACGGTTAACAACGAGAACGATGACCAGAACCTCGGAGGGAAGCGGCGCGGCCCGCGGACCACCATCAAGGCCAAGCAGCTGGAGACACTGAAAGCAGCATTTGCTGCGACCCCCAAACCCACCAGACACATCAGGGAGCAGCTGGCCCAGGAGACCGGCCTCAACATGAGGGTGATCCAGGTAAAGGAACATTTACGTCCTGTGAGCTACCAGAGACCTTGCAGGAGGTCCAGAGTTTTCAACTGGATTATCCCTTTAATTTTACTATGAATGAATTAATTAAGCAATGAATAAATATATTTCTAATCGCCCATAAATACTAACAAATGAGAGGGGTTCTCAAATTGGGGACCATTTGACCCCAACAGAAATCCCTATCATATATGGTTTAATAGTACATAATCGAAGTGGCGATCTTCTGATCGTGTCTGAGGTGGTGTTATGGAAATAGATTTCAGGGGACACCCACAGGTTTAGGAGGTGGGCTCGCGCCTTTTTTATTTTATAGGGTGTTACGCACCCATTAAAAGGTGTGACGTAACAGCTTATATTTAATGGAAAAATGTCCCTGCCAAACTGCCAGACTGCCATGACCGTGCAGGCCTCAACCCATCAGCGAGGCTCCACCTCCCCCAGCATCAACTCCCCCCTCACCCTCCCCTCACACATCTTTCACCCCTCTTTAAAAGAGGCCTCTTCCCTTCAAACTGCGCAGTCACATTGAATTCATTAAGCCAAAGATTGGCCGACCGACGAGGTTGATTTGGAAACGGGTAATTTATATGGGTATTTTTGATTCTTGGCGCGCAGGAAGGGGCAAAGTCGCCAACTGGCACCGGGCTGCTGGGAGCTCTGGGAACGCTGGGTGTCCTGGCACAGTGCTGCCATCACGTTTTGCGACCACATTTAGCCATGCTGTGAGCATCTCCAGCCAAGTGGAAAGGCAGAAATCTGTTTCAAGGCTCTTCAGACTGTTTTGTTTTTTTTCCTGAACAGGGCCGGATCAAGTTAAAAAGGGAGCACAGAACCACAGAGACAACTGAAAGTACATTATTACAATTATTATTATTATTATTATTATTATTATTGGTTTTGTATGCGGGACTATGTTATCGCTTTCCTTTTAGCGATTTCCAAATATTGTTATAGTGATTCGTATATTTGGCGCACTAAGGCATTGATAGGAAAATTTTGTAAATTATACATTCCTGAGCCAGGATATTTCAATTCTGGAATCATAACAGACTTACTCCCAGAGAGAGGAGCCTTCTAAATCATTCGAAAGCTGAGATTTGCTGCATTCTTCATTTTACAAAAAGGTTTTCATGAATGTGTTTTTTTATGTTTTGCGAGGAGCGTGTCATAAGGCTGCGGAGCAGATCAGAGGTAACACGGTTTAGCAGAACAGATTAACGACGATAAAGTGAGAGTGACGACGTAGGAGTATCTAATATGTATATGCATGAGGGGAAAAGGGAAGAGCGTAATTAAAGCAAACCGGCCTATAGATTAGGAAATGATAACCTCCGAGAGCCTGGTAGTATATTGGTAACAACCCTCCTATTAAGTATTAATTGGAGATTTTAAGCCCCCGTTGCTGTAGCCTTCAGTCGGAGTAAATGGAGGGTTAAAAGACCATTAGGGAGGTTAGATGTGGCTCCCGCTCCTGTAAAGATAATTGGGCGCAGGCTTCTCCAGCGCAGAGCCTTGCGGATTTAAGGTACCGGCTCATCACGCACACCGCAAAACACACAGAGAGCGCGCTTATTTACTCCAGCAAGCAGCCAGTGTGGTTCAGGCGCCAAGGTAAATATGACACCTAGTTACACCTCCCCTTTGATGGCATATAATTTACACAATGAGGTGAACTTGCATATGCACAAAAATAACACCGTGCCATTTTTTGTTTTATTTTGTTTTAATACCTATCCATAGGCCTACATTTATTCCTCGTAAAATAAATAGATAAAAAAACAGCCCTCAGCCATTTATTCTTCCTCAAGGCTGCAGCCTATTTCTCCCGTTTCTCCCACTTCCCACAAAAAATATTGATGTGCAGTCAAAATGGCGTCACCAGCCCGCTGCATCTTTGCTGAATAACACGAGGTGACCCATATGTGTGTGTGTGTGTGTGTGTGTGTCCAGGTCTGGTTCCAGAACCGACGCTCCAAAGAGAGACGCATGAAGCAGCTGAGCGCGCTGGGCGCCCGTAGACATGCGTTTTTCCGAAGCCCGAGGCGGATGAGGACGCTGGTGGACCGGCTGGAGCCCGGTGAGCTCATCCCCAACGGGCCCTTCTCCTATTATGGAGGTATGGATACAGTTTAGCTCATTTCGTCAAAGAAAAAGATTAACGTCCCCCAAAGCTTTTTCCCCTTTATCAAAAGAATTTTTTTTAATTCATGGCCGAAATGATTTTTGGATAATTCTTGCATTCTACACCATTTTCTTCTCTTGATTAAGTCTCACTAGTTTCAATCAGACATTATATATTACAATTTTTATAATTCTTATTTGTAACTTTCCTTCTTTGCTCTTTTAGCCTGTCATTTGTTTTCTATTTTCTGTCCTTGCCTGCTTTCATTAAACAACTCCTATATTGTTCTGTTTTATTTATCTATTACCCATCAGCCAAGGTGTTGCAAAGGAAATTAGGTAATTTTTTCTGGTATTTGTTATTATCTTACATAGGCACTGCGTCAAGGAAATGATAACTACCATGTTAGGCCTGTGTACTGGTGGCTTCCTGAGCTCTTTTCCCCAAAAGAGCATGTTAATTTAGTACACAAAATAAAAATTATACCTACATAAACAAATACACGGTTGGCAGTGATAATTGTAAGTTTGGATAATCAGCCATAAGTCTCTTGTATTTGTTGAAACAAAGTCAAAGGTGATATATTATTATTTAGTTTGGGTCACATCATCTACAGCCTTTTGGAAATCAGTGGAAACTGAGTTAAGTTTAAATGAATTTAGTTCACATCTGAATGATTTGATACCGCACTCTTCCTTCAAGTGCTTTGGAATATCTGATAGTTTTCAGAGAATTTCATTTGTACTCAGGCCTTTGTCTTTTCTGCTGAAGCAAAAAGTCTAATAATATTCTGCTGAATTTAAAAAAAATTGGTCTCAGTAGGTAGAATCGCTGATGAAATGGCCCCCACTTTAATTAATTTTGTGGCCACGTTGTTCTCCCCACCCAATTGCAGTTTTGATTTAAGTGTAACGTGCTCGTGACTAATGTAGCACGGCAAGGGTCTTTCTCCCTCACTAATACAAATCAAGCTATGTATATTCAATGAATTCCTCAACGTCTTTGGAATTATTTCTGTACACGCATTTTTCTCAGCGCTAATGCTGATTTTTTTCTTCCTCTTCTTCTCTTGGATATACAGATTACCAGAGTGAGTACTATGGCCCAGGAGGGAACTATGACTTCTTCCCTCAAGGGCCTCCATCGTCACAGGCCCAAACCCCAGTCGATCTCCCCTTTGTGCCCTCCTCAGGCCCCACGGGCACCCCCCTCGGAGGCATGGACCACCCCCTGCCAGGCCACCACCCCTCAAGCGAAGTGCAGCGCTTCTCCGATATCATGTCCCACCACCCAGGGGAATCTCCCAGCCCAGAGCCTGGAATCCCAGGGCCCCTGCACAGCATCTCCTCTGAAGTGTTTGGCCCTAGTGCGCCCTTTACCTCACTGTCACTGAATGGCAGCGGATACAGCAACCACCTGTCCCACCCGCCCTCGGAAATGAATGAGGGCACTGTGTGGTAGTTTTTTGAGAGAGGAGACTTTACTTGTGAGAGATTTGGTAACAGAGGGTGGTAAGATTGGGTGGTGTTGGGGGTTGGAATCGAGAACAGGGACATGGATATCAACAGGGTTAGGGCAACACCATTGAATCTTTTTTTTTTTTTTTTTTTTTTTGGTGTTTTCATATTTATTTATTTATTTTCCCACATGATTTGTTGGCCTTCTTTGTGGGGAAAGCGTATCTGGCATAAAAATTATGCGCAAAACATTGTCTTCAGTATTGTGTTTGGGTGTTTCAATTGCTTCTTTTGCCCACTCCCTGCATCCAAAAATGGACTTACAAAAAAAAAACAAAACAAAAAAAACACAAACAAAAACAAAGAAAGAAACAGAAAAAGTGACACTGCTGATCTGCCCCTATTCACCCCCCCCTTTCTCTGGGCCCCTGTGGCTCTCTGCCCCCCCCCCCCGATTCCTATCAGTGGCCCAGCATAACAACCAAACCCCTAACACTCAAAGGTGGGGTAGAAAATAACCCTTTCGAAACCTCCTATAGTATGATCTGAACACAAAAACATCATTAGCTACTGTCAAAGACTTCGATAGCTTTACAGAGAGAGAATAAAGGGGCTGAGGATTGGTTGTGTGCTGACCCGGCACGATAGGAAGGCTGAGCAGCATTCAGACTATGTTCGAGGCACTAGACATGTCCCTTGTATTTATTCAGAAGCTCCTCAGACCTCTTTGCCTCTCAAGGCTCTGCCATATTGACACTTAACCTTTTTGACACTATGTTTCCGAAGGCCAGAGGAAATGACATTTTTTCCTCTGTCTGGACTATTTGTTTCCTCTTTTATCTTTTCTTGATTTCATAATATCCACCAAATCTGAAGAAGGCTGCCTTCAAAAGGCAAACAGTAAAACCCTCTATGGATTGCAAACCCTTTATTTAAAATGGAAGTGAACTTGAAATGTTGAAATGAAGTCTACCTTCTAAAAATCTTCTACTGTGGTTCTAAATATGGGACTTAGAACAGTCAACTGTTTACGTAACCTATTTAATTCAGGAGTCCAGAAGTCTCGAAAACCATGTTTTAGAACCTCTTGATCCATATAAAAATGTTCCAAGCAACCAACCAAACTTTTGTATTGATTTCATTTATATTGTATGGAGATAAAAACACATTTGCTGGGGTTGTGGTTCACTGTGCTAGTTTGTACAAGATGTTGTTTACAAAAAAAGGTTAAAAAAGGAATAAAAACATAAGTAGACATTTGCCAAATTAAAAAAAAGTAGCACAATAACTGTTAAAGTGCTTTGCACCATTATCTGCAGAATGTGTTGAGACAAAATGTAAGTGTTAAAAGGAGTAATTGACTTCTTAATTTTTTAGTCTGCTGACAATACATTCATAAAATTGTTAATATAACATACTTAGACAGGTTTTATTTTTGTGTCTTCAAAGGAGAAAAATCCAAATTATTAAAAATTGATGGTCAAATATGCAGCTAGTAGCTGCTACATCTCTTTGAATATCAAGCCCTCATGATATGTCTTTTAATGTTCCAATAAACCTAAGCTTATGTGACCTCCAGTGCATATTAGACCATTCACTGTATAAATACAACATGTTGACAAAAATGTGTTTCTAATAAAACTAGAAAATATGCTTATGAATTTTTTTAACATATTTTCTTTGGAACAGCTATCTTACAGTATATCCTTACATTACAGTGTATTATGTATCATGCAGTGTCAGTGCAGCCGTACATCACAGGGCTCTCTGTGAAGTACTTATCAGGCCTGTGTCACTCATTTCACAATGAATGTTTTTTTGTCTACATGTCTAATTTTCCATTCACTTGGAGTGTGCAATAATTGGAATTTGAACACATGGTGACAGGTAAACTTTTTTTTAATTCTGATGAATAGGATTCAAAAACATTTAGTGAGATTGAAATGGCAGTTGGTGGAAAGTGATGAAAAGCACAAAGAAAAAAGGAGACAGTGAGAACCTAAAGGCTTTTAGCAGAGCTGTGGAAATGCTATGGAGCCATGCATTGCAGTGTGAGTTTTGTGATGCTCATCTCAAACTGTCAACAAAGAGTTTTCTTTTTTCCCTGCTTCATCATTACACTAGATCGTGATGGCTTGAACAACACTTCATACACAAATGGAGCAAGGTTCTTAATAACAACAACAAAATTCTGTTGATTTAACTTTTTTCCAGCCATGGGGGCATTTACTGGACTGGCTTGCTGTGGCAGACACAAGAGGGAGTGAATTCACAACTTATGTTGATGCCACTTCTTCCCCCAACCACATTGGCTCGAGCCTCAGATTCTTCCATTCAGTTACTTGAGCTCGTCAACTAATCATAAGCAGTTAGCTGTGCAACTGTGAAGGGCATTGATGAAATTGCTGTGACCATGGCTATCCTGCTTGTTATGCTTTTATTAGCCTGCCCCTACATTATTATTCCCTGCAGCTTACTGTTCTTGCAGTGCGGTCTGACGGCTGGGAGGGACTTCTCCTAGCTTATTTCAGTGAACATAGCTGTAATAATAATCAAGAGGGCCAAACACTGTGAGGCGTGAGTTTTTGCAGGCAGGATGAAAAAATGATTCATATTTGTAGGAAAATGAGTTGAGCAGTGGCATTGTGGCATGAATCTGGAGGAACCTATATCTCCATAACCCTTTGCATGTAGTTAGGATTGTATGGCATCCCAGTTTTCTACCCTGCATCCAGACTGTAATCCACCATGAATTAATCATGGTCTTGAGTGTTAACCAAGCTTGAGGAGGTTGGGGTGGACGGTTTGTGGATGTATATAGGTCTCTGTTGAGCCCTGGGGCTTAGCCCCCCTGTGGTAACACCATGCACTGGCGACTGACCGCCCCAGGGCCACAGCTCTTTAAATTCAAATTTCCTATTGATTGCTCATCAGCTGTTGATGCACAATGACCTTGCAGTCTAACACTGGAAAAATAAAACAAGCCTTAACAACATTCAATGGGTTTTAAATGACATTTTAAATCTTGAGTCAGGATGTTTGAATAGTCCACACACCCACCGGGATCCAAAATCCAAAACTGTGCAGTATGTGCATGTGTATGTGTGATGAGAGAAGGTGACAGGGAGATAAATGCTCGGAGGAAGGAGTGGGGGGTGTACAAAATGGTTTACTTTTGGGTACAACAGGGGCCAAAATATTGAGCCAATAGGAAGATCACACCCAGCATGTGAACACTGAGATACTTGCATTCAAACTGAGAAGGGATTTTTTTTAGAGCCCCTCTCCATATGAGAAGCATTTGGCTGCTAGTTTTAAATGCAGAGTGGCTCAGCAGGAAGTGTACCCTCTCCTCAGAGCAAACGTAGCATAAGCACACAAACACATGGCACCATTCCTTGTTTCTCCTCAAACAAATGACACATGTTGAGGGAAGCCAATTTCTTGGCCAGAAATGAAAAAATGCTGTTAATCATTGGAGCGGGTTAGTTGATCGCTTAGCCACATTGCCCTGGCTCAATACTCAGTGAGAGGGTGATACACAGATATGAAGCAACTTGATAAGCGGATCACTGTGGACAAGCTGTTTGTTTTGCCACATCGCTACTCTCTACAATTCCTCATCCTTCTCTCAAAGACTAAAGATAGAAGATGTTTAACTCATGAGGCCATCTCATTTGATATTAAAGTAATGTTTGGTGGCATTTTTTCACAAACAATCGCTGATTTCCTCTTAGAGGTTATTCAAGAGGGATTTAACATAATGGCAGATTTAGAAACTTTCTTTCTCTGCTCTCAACTTCCAGACCCTAATAGCTCTTTACAAGCTACATACAAATTGATGCATTTTGCACTTGTGTGTTTTTGGTGAACAAATAGAGGAAGAAAAGTTTTATGTTTAACTATGGCCATCACAGACAAAGAGTGCCACCTAGAGAAAGTTAAACATCAGAAAATCAGTAAAAAAGGCACAACTGATAGAAAAAGTAATAGATATAACTAAAAATGGAAATAACTATAAAAGAATATTCAGATGCAAATTGAGTGTGTGTGTGATAGAAGTGATTCGTGCATGAAAAGAATTTGGTTTTCAATCTTTCTGTCTCTAAACACCTGCCACAGCAGGAAATAAAACATATGAAACAACATGTCATGTGTTCCTGTGGCTGTGGGAGAAAGCTTGTACGTACAGCCTGGAAAGAATTGTTTAATTATTTATTAGTATTTTTGGATTTTATAAATACTCAGGTTGTAACACCATGCACCTCCTTCTAGAGAACAAAGAGCAACTTCTCACTAATATTTAAATTTGTCACATGTAATTATTCAGCTAACTTCTTTCTCCTTCTCCACATAGCCAGTGGAGCCAGTTCTAATGAAATGATGTGGACCTCTATTCGGCAAGGATTAAAAGCGTGTGATACTAATAATAAGAACCTTATCCATTAGAAATACAATCCAGCACTATACTTACATGCTGTAGCTACTTTAGCTAGGTAGCCTAGGTGATCATCCAAGTTTAAACAAGAATGCTGGTGCACATGTCCAAATTAGCCAGCAGCTGACATAATAAAAAACAAAGTCAGGGTCGGAACTGAGGTCCTACTCTGACACAATTTTTCCAGGTAGCTAACCTACATTCAGACAAAAAAAAAAAGAAAATAGTTTTAAATTAGTTTTATCTTGAGTTAATTAATAAATCCAGGTATATATTGGGCTTTTTTCTCCCTTTTGTATCTTTCCCCTGAGAAAATGTACATAAATGTTACTCTAATTTTCTATTCATAATCAGTATATAATTGAATGTTTTACTTATTATTGGAATGTAATCCAGTGAAGTACAATTTACATAAAGAACCTGCCCATGTAACAAACAATGCAGTCACCCAGGGAGGAAAGTATACTCGTTTGGCGTAAGTGGAAAGTACTAATTTCCCCCTGGAGGATTTCCTGATGGTATGTGAGGTCTGTAGGTTGGCCTGATTAGCACAGAGCATGGAGTGTGTCTACACCATCTGACCCACTGTGTGATATTCATTTGTCATTCACATATTGGAGACCAACTGCTGTGTTTTTTTGCTCAGGGCAAGGGTTTTCTCAGTGAGTTGTTTGTGTATGATTGCACTATCAGTTTCCTATTGTGATAGTACATAGAATATACACTTCAGTGCAGAATTTGCTTATAATTTACACAAACTGGTTATTGAGTTGGTGTATTCCCTTTCACGAATAGTATTTAATTTCTGAATGGAAATGCATTTTGTCTGAGATAGCGCGTTAATGAGTATGTCCATTATTGTGTAAATAGTCACTTGGTTTAAAACAATGGAATATTTACACTTTATATGACTAAATATGGATGTGAAGAGTTGTTCTTTCCTTTTGGTTTCTTCAATTTGAAATTCATTTAACCAATTAGTCATCTGATCTCAGAGAGAACCTTCTGTTGTAATATGAACATCGAATGCTCAACAAGGAGACTGGTATAGCAACTATGTATTCTATTTGTGATGATGGTCTCACAATTTCCCCCACTCACCTGATCCAGACCTACTGGCAAAACTAATCCCAATTTCTTCACTAGCTCCCAGATATATATACTGGCTAACCAGCATATTTCCTGTGTGTCTCTGCTTGTCTGCATACTCCCCCTTGCTTTGTTTGCCTTCAATCACTGGCTACCTGTTGCTGACTTCTTTGACTTAAGACATCATTTCATCCTGTCTGCTCTGTTCTTGAGTCCAAAGATCCTTTACCAGAGACTTTACACTTATTGTTCTTTTTCAAGTGTGTGTGATGGTATCACCCCATAGTGCAAAGATAATTAGACCAGAGTTTCACTACAGGTGAGCAGGGTGTTGCTAACATCGTGATTACTGCATAAAGTCAGGTGGGAAGCCAGTGAGGGATCATGTAACTCTCAGTGCAACTCCTAGTGGTTAGTATGTGTGCTTAGGTGGAGGAGAATGGGATTTAAGGGTCAGGGTGTGAACTGCTATGCACTACACTCAGTGGTTGTAGCTTGTCGCTGGCATGTGAGGAGAAGCAGCTGGTGCTTCACTACTTATGTATTGAAGGACACACAGTTGTTCACAACCCCCGTAAGCCTACAGTGGAATTATAGTGCCTTCATGAGTAATCAGAAAAATTAGTTAAGGACATTCCCGTAAGTCCGAACAAAAACTTTGAAAATATGGGAAAATTTTGGTACATAACTTGGCGAACTTTTGATCAATGATGTAAATTCATGTGTTGTGAATCAATTTTCTTCTAACAATTGATTTGTAATAATATATTAAGTTTTTATGATTTACATGCATTTGTTAAAAATGATTCATATGCCATGGCTAACTTGATCATGTGAATAAGACATTATTAGGGATAAGGAGTGTAGTACATGGGGAGTTGGACATTCCCACTGAGAAAATGGGAAAATACAGAGAAAGTTAGGTCAAAAAATTATGTTAGGACAGAAACAAGCAACATAAGAGGTATGTTGGATATATAGCGCTACATTAAAAAGGCTGCACTATTTCATCCTTGTGTGGTGGTAGGAAAGTAAGCTGGGGTTGGACAGACAAAAACAGAGGAAATACTGCTAATATTATTTTTTTATTACATATTTATGCTTATTCCAGGCAATTACTGGGGCCAGCAGAAGGCAGTCGGTGATCCAGAATGGTTTATAGTGCATCTTACCATTTGATAGTTCTTTTGGTATTCCGCACTGTGAAAAATGTGATCCTTATTTTCTCAAAATCTTATTTCTTCTGCACTGTGTGTTGCATCCCCATTTTTGTATGTTCTCCCCTTGTTCTTTTTGGATGTATTAGTTGTCCTGGTCAATCAGACACAATAATAGGTGATTTCTGTTGCTGTGTACTTTTTTGTACTCGTCCATGATGAGAAGTGAAGGCACATCTGCTTGATTCTTCACAATCAGAAGCACTGCAGAAACTTGTGAATCTACCTGTAACTTGTATTTCATAAAACTTCCTGAACAGTTTAAAAAATTTGTTCCAGGAACTTCCCCAAAGTGGACAGGGGACAGGGGAAACAAGAACATAACCCATGGTTACCTTCATTTTACATTATTTTATTATCTTTTTTTCATTTCCTGCAGGGTAAAAGTGCTATTAGGGGACTCAGTAATTTTAGAGTAGCATGGCAGCAAAAACTATTTATGGAAGTCATAGGACTGGAATTATAGAATGGACAGAATTTTAGAAGAAAATACAACTAAAATAGACAGGCAAGCAGTACACATGCCAAGACAGAAATCCATAGCTCCATGAAACTCTGTGTATGGAAATCTATAGTTAGAAGCTCCATTTCTTACTTTAAGACACAACAAATATATATTAGAAGAGGGAAACCCCAAAGCCAAGACGCAAAAAACGTCTCTTAAACTCTCATTTCAAGAAATTTTCACTGCTTATAGTGTCTCCTGGGCAAATTGATTTTTGTCATTTTCTGCTAGCTTAGCATTATATGCTGTGGCATTATCTGAGTGTGATTGAGCAAGTGACTAAATGCACCACCGAAGAAAGCCCTTATCACTGAAATACACTGTAACTTCAGTTCCAGGTGTTGCTGCCATGTTACTGTACCCAACACACATGGCCATGTTGCTAATTAAAGCAATCCCATGCTTATCCTGAGAAGGAAATACCTGGATTAGAGGGAGATTTGCAACTCAAACCCGAGACATGCCTAATCAATTTAAAGCCATTAGACAATTAATTCACTTTGGTGGAGGGTGGATATTGCACATGCACTAATCTGGCCACTAAGTTGTCACTGTGTGTACTGATGAGTATTGAGTGCTCTGTGTACATATAGAGTGATGAGAACGGGCAAGCAACCCAGAAAGAGTAAAGGAGTAAACAAATCATGTTTCCTGCTTAAGCATCAGGTCATCAGGCATCAGTGGATTATGTCACAGTTATGAAAGCCTATTTTACTGTGAGAAGTATAAAAGACCAAACAAGATCTAAGTTATACTGCATTCCATACACTAATTATTACATGTTAGGGCATCTAGCTGAAGCTAATTTGTGATCTCTGTCTCTGGCTAGGCTTTTAAGTTAGGTTAAAACAACCAAAAAAAATAAGTTGAGAATGGATAGAAAAGAATCAAGGATAAAATTAGGGATAAAGTTGGTACAGATAGATAGCATGTGGAAACAAACCAAACTTTTTTTTCACTAACACAGGTAACAGAGGCATTTGCACTGCAAATGTTCTGATCAGTGCAACCCAGCCTGCTTTCTATCACTCTTTCATTTTTCCCCATCATTGAATGAAAAAAACTAACAAATTAAACAAGTAAATATGGCTATTGCATGTAAAAGTTCCATGTTCAGTATTGAAAAAATGAGAAACCTCCCACCATTGTTTGTGTCACAGAGTAAATGAAGAATGTAGGTAAGTTTTTTTGTGGTGAATATAAGGGACAAGACAGCCTGATCATGTACATCTATCTGGTATTGCAGGGGTAATATCAATTTGAGAACCCTGATGTTTAACCATTAATCAAAAACCTACATTGTCAGTATCTATGACTGGACTTTGTTAACCCCTTACTTCAATCATAAATCTTGCTTAATGTGTCAAAGGTTTGTGTTAAGTCCTGACTCATGTGTGTATGAGGAGTAAGAGACTAAGAACTCACCCTGCAACCAACCTTAACCAACACAGAACAGTTGGCCAGGAATTTTTAGGCCTATCATAATTTTTTCCTAACCTCGACCTGTAAATACTGATGCTAGAGAACATATATTTGTGCCAAGAATAAGATGATTAATCAGGTCATTAAAAAAAAAGCTTGAGTATGAGAGTGCTCTCTTAGAGGAACTGAACTTCATTTCAAAATAGTGGACTGCTGTGCAAGAGTAAGACTGAAATAAAGGGCAAATATATTTTGGGGGTTTTTATTATTCCAACTAAACAATGAGTTGAAATGCAAAATTATTTAAAGGTCCCCTATTGTAGAAAGTAAGATTTTCAAGTCTTCTTTGGTTGTAAAGGAGGTCTAGGTGCTATATCAACACTGTTCATTCACAGAGAAACACACACAGCCCATATTCAGAAACTATGCCTTGAAACAAGCTGTCCAGACCTTTGTAACTTTGTGATGACACAATGAAAAAGTCACTGCCATCATCTATGCCCCAAGTATAGCCCAGTGTTTACCAGAAATTGGCCATACATTTACAGTTATTTTGCTTTTTGATCAATCTTTATTAAGGACTTTTATTAGCATCTTGTCCTTTGAGCGCTTCTTCTACCGATAAATTAATTATTTTTATTGTGCTGTTGTGAGTTTTTGTTTTTTTCAGTTGTGTCATTTTATGAGTTACACTTGGATGGGGACTGGGCTATTATCATGGTTGTGTGCATGGACTACAAACTTACTTACTCACAGTTAAGAAATGATATCCACTGCCTGGAGTCTGCTTGGAGTATTTTAAACCACAAATCTTCCTATGGATATCAAAACTACAAATAAAAGATCAGAAAAGTAGTGTAAAATAATGTGACCTTTAAATTTCTTTTTCAGTCTGTCTTAGATAAGTAAAATGTCACTAAAGATCTGAAGTATGAAGGAAAATATGGGGGAAACCATGAATTTAAGAGTTAAAATTTGGTTCTGGTTTGCTCAAATTGAAAACGAAAGTCAAATGTATTATTTGGAGTATGTAAAATAAACAGTATTGATCAGAGCATCAGTAAAACATATTTGTTTTTAAAACATATTTGGTGGTCAGCCAGAATTCATTCTCCTTTTTATAATCAAAAATATACAAAGAGCATAAGGTTGACAGTAGTATTCTTTGTGTGTTCTGGGTGTAAATCAACTCTTTTTATTGCAGAAATTCATTATTGTGATATAACCTATTAGACTTTACTTACATAGTACTTAATGTAATATGTAACCTAGTGGGCATTATATATTAAAAACATAAGCAGATATAAGATCATATTATACCATATATATCAATATATTGCACTTACTATGCACATTAAGCAGCTGTATTCTTTATTTGTTTTTCAATACAATGTCATACAATATCATATGACATTCTATACAACGTCATATGATATTTTTCCCTTTATGCACTCTTTATATTTTACACTTGAGCCAGGCATTTTAAACTCAGAAAAATGCCAGAATATTTTTCTATTGGATAAAAAACAAAAAAAAACATTCATTCCAATTAAAGCAGGCCTATGCAAGTGCAGCCAAGCAGCTCTGTTATTCAATTCCATTAGAATGAACGATGCAGCGGCATGCAGCCATGCAGTTAACAGGAATTAAAACCATAGGCAAGATGACGGATTACACTGGAATAGAGTTGTGTGCCTCTGTGTGTGTATGTATGCATCCATGAACACATGTACTTTTTTGGTTTTGTACTTTGCCAAAATTGTACATATTGAATTTTTTTACAACACATGTACTTGAATATCAAATCTATATAATGTAGCCTGAATACTGAAATGAACTCACAGGTCTATGTATGGAATAGCTTCAGTGTACTCATCAGTATTTGCCAGCTGTAGTTATTGCATGATATATGGCTCTGTTCTTGATGCATGCATGACAGTTGGCAGTCATTAATCATGGTTAGAAGATAGGATATGGTATAGGGTCCCCTTTCTCACTTGTGTTAAGTCTCATATAAGTTAGGGTGATGTTCTCCAAGTCTAAGCTGCTGCAAGGAGGGTGACATGCATAAAACAAATTTCATGTCAATCAACTCTATGAGAATGCTGCTTTGAAAAACTTTGGTTTGTAAACACACACAAGTTGGCAAGCACTGAGCTTCTATCCCTGCACTTTGGTGGTGAACAACCACCTTCTTTGTCTTTTTGTTGATTTTGTGGCAAAAGAACTTTCCTCAGCTTACTTCTTTTTCTGCTGCTCAACATCATGTTTCTTGTAGATGTGTGGGTGTGACAGTCAGAACCAGCCTCACCAAGTGTTTCTGTGCTGGTTAAACAGCATTGTCGTGACACACCCACCCTCACAGAGTAGACTAACCATGCATTTAATTAGAAACAAAAGCTGGAAATAATTAATTAGACAGCAATTCCCTTTTTTTTACCCTTGCCAAAGTTTATAATGGAGTAGATAGGCTTCTGGAATTTCACAGGAATTAATTCATTAAAATTAAAAGTGAGGGGAGGCCACAAAGACAAATGGTCACTGTTCCACTTCAGTGTCCCTTGGTCAGGCTTGGAAATGTTTTGGTGTTCTTTTGGTGAGATCATGCATGCTCACACAATTTCTGCTGTAGGTATGTTATTAAGGTAGACATAATGGCTTTACCACCCCTAAAAATTAGCATTTTAACATAGAGTCAATACCACAACTTTGTAGATAAAGCAAATTAGGTCACCATCTCATTCAGGGTGGGACACGGATATTCTAATGCAAAATTCATTCACTTTAGTTAAGACTGTATTTGATTGAAAGACAGTTGAATGTTTGAAGGGCAGTGTTTGGTCACTGTTATTTCAATCACAGTCATTATGCACATAACACACCATTTTATTGTGATCACTATCTGCTGCTGCATCTCCTTCTCATTCTCTGGTTCACAGTGGAGAAATCAATCAGGTGGACCATGCAGCAACCCAGGATGTGTGAATTTAGACTGCTTCTATCCTTCTCCACCATTAACACTGTACTAAAGTACTCATGTTCCCATGGCTACAGTGTTTTAAAAATTATTTTGATTTATTTTTTTGATAAATTTAATGTCTCAGACTAAGGTCCTGAAAAAAATGAGAGGAAAAGCGAAAGTAGAAAATGCATGTAAAAGGACAGGCTCTTACCTCTCAACTGTTCCTCTACTGCTCCTACACACACAGGAAACAGCCAGCTAGTCCTCCAAAGTAAATTAACAGATAGGTTTAAAAATGCCTTTCAAACCTGTTACGAATGGCCATTACGAAAGGGATTTATTTCGGTGTTTTCAGATGTGCCACCTCTATAGATTGATTAATTTTTTGGTACAAAACCATACGGTTAAAATTACGAAAAAGATTGTGGTCATCGCTGAAAGAAAACAATGCTGACTTTCGATAGGAAATTTGATGCAAACCTAAGTCCAAAGTCATATGCTTTGTTGACCCATCTGTTCACTCGACCTCTACCCAAAGTAGTTTTAAGGCGTGGAATAATGACTCACACTCTTGGGCAGTCTCTCCTCAAAGGTGCTCATGGTGTTGCACTTGGTTTTTCACATGAAAATTAATGGAGGTAGCTGTGTGAATAAATGAGAAAATGCAAGCCCTGCTTTACTCTCACACTTCCAAAAATCTGGTCAATCACTGTGCAAAATATGAGTGTTTTTAAGATTGTCTTATCACAAAGGTGCCATTGTCTGGTGCATTCCTCCCCCAACTCCTCCATCAGAGAGGTTTCAGGCACTTTTTGAAGATCCAACAATTGCAATAAAGCAATTAGGCATTTGAACCATTGTTTTTTTCTAACTTTTTAATTAAAGTTTAGTGTAGCATGGTCTTGAGGACTGTAGAACCATTGCGTTGGAGTAGGATGGGGCATTAATCCAAGTGATTATATACCTTATTAGAAATACAGTTGGTCCTTTTATAGTTTGGGATTTTATTGTTGTCATTATGACAACAACCTTTTATAAAATGGGAGCCCTTCTTTCACCTCAGCCAATGCTGGTCTGGGGAGATTTTTTTTAACATATTGAATGTTTTTGTTTATCTTAACTTGTTGCCTCCTCATCAAAGCATACTGTAAACTGCAAACTGAGATTAATGACTGATCTGACTCAAGCTCATTTTAGTAACAAGATAAGAACAACCAAAACACATGCCAGAGAAAGGACACATTTACACTCCAATTAGTGCTTTTAAAGGCTTATGTTGTATCAAATGCAGAAAACACAGCTTGTAGCCTCTTCCATAATGAGTCATTGAACCATGGTTTCCAATGGGCCTCCTTCGTCACTGTCAGATCCACTGAGTGCCTCAGTCACATTCAAATTGGCCCCGGGTCCGCAGACATTGATAAAGGGTCTGCATGTGGTGGGAAGCATGCAGGCTAATTCCTCAAGGCTGGGCGGAGGTATTCTGGTCGCTGTCCGTCACTTCCCTGTTATTTGCATTGGCCCCAATCAGCCCAGAGTGTTGATCAATGCAGAGTCAAAGTGAGCTTTCTTCCAGCATTAGGACCTGCTTTCCATCACAGTTAGGCCAAGCAATGTTTTACCACTGAGTAGATGTTTTCTGCCAGCACCAGAGTGGTAAAGCTGTGTTAAGGTAGCACTAAAATGAAAGTTGACACAGCTGTAGTTGTATGTCTATATCATTTTATAAAACAACTAGCCAATATCAGTTTCGAAAACTGGAGTTTATGTCAAGCAAGGGTTTGACTGTGTTTAGACAGACATATGTACTACAACTGCACTGTGGGGCCCTGACATAGAGGATGCTATTGAAAAGAAGAGTTGCCTCCAACGCGATGCAATTTCATTTGTCAATGCACTGAAATGGCAAATATGCTGATAGTAAACAGCATATTTTAATTTTCACTTTCCGATTATTGTCAAAAAGATATTTGCCACCATAACAACTTCCTAGGGACATAAAGTCTGTCCATATTGTAATATAAACTGTTGAGTAGTGTCTTATAAGCCTTCAAACACATTACTAAAACTCACCTTCCTGAATCATATTTCATCCCCTCATCTTCCCTTGTAGTATGCCAGGAGCCTTCAGCACTGTGAGAGGAAACTGTAACAACTGGACAGTGGATTCAAATCCATGACACTGTTGCTTTGAAGCAATAGTTCTGACCACTGTCAAACCATTCTGCTTTAGGTTGCATTTATGTATTTTATTTATTCATCAAATTCCTAGTTATACACAAAGAATGGTCCTGAAATTTACCGAGCACATCCATGCCTCCCAGTAGATATGGTCATTTTGAAAACTCCATAAACTGTCCTCTAGTGCTCAAGTCAGGCAACATTCTCAATGGTAGACACAGTATACTTTATGTCACAGTCACCTAAACACATCAATGCATGTGAAGACTTCTGAACAAATTTTATTGGCTATTGGCCACTACACACAGTTTATTTGGAAAGCTTTATGTGGCTGGTGCTGCTCCCCCCTGTATACATTGTGCTGCTAAAGTCATGCAAAGCAAAGTCCCTATGGAAGTGGCAGAAGCAAAATTAACATGACCCACAGTCAGAATAGCTAGAATTATAAGAACAAGACCCAGGCAGAAAAATGTCAATGCTTATTTTGGTGAAGCAACCTGAAATAGCTGTATTGATCTTAGTATGAATTACCATATAGACGAGTATTTTATGAAATGCTAACAAATAAATAAAGATTACTGGAATTAAGTAAAAAATACTTGTAATAAACACCCTTTAGGTTAAATAAGATATAATAGACTAAACTAAATGTGTTAGATTTATTTTGCAATAATTTCAACGTTTGTTTATGATTTCTTATTTTTCGTGGAGGCATCAATTCATATTATTTTAAAATATCTTGTATGTTAAATGTATTCATATTGAACACTTTAGGGTTATATTCAAAATTTTACTATACAAATTTTAAAAAGAACTTAAATTGAGACATTAAACATTTTATATCTTACTTTTATTTATTTCTTCTTTCTTTTATCTAAGGCTTTCCGCCATCCTGCTCCACTCTTTCTCTCTCTCTTTCCCTCTCTCTGTCTCTGTCTCTGTCTCTGTCTTTCCCTCTCTCTGCCTCTGTCTCTGTTCCAGTCTCTGTCTTTCTCCCTCATCTCTCCACTTACCAACTTGTCCTATTTCCTAAAGTAGCCAGTTCTGGTTGATGGTTTACAGTAAAATTGCTTATAAAGTGGAGTGGAAGGTGTTTTGCAGACCTGGCAGCTTTCAAGTCCTGTGCCCATTTGTCACTCGACATTTCCTTTTGTGTAACTGCACATGAATTAATTAGGCTGTGTCGCGGCAAAAGTTTACGGCTATAATTTATGGGGAGATGAGATTCCTTGGACACCATCTCGGATCTGTGTCAATTTATTATTTTTATTATATTACAGTGTGTATATGTGTGAACAGTTTGTGTTTGATAAGGAATGAGGTTCCCCTGTGTTGATAGCAGAATAGCAAGATTCATTTGCACTACTTGGCAAGGCAAACATATTCACCATTAAATACAGACATGCTAACAAGGAGGCATAAGCAGAAATAGACCCAAAGAGCAATACATTCAAACATACATTATACATAAATAATATGTACACATAATCCTGCATATTGCCTGCACATTCTTTTTTAGCTACCCAGACACACACACATACACACTGGAGGTAGAGGGGCGAAAGCCAACTCAAAGTATAAAAGCAATTCTGTTTGCATGTATGTAAAATAACTTTTAGTTGTTGGACTTCTTAATCTAAAACTGCTCACAGCATCCAGTGGTTTTGGGTCATCAACTAGGAGATAGTTGACAGTCGGAGAAACGTCAAGAAAGCCATCCACATCCAACATGAGATATCTTGGACCATGACTTTGGTCCCTAATGAAATATCTCAATAAAAACTGAACTGACATTAAATTTGGACTGACATTCATTGTCTCCAGAAGAAAAATCCTACTGACCCAGGTATTTCTCTTACTTTTCATCTAGCACTGTCATGGGGTCAAAAATTTCAGTTTGTGTAATATTTTTCTTTACAGCCAAATACCTACAAATGTAATGATGCAAATATTAGCATGCTAACATGCGTAAGCTAAGACAGTGAGGGCTACAAACATTGCCTGCTAAACATTAGCAAATTACTATTTACCAAGCTCCACTGGATGTTAATCAAACTCTAGGATGCCACTGCCAGCAAAAAACAGCAAAATGTTGATTTAATTGTTTTTTTCAAGGAAGTGCGAGGCCAGACAGAATGGAGATCTACATGAGGCATTTCTTTACCTAGCATTTCTACAGCAAATTTCCATGAGTGAGTGAGTGAACACCTAGCAACAAGTCTAACAACTTTTTGGACAAATATTTCTGTACTTTTAGTGGAGGAGAAACAGCAGAATTACCCTACGAGCGTGAAGTCAGGTTCTCCCCTTTGGAAGTCACCTCTCTATGCGTCTCGTTCAGTTTATAGTCCTTTTCAGTTTTTTTCTCTCGGTGATCATTTTACAAATTAATACAGTTGAGATCACAGCAGCGCTTTTGTCTTTAACTTCTGGGTCTGGTGATTTAGTCAGATGATGTTACAGTTACAAAATCAAGAATTTGCAGAGCAGCAGCTTGAAAATGGCTTGGAAATGACTGCTGGTTAACATGCAGTCTTATTGGGCCATGTTTGAGTCGGTTTTCCATACTTGTTCCATTGTCTGATAACAGAAACAGAAAAACATGTAACTAAGAACAGCTTTAATGAAAATTCAGCTGTATATGTGAGCAAAGACAGTAGGAGTGAAGCAAACTGATAAAGGGAGATCTAGCCATAAACAAGGTTTTAACCTAGCCTTGTTTACTTACTTTCTGTTTCAACCTTGCCTTAATGTTTCCCAACATATTTCTGAGATAAGATTCAAAATGATCAGTAATTATGTCAATGCAAGTTTTCTTTTAGGGCTTAAATTGGCTCCTAGACGCTACACATTTTGTGTTGCCAACGATCCAAGATATCCAGTATTTATCTGGTAACTCTGATTGATGATAAGGTGGTGAAAGTACAAAATCTCAGGTACTGAGCTTTGAACGAACTGTAACTGCAATGCTAACTAATGTGGCATTTTGTTTGGAGCTTGGAGCGAGTGATTTTAGTGCTTTTTAAACTGGTTGCTTTTGTATGTTGCACTTGCATGACCGATCTTAAATTTAGACGTGTGTCTGCAGAATGAGCAGTTTTAGAGATGGTGGTAGTTGCTGACAATTTGATTTTACTCAGGCTTAATCCGTCCATCACATAATAAAACACAGGTTACCATTACTAAATAAAACACGCTTCAACAGAAAAACCCTGCCGCTATCCATCTTCGACCGTACTATTTTTCTACCAGTGGAAGTTGGCACCCTTATATACACATTTAGCAGGAAGAAAGCCCTTAGCAGTTGTCGTGTGCAGTTGGGACCAGGAGAGGCTGCATAGAATATGGCCTGGCCAGGAGCAACTGGAGGGAGCTGCTGTCTGCTGCAGGGACAGCTAGTGGCAGCTGGGTGAAAACGGTCTGTTTAAATATTTGTTTTCTCAAACAAATCCTGACAAGACAGTGTGACAAGGCTTTTGTTTGTTTCTTATTTCACAGGGATAAAATCTGTTTTTGACCTTCTGTATAACCAACATGTCCCTTCATTCCTGACAAATATGATGTGAACATGAGCCTTTATTATCACACAGATATGTGATCATTCATGACAAACCTTTAATCAATATTAGCAAGCCTTCAGCCATGTTTGTTAGCTAGCAAACACTGCACTAGCTATACACTAGATATGCTCTGTATATTGATTTTCTCTTGAAAATTTCCAACCAGTCGGAGCTGGTTGTTTATATAGTTTTGAATTAGGTTGTCTAAAACTTGGGTGTGACTTTTTGTGGCAAGGCTTTTTTTTTTTAAGCAATGGCAGCCCTGGTAGATCCTCCCCTGGTTAGGATGTGCACTGCCACTATGAGGACACAGTGATTTTCGTTGTGATAATGTTAGCATATGTTGCATTGTATTATTTTGGAGCAGCAGTCCAGTGTGGATGTTGACTCTATGTTGTCATGTATGATGTGGGTCTGCTCCACTTGCATTTGACCTGCGCTGAACTTATTCATAAGGGCTAGATGAACATTTATACTTTGAGTTTGCATTATACGAGAAGCTAGGCTGCAAGGTCTCTGCAGTCACAAGGTAAGCCAGCAGAGGAGTGGCAGAGTGTGTGTGAGTAGTAATATATGACAATCTATGGGTATCGAACTATGTGTGACTGTTCTATTCCGTGTGGAACTCACTGTAACAATAACACGTGTTATAAAGAAAAGTCAAATTAATCACACTGAAGAAATACCAAAAGATTTCTGGTTCTGCACTCTCCATGTGTACCTTCTGTTTCTCTCTGTCTGTTTTGTTTTTCTCTATCTGTTTTGGAAATTGGTTAAACATCACTGTCATGGAATTAATTGCAGCAGATAGACTGCTGGATTTAAACAATGTCAGTCGGGTATTTCAAATGGGGTACTATTCATGTGTTATCTGTATCTTGTATGTTCCTCAACTTTATGTAAGTGTAACAGCAAATCATGGGAGTACCCCTTAAATTGCTTTACTGACCTTCTTATATCGCTGTTGTTATAGCTGTGTATGTGTGTTTATATATCAGACAGCAGCACCAACCTAAATCTTTATGAATCATTTCCAATAATTTTTAAACAATTTCAATTAGTCATCATGCTGGTGAAA
This sequence comes from Istiophorus platypterus, assembly GCA_016859345.1. Taxonomy (NCBI): domain Eukaryota; kingdom Metazoa; phylum Chordata; class Actinopteri; order Istiophoriformes; family Istiophoridae; genus Istiophorus; species Istiophorus platypterus. Next base: position 26,237,106 of record CM029116.1, read on the forward strand.
ACTTAGGAAATGCAGTATATGGGCTCAAATTAGGATCAGCAAGATTCAGAGTTTGTAAAGTGATGTTCACAAATAAGACTGTGAATACAATCTGTCAACAAATGAAAAAGTCAGTGAAAAAGGAAATGTATTTGTGAAGATCTGTGTACAGGTTGGAAGGAGAAAATGTGTGTAAAACTCAGCACACAAAATTCCCACACTGTATGAGACACTGAAGTTCCAAGTACAGATTTTGACACTTTCCTTACCTCTGAATCTGATTGGACAATGACAATCCAATGAAACACATACACAAACTTGAAGATTTATTCTAAAGATTTATTTTACAAGTTTACAAAATTTGATTTACAACTACCTACTGTTATTTGTCATTTGAGAACTTCAATTGAAAATCTCAAAATCTTATTGAACTTAATTTTATTCCATACAAATAAAGCCTATCTTGAAAATAATAAAAATGATCCTTTAACCTTGAGGGAAATTTCCCCCCAGGGTCTCCTTGCTGCATTTGAAAGAATCGCCATGTGGGTTCTCCCTTATGGAGGTAAGTCCTGTGCAACAACAAAACACACACACACATGGCTGCTCTTGGAGCTGTAGTAGGAGGTGTTTGGGATCAATTGTGGATAATTGGGTCTCCACGCAACATAATCTCACATTAGTACAGCCAGCTGTGTGGCAAACATGCACACTCCCTGTTTACTAAGGTGAGGGGTGGTGGTTTGGGTTGCATGTGTTGTGCATGTGTGTGTATGTCTTATATACTGAATATAAGATTAAAAAAAAAAACACCAAATATTTATTTTCTATCTTTCTGCACTCTGTATAAGTGAGAAGAGGACTTACATTACAACGTGAGGTATCTCTACTGATAATAACAATTGGGGCTATGCCCATATGCCATCACCAACCCTATCTCTGTCCTTTCCCATCGTCCACTTCAACACCCTCACACACACACCCACATACACACATGCACCACAACCAGCTGTAACTTAAAAAAAAGCTGCTCACACCAATTTTGTAATCAATGCCAACAGAAAATGGGATTCCTGTGGCTGCTGGCAATTAATACATTTGTGTCCTTTTTTAACACTAGTGAGTTGAGCTTGAAATTACCAATGACTGGCTCCTGCTCATTTGCATATTTATTGCAGTTGAGGATGAGGTGGTAACAGTGGCGATGGTGGTGGTGGTGGGGAGGGGCGGGGTGAAAATTGGGGCGAATGATTGATGTGGAGTTCGTCTCCTGCATTACAAACAGCCCATTATTGGGCAGACAGAGGAAGAGAGAGAGAAAGACAGAGAGAGACTGAGAGAGAGAGCGGTGATACAGACTAAAAAAGAGAGACAGAGGATGAAGAGCAGTCTAGCATACAGCTGATTAAAGTTGAAGACAGTGGTATCGGTCTACAGAGGTTTTTGTCATCCACCCCTCCCCCTGCTTGTTTCCCATCTCCCTCTGTTTTTTTTTTTTTTTTTTTGCACGCACCCCCGTCCTTTCAGTCCATATTTTGCAAGGAAGATGGCCAGGGCACAAGCATTAAAGGCCTGTTATAATGGATGTTGACAAGGAGTGGACCAACAAAAGCCCAAGCTTGAGGATTTGCTTGAAAAGATTCAATCAGACATGTTTTCACTGCGATTAATTGGCGGACTCAGAGGGGGAGGGATGTGGGGATGAGGGGATTGGTGACGGAGGTGTGAATGAGTGTGATTGTTCAGAGCACAACCCCCGCCCTACCATCAACCCCCTTCCCCTCTTCCACACACACCCATGTGCTTCGCTCTGTCATTTTGAGCGATAGTTTTGAAATGTCCTTTGAATGATGCTAAAGAGCAAACCCCTCCGCCCTCCCATTTCCCTCCTCCTCTTCCCCATGAATTATGAGTATTATTTCAGGGAAGTGGGATGTGGTGAGCCAGAGAACAGGACTACACCGCTTTGATTGGATCTGACCTGTCTCTACTTGTGTCAGAGACACACACACATGCACGCGTACTGATAGAACTAATGGTATGCGCATGTGTATGTGCATGCATGTGTGTGTGTGTATCTCTGTGTGTGCATGGTGTATGATTAGCTTAGACAACCATGTCCCTAACACACACACAGAAATGAACTGATTATCATTCATAATGACTTGACATGATTTGTGAGAGAAAAGAAACCAAAGTATGTTGAGAGCAAAAGTCCTCTTTTTTTAAATCAAATTTAAGGCCTCGTCTCACCAGCAATAAAATGGCACAATTTCCCAGTTTCCCATTTTTGGATTTGCTCCCACAGGAAAAGAAAGTCTAAACAGGTTTTTTTGGTGGAGTCCCCTGCTACCCTCGGTTTTGAGGTATCACCCATGCACCACAGTATCCCCTGTTCACATCCAAGCAGGTATGTTTATTACATACCCTTCCCAGTTTCTCTTTTTATGCCTTTCTGGGCTTTATAGCTTACCTGGGTTTTGGGCTAATTTAAAAAAGGAGGACAAAATCTGGCCTGGGACCTTGGTTGGTATTGATCTTTGACCCAGATTATCTGGTAATATGAGACATGTCACATTTATTTATAGAGCACATTTAAAAACTATGCAAGTTGATTTAAGTGTTGTACAGAATAATATCTGGGGGTGTTGGAGAGCCAGTCTCAAACTTCCTGACCTGCTCACAGACTCATTATTGCCACCCTGATAATATCAAATATTTTTGATATTGATGATTATTATGTGAGTGTTATCAAGCTAGTGCCAGTGGTTTACTTTCACTGTACACACCCAATTCTACATTGCAACAGAAGACAACATTTCTTCTGAACTACCTAGCTAATTGTAAGAAGTAACAATATTCCCAGAGCAGCTCCCATTTCATTTGTATCTGCTTCCCCATCAGATGAGGTGACATGAGATCCCGTATTGTGGTGCATGATTCCCTGAATGGTCCCTCATGCACAGTAATCTTAATATTAGCCTGTAGTGTGTGATGCGCTATTATTTTGAAATCTTGTAGTGTGTGCATGTTGAGATTAGACAGAACAACATCTGTTAAGTTTCTCCTCATATCTGTGTTACAACCGATCTTCAAAATTGGTTAGGATCTTTATAACTCCCATAGTCTGAGCCCGACTTTTGAGTTTCTGATGATGGAGGAAGTAAAAGACCACTGATAGAGAGTTCAATATATTGATTCAATTTAGTCAAGACAAAAGAATGACATTTTGGCCAAATAAAGTAGCAAAGTGGGTTAGGCTGCAGTATTTTTCACAATCAATTCCATTTGAAAGTTTTCCTAAAACCACAGTTTCTCTTGGCACATAAACACAGGAGTCTTTGGCATAATTTCATAATAAAGCATTCTCTTCTCTGGAAACTCCAGCAAAGTGATTCTTATCAGTTTGGTCTGTTAAATGCACCTTTGTATAGAGAAGATCTTAGCCATGAATTTAGGCTTCCATCATATTCTGAAACACTTTGTCACTCCGATCAGAAACAAAAATTAAATTTTTTTCTGGTATTTCGTTGTCATATTTTAATTGAGTATTAGGAGCAACCACTTTGTGATTTAGTCCTGTTGGACCCAAATAATTGGTATGATTAACCCTGGTCTTGATATACAAAACTAGTTACTTAACTATAATAAGAGAATAAAACCAATAAAACTTGCATCCTCTTGTGCAGATAGTAGTACATTATCTTTGCTAAATATGCACTTTAGAAAACCCTGCTGCATTAATAGTAATTCTTTTTCCTTCACAAATATGGAGTACAGACAATAATTACCTGTATTATTTTTAATACTGAGGGGAAAATTCTAATTTGATTATGAGGAAACATCCATTGTTATATTGGTCATTTGGTATCTCCAAAACTACATGATGGATTGGCCATAATTTGGAACAGAGGGTCTTTTTTTCTTTGGATTAATTATATAAATGTTGAGGTTCATCTGACCCTTCATCTAGTGCTGAGATCAGTGTAATATTTCTGTTTGTCCAACTCCTTGGTTTCTGATAGAATGCTAATAGGGTTAAATAAGATGGTGACTGCAGTAAACATTATTCCTGATATAGGCAGGTACAGATTTTCAAACAGATTTAATTATTATAAACAGACATCAGAGAAAGAGAGCATGACATTTAATGTAAAATGTGTTGACAAGGCATTGAATTTACTTACTCAAGATGATATTGTTGTTTACAATATTTATAATAATGTTTAAAACTTAAAGATGTGAAATTAGTACAAGAAGCACAGTTAAGGTGATCCAATAACAAAAAACTTTCCATTAGGTTTCACTTTCTGTATGTGCACCTGTAGTACCTTTGACTTAGAGAGTATATTATGCAAATCCATACGTGACATAAATTCTGCAATGACATTAGCACTGTTATCTTAAGCTTGGGGGAGGTAGGGATCCCAGGCAGCGTCTGTGGCGGCTTGTTCCTCCTCCCAGCATGTATCTCCGCCTCTCCAAACTTCAGATCCTCCTCAGAAGTGTTGTAGCAAAGTCGGCTTTGATTCAGGGGGAGGAGGAATAAGAAGTGGGTTAGAGAGAGTGCGCATACAGCAAATTGGCAGCTCCATCAAATTATACTGGCATTAAGGGGGTTTCGCAGGACGTAATCCACATGCCAAAGCCAGCCCGCCCCTCCCTCCCTACAACATTTGACTTTTGTCGATGTAAACGCCACATTTCATGCTCTGCCATTAATCTGTCAGATTACAGGTTGCAAGCAGTTTGAGCAGGGTCTGGGTGGGGGCATAGGGAATAGGATGAGGGGTTGATTCACAATGAATTGCCTCGATTTTGGTTTAATGTTTGGTGGCAGGTTGCAGAGGTAACTGGATGAAGAAGGTACCATATGACTCCGGTTAGAGCCATTTGTGATCTTTGGTTTGATCTTTTCCATGAATCCACAGCTTGTCAGATTGTCACAAAGAATCATCTCTGCCAGCAACTGGTATGAAGGAAGTGTGACATGTGTCCCTGTCTCCTTCTGTTTCCATGTTATGGGCTCTTCTCTCTTAAAAGGGGGATGAAGGGGGTGGAGTGATGTTCCTGGGGTGTGCCTTCAGGGGATAACCCACCTGGGGACAGCGATGGAGAACAAGCATATTGTCACACTGAGTGAGATTCTGCCCTTTCTCTCCTGGGCTTGGAGGACCTCACAGTGGGGGTTAAGGAGGATCCAGGCATGGTTTCTTATGGATGGAGTGCTCTGAGAATAAGTTGACACATGCAAAGTTTTAACACACCACTGCACAGGGGGTCTGGACCTCATCCTGTGGGTGGGGCAAGAGTAGATCAGCTGGTGTTTAACTAACGGGATTAGTCACTCAGTGTGGTCTGTATCTAATATAATAAACTGGATATTAATTGTAGAAGAAAAAAACTCAACATATTGTTCCTGTCCTGTCAGGTGCATATTGCTTAAGAGAAAATTTTAGTCTTTTTGACACATGTAGTCATCTAGGCTGTTGCCAGAAATAGATTCCAATAACTCTATCCCTCAATAAGACAAAAAAGAAATAGACCTTTGAAACATTGTTGAAAAGTTGAATTACTAACTTAACGTTGAATTACTAACTAACCATTTATGATAAATTTACTCCCATCACATGAGATTTGTGACAGTGCAGAGAATAATCCAGAGAAAATTTGATTTCAAGGGCATTAATTCATGAAGTAATTATGAAGTTATCCTCTTTTAATCTGGTCTTAACATGGTCTAAAATGTAAAATCCATGAGAGAATAACTGCAGGAAAATGTCGCAGTTAGAGAAACAATGGCATTAGTCATTTGCTTAATTGCTCAAAATGACTAACTAGGTTATTTTTCCCTGAGACATTACTTAGTGTGGCCATGGATATTCATTAAATATCATCCATCAGAAACTAGTGAAAGTAGTATAATGTCATTAAGTGTCATAAAAGCTGTTAAGGAAAAGACCAGGTACAAAGTTTGTGACTTGAACTTTGACACAGTAAACCACTGTTTGCATCTCATCTCATACAGTATGTGTTTTTTCCTTTTCACAATTACTACAACCGTTTCATAACCTTAAACAAGTAGTTTTAGCTGACTAATCTAGGCTATCCAGTCATTCCCGTTTGCTGGAGAAAAAGGTGAGAAAGACCAGCTCTCAGATGTACATCAATTTGGATAAAATTGTCTGCCGAATGAATTGTAGAATTTTATACCGGGCATCCGATCATCCTGATGGGAACATAAATATCCGAGCCACTGGCATCTTGTTCCCAGATCATCATTTATTTAATGTCTATATGTGACACCAACAATAGAGTTCAAGGGGACTTCCAAATTCATTTTGAAACTGCTTTTAATAAAAGTTTTGTTTGATATAAATGATATGGAAAAAATCTTGTTTGTATGCCACCAGGCCTGTTCAGAGGGGGTTTGCCTCACTCCTGGGGGTTTGTACAACAGAGAATTATGGCTTGCATCTTTCTCCTTATGGTGCTAAGAGCCACTCATACCCATACACCACCACTGTCACTGCTCTACACTCTCTCTCAAATAAATCGAATGTCTGTGATCACATCATAGATCAAGACAAGTAATAAATCAACCATTTACTTCTTTCCCCTCTGTTGATATACATTCTGTTGACTCCCCCTCTGCAAAAAATTTACCATCTATATCAGCCTTTTGCCTTGTCTTTGTTATTCTCTATCTGTGTTTCTGTTGCAGCCACAGTCCTCACAATCTGCTCTGTCTGTGTGCTGTTATGTCAGCTTATACTGTACAGTCTTTTGTTTAAAGTGAGGCAGTGCAGATGTGTAATTTTCTGCCACTTAATGCAGACTTCTTACACATCTTTCTTATACTTGCAGATGTACAGTCTGTAGTTTACACAATATGTCATTTATGCAAAGTGTGAAAGAGATGATAATCTTTTTTTCTGTGTATGTACCCTCAATATCTCCATCATTTATCATCATAATTTAGTTAAAATAAGAGAATCTTTTTATTCTTGCATTTCAGCAGCACAGGGAATCACCTGAATCCATCGTTTGACAATATAAATGACTCATTGGAGAAGTATTAAAGGTGAATCTATCCTAAAAAGAAAATTTCTGTGGCCACTTAATTAGTGGTGTGTAGCACTTTCTTTTTCCTATTAAATAGAGGATAAACATAAAGTTTATATCAGAGCATATATATCATAGGAAATTTTTAGGCTTTTTTTCATAGCTGCAGTGAAGTAGTGTAAACAAGTGATTTAACTCTCTCATCACAGATGAAGGTCTCTCCAAGGCTTCACTTTATTTTGCACTTTCCCTCAACAACCAGCCATTGAAAAAGCTATCATAGAAGAGGCAAAGGTATACATTTCTTAACCAACAGTAAGATGTGACAGCAGTGTGATCCCAGCTTGCAGATCTGTAGTTGGTAGCATGTAAAATGCCACATCCTGTTAAATGTCATTTGCTGATTTGCAACCAGAGAAGTTATATAACACCAGTGTTTTCTCCTCTTATTTAGTGATTTTGAGTTAACTGTCTTTGTGAACTAGATTAATCTCATCTGATTTGTTAAGTGACTGAAATCAATCTTTTGTTGTGCCTTTTGTTGACCCAATCAGAGCTTTGCAGGAGGGATTCAGAATGTAGATCATTTTTCACAAATCTATATAGCTTCCTAGCTAGATTCATGAAAAACTGTGTCAGAAGAAGTAACCACAAAAATTGATAAGAATTGAGGTCAGTGAACATGTACAGGTTGTTGCCCACAAGAATAATAACACTTAAATTGTCATACTGTATTTTGTTGAAAACGAAAAAATACTACATTAATGAATTGCTAGAAATCACTGCAAACAAAACGACCTTGGCAGGACAGATACATCACTCGATACTGATTGCTTGGTCTTTCAAGAAATCTGACACCATGACCAAAATATAAGGCTAAATGGATAAAGAGAATCAAAACTGCAGTTCAATCTAAATATTAGCTCACTAATTTTGTGGACAACTGTTTATAAAAAGAAAAGTTAAACAAATCGTGATTCTGCAACTGCATGCAATTTCTTCACTAAGCAGTTACACAAATTTGACTTGTTTACAAACAGCCACAAAGGTTTTAGAGTTGGAAGAAAAATGACAATGACAGTCCAGTTATCAGTGCCTTCAGCAAAATTTGAAATTACACCGAATTACATGTATATAGGAAGAGTTTTGCATAAAAATCTGGAATGGACAATGCAATGCTACATTCTTTCTGGTACACCTAGCAGTCATTGTTGTTCACCAGCACAAAACACAAATCACAGCAGTCACAGCAGTCCACAAAGTAATTCCTGACGTTTTTAAGTGTGTGCAAATTTCAATTAAGGAGAATTTTAAGGGGAAGAAAACTTCTTTTTGTGAACAACATGGCTCATGAAAGTGTATTATTGTCTATTTATGGGCAATGAGACATAGGCGACATGGAAGTGGTGCTCAAAACTATGCCATAATGTCATGTCTCAGCCACACCATCTACTTATTAACTAATGCTTTTCTTTTACCAAAACACCTATGTTATTTAAGAAGCAGTCAAGACAAATACACCTTGAAGGTTAAAGGTAGCCTTCTATATACAGAAACATGACTAAAATGTATTTGCTAGCACTTCAGAGACATGGCAAGCAGCCTACACAAGCCTCAGTATGTAGGGGAGGCTCACTGCTCCTCAGGAATGCCGGGGCCTTTCCATTGAGTTTTGCTGTGACTCAATTCCAGAGCTTCGTCACCCCTTCTAACTGATCTTAACACAGAGAGGAAAAGTACTGCTACAGGGTCGAGACTGCTGGTTGGAACCACATGGAACAAGTCTTGACTGCTTAAATCCGCTTTGATCTGTGTTTCCTGGAGAGGGGATTGTCTGCTTGGTCCTGTGGTAACACTTTGGTACCAGCCAGTGCTCTTTGCATCATCTTTCCCTGCATGAAAAAATCTTGCATTGCCGTCCTTTCTCCTCTTTCCCTGTTTTGCCCTATCTTATATGGGCATGGGCACAAATATGCATGCAAACACACATTTGCACATCCACATACATGCATTTTTCAGTCAAACACATTCACTTCCTTGCTTTCTAACCCCCCTTCTTTTTCTCTCTCTCCATTTTCTCTTTGACTTCCACAGACACTAATTCCCTTTCTTCAAGGACAAGCATCTCACGGCACATCATCTGAATATGACTTTGAGTCGCTGTGGCCTCCCAGGGCTTAAGTCCGCAGAGCCCTTCTTTCCGATCCCCTTTTTAATGTTTTAACACCAGCCTTGTGCCGTCAATAAATATTAACATCCTGAGGGATGAGATATGCTCTGGTTAGGCCGTCTGTTCACCACATGGGTCTCAGGGTGGCTGTCTCTTGGCTGATACTGAGGAAGGTTTGTTGAGCTAGTGACCCAGACTTTAAGACCAAAAAATCAAATCATGAACTGGGCTACTAAATCAGAGGATATCAATCAATCTGTGGTTTCAGCAAAGAATTTTTGCTGTGTCTTTTGTCTTTGAAGACAAAGACTTGCTTTGGGCCCCAGTTCTGACAGCAGGAGTTGATTAGCTTTAAGGAAAGTGATATTCACATTAACAGAAATAGTAGACTTAAAATAATTAGACTTGTCATTTCATATCCTAATACCACTGCTGCATATCCTAATACCACTGCTGCCGATAAAAATGACCAAGCAGGTTCAGATGGGACATAACAGGTGTTGTATTTTTCTCTGCCCTGTCCATGCTCAATATTATGTTGTGATTTGACTTTTTGCATTTTCTAAAGCTTTCTTAAGCTTTCAGAAGCCTCAGAAGTCTATATTGTGAACTGTGATCAGTTAGCAATTCACATAGTCACAGACAGATATCAATTTCATGCCTGTTTGTCAGATAAGGAGCTTCAGCCAGGACTTGGTTAGTTTAGGCTAGCATAAAGACTTGGGGCAGGGGAGACATCTAGTTTGGCAGTCTACATAAAGAAAATGCATGCCTGCTGACAACTCAAATCCCATCATTTTATGCGTGGTTTTATTTTTCTTAAATAAACTCTCAAAGAGCAATGTAAAAACAAAACATGTAACTCATTTGAAAGAGAGTTGCATTTGAAAGAGAGTTGCATTTGAAAGAGAGTAACATGTAGAGTTTTCACTGTTTAACTACAGGGGCTGAAACAATTGTGTGCAGTTCCCAAGTTACCTTATTGTCACAGTGAGGTTGCCAATGGGTAAGAAATTGTAGCCGTCCTGTTGCTGAAGTTGGATACATTATTATTTGACCAGAAATACTTCTAGTTTTAGAGATTAATATTGTTCTTCTCATCTCACTCCCTGAAAGTAACATTTTTCCTAAACTGTTGATTTATACTTTTAAGTATTCAAAACCCACGGCCAACACAAACCAGTTGGCATCATTCTGCAGTATTTTTATACAGTCTATATATATTTTGAGGCAAGTACAGACTGAAAACATTTTCTACTTCAAACAAATTAAAATGATTATGCTGTGTTCTTCTAGTGCTTTCTAGTTGTTGATGAATCCACATTTTTTTTTCCCATTCCAACCAACAACAGATAGTTTTAGACATCAAAATCTTAAGCAGTGAAGTCGGGTTTTAATCTCAGATTCAAAGAGCAAGGAGTTTGGACTGACTGAGTTAAAGGTTAAAACATGGTCTACCCAATAAACCCTGGTGTAGGATTATCAGTCATCGGATGCATCTTCATTCATTGTTTTTCATCACTCAATTATTTAGTTTATTGAATATTCTCTTTTAATCCGTCACCATCATGTTAAAAAGCTTGATTTCTTGATTAAAAAAAATATCTAGGAAACAAAAATTTTATCAGAAGTGCTCCCTTGTAATCAAATCCATATTTAGGGAACCTGAAAACACTCAGTATTTCTAAGTTTCCCCACTTAGACAGAACAAGCCTTGGCCTAATGACTGAAACTCCAGCAGCCACCACCACAGGATACTGTCACAGTCAGTCCTCTTCCCTTGTCCCTGACTCCAAACTCCCACCCCTGAGCCCAGATTCATTACAAGCTGTGGCCAGGGTATTAAGATATGGCCGCATTAACAAAGTTGTCTCTGTATCTTAATTGAATCTACCCCCGCCAGACCGAATCTGGATTATGTTTACCTGAAATATAAGCGGCTCGGCAGACGAAACACGGACCCACTGATAAAACACTGGGTTGTGCCCCTCCCCAATCCTAATCCCCAACTGTAATTTGTTCCTCGATGGATGTTGCCGCAGTGATGGGAACCCCTGATTGGGATTCATTCCAAGAACAGGGAAAAGCATCTGCAGGTAAGTTCATCTATTAAATAGTGATGGTGTGTGTGTGTGTATGTGTGTGTGTTTGTGTGTTTGTGTGTTTGTGTGTTTGTGTGTGTGTGTGTGTGTGCGTGTGTGTGTGTGCAAGAGATTCACATAAACCACCATCCAACTTTAAACAGTATTCAACTGCCTGCGATCCTTTCATTGTGTAACAGCTGTCTTACAAATTCATTTTCACAATCCGTGGCAGCTCGTTTTGGCCTTCCAAAAACAGATTTCTGAAATAGTTTTCGGTGCATTCAAAAACAACAGAGAAAGATGCTTGAAAGAAAATCAAGTTTTGGTGTCCCAATGCCTGAGTGGTCTACGGCCAATTGGACTGTAATATTACAGCAGTGGTAGAGGCATGTTGGTTCAAATCTAGGAAACATTAGGAAGGGTTTCACTTTTCATTTTTTTCTTTGTGGAAATGGCCAGGTAAACATTGTTTTGCATTGTAACAAGGGTTAAGGAAGTTTAAACTTTTACTGTAGTTTTTGCTTGAGCCATCTGTGTTAGCATCCCCTGCATCAACAGAGTGGTCTGAGGATGGCATAAGAGGTTTTGCAGTGTTATAACAATGACTAATTCTGCTTCTTTCAGGCTCTTCCCCTTGGGGGGAGGGGGACATTTACAAAACCTGCACATATTATGAAGACCATTACATCATCATAAAACATTAGGTTAATTTTATCAGTTAAAACAATTGTCTCAGTATCAAATAAGAGCAAGAACAAGTCCCATCAAAACTAAAAACAATGTCTGTGAACCTGATAAAATGTCAACCCCTGACCCCTAATGTCTTTGGTTATAAACATCTATGGGTTTTTTACCTGTTCAACCAAAAAGTTATTTTTGTCTTTTAATAACCTATAAGGGCCCAAAAACAAAATAACAGTGGTACTATTTGGCTGATACCTGTGATGTGTTTTGATAACATAGGATGTTATAAGTCTTCGATTAAACAACTGATTTTTTTTTCCACCTCAGGACAGTATCTTTGTGGAATAAAATGACTTTTATATTATTTTCATTTAGATAAAACTGTAATCTCCTTGTCTGTCATATCAGACACATGGAGTATTTAAGATGAAAAAAGCAAAGTTACATCTTTTAGACTTGTAGACTCATTTATGGTATTGATGGCAACAGTAAGGAACTGCCAAACCACGGAAGAGCCAAAGAGCACAACCACCTTGCTCAAGGGTATACTCCACCCTGCAAGCGACAGTGCACATCCCACAGCTCAACAAACACACCTAAAGACATACACAAACACCCCCCCACACACACACACACACACACACATATGCTTAGGGTTGAACATGAGGGATGGCTCGGGATGGCGACAGTGCACGGGGCAGGTCCTTTGCCTTTTTGTCCTTCACAGGTAACCATCCTCACACAATTTTCCGTAAAACCCCCCAAACCATCACCTCCACTCCCACTTTTTCCCATCCTCAGCTCCCACCCACTCCCCTTGTTTCTTCCTATCTGATGAAGGGTAGGGCACTGAGGCTTTCTCAAAGTGCCCGGCTATGACCACAGCTATAACCATCAACACCAACAAACACATGGTGTGCATCAGCAGGGGCTGTGTGTGCTTCAGGTTCTGTGTTCTTTAGTTTTTATGGATATAGCAGTCAGCAAGTCATTGATGCTGTCACTGATGATGTCATTAATCGTGTCTTTGTATCTCAGGGTGGGGTAGAAGATTTGTGGGGGAGGGATGGACCATGATTCATGTAACCTTACTGTATACATATTCTACTCTGGTCCTGGTAAATTAAGTGTCTGATGAAACTGACTTTTTAAGATTTTTCACTGAACAGTAAATATTCTCCTCACAGGGTCAGTTCATAGACTTCAAATCTGTCTTAAAACAATAATCACATGCAAATGTACATTAAAACAGGTTCTGCTTAATGTATCCATTCCTCCTGTTCTTACTGGCCATTAAGAGATCCCTTTTTTATGTAATTTCATTGTAAGTTGTGTTGATGTGGAGCCAATAAGATACTTCAGTAGTCTAAATAATTAAGTAGTCGAAATTAATTAAACTAAAAGGATATCTTCCAAGGTTACAATCTTTTATTTTGAAATTCCATATTTTTGTTCCTCCAGAAAGTATTTCCTGGATGAGCTGCAATGGAAGGGAAGTAATACAACAATGGAGTTTAGCACTAAAAGAAGATATACACGTGATTTTTCTATCTCAGCTTAGGCATCATGTTAACTTAAACTTAACTTTAAAATATATCTGTACACAGTACAAAGACCATGTTTTGTGTCCCCTATCACTTACATTGAAATTGTAGCCACCCAGTTACTGAAGTTGGATACATTATTATTTGACCAGAAATACTGAAGTTTTAGAGATTAATATTGTTCTTCGCATATCACTCTCCAAAAGTAACATTTTTCCAAAAGTGTTGAATTATACTTTTAAGTATCCAAAACCCATGGCCACCACAAACCAACAGGAGGGATTTCCAAATTGAAATGTTAACAGGAGGAGAAGTTTTTGCAAGCAAAAACTATTTAATTGTTTACCTGTTCATTTGGAGACAGATGTGAAGAAATGTGAAACAACCCTTTAACTGAGAACCTAAAGAATTTGTGTCATCATTTTCTACAACTTATCAGGAAACTACACCTCTGTTTCTGGTATGTCACTAGAGATGTTTATCTTTACCACCTTTTCCAAATATCTATTTGTGTAGAAAGTTTAGAACTTCATGTTTCTGAAAATTAAGACCACATTTCCCATAAACCAATTTTTTTACCTGTCAATTGGGAAATTATTAAGTTGCACTTCCCTCAACAATTCATTCTTGTTTTTAAAAACATGATGATGAATTAGACTGTTAACAGCCCTGATAATAGTCAATAAGTATTCAAAAACAGTTTAGGCCTTTGGACCAACTACAGTGTTTAAAAAACTGAAAACTGGTATTAGGTCTAATGTGGTGATGGTAACATTTACTTGTTGTGCTCTGTATTTGCTCTGAAAGCAGCCAGTATGATTGAAAGTTAAAGGTTCAGGATTAGACTTGTTTAATGGTCTAAATACTGGAGTTTTATTCAGTGTGAAGTCAGAGCATGCCTAACACTTATCTTACTCCAGACAACTAGGCTCTGGGGTTTTCCTAATTGTGTTTTTTTTTTTTTTTGATTATGATTTATAATTTCCTGCATGGAGAGCTGCCTATTTGTTGACAATATTGTGTTATGAAATCTTTTATAAAATTTATAAAACAATATAAAATCATGTGTCAGTGGCTGAATTAAATGCTATATACAGTAAAATCCCTCCCTTCCATGCACATACAGCTCTCTTACTTTGCAGTTCTCTGCTCACTGTTCGGTAGGGTACTGGTGGATTTGAAAATACAGTTTTATTTACAATTAATCAACACATCTCTCTCAATGAAGAAGGAAACATAGTTGTAAAGGTGGCTGTGAGCTGTTACTCTTAAGTCATTAAAGGTCAAGAATATTATAGTGTTGACTCTCTACTCCAAAAGTTCCAAAAACTGATAGGTGGGAACCATGGCGTTGCCTAATTTAGGAGAGCAGATTTATTTATTTTATTTATTTACAGTTTGAGCTCAGAGTCAGTAATGGAAGAAAGGGCTTCATTAACAAACTTCAAACTCAAACCAGAACTATGACCAAGGTTGAGATGTGAGTTTTTGGATCCTGTTTATCTGATCGGAGTCAGCTTTGTCAACACTGATTATGTTTAACCCTTAATGTCTAAGCACGTCCCAGGTAAATGAAAAAAAGCCATTACTGATGGTGGTCCAATACTTTGTTTCACTATGGCAACAGGTAAATAAAGAGCAGAACTTCCATTTTATTCCAGTGGAGCTAGAAATTTTAATGTGTGACAGTGCACATTTAGGCTGCCCTTAAAAAACACAGAACCAGCAGTGAAAGAGCCTGAGTTCGATTCAATAAGTTAACACTAAGTTACATTTTATTCAATGTAGCCCACTAGACCACATTATTTAGCAGACTTTAATTTCCTTAATGGATGCTAAAGTGCTGGAATCCTACTGTTTGTTAGATCAAAATTTAAATACATTTATTCAGCTGTGTGCTGATGCGAGCAAAGTGCTGATGGCAGCAGGGGATGAAAATATAGATTAAACAGACAAGACATAGTTTATAGATCCATGATTGTAAACTCATAGTCCAACCCAGTAACAGTCTTATAATTTGAATGAATTGAGGTTAAAACTGAGTGTACATTTTTAGATGTCTATTTTATATTCAAAAATCTTGCTCAACAGTATCTAATATTATATTGCACAGCTATATTTCAACATGTAAATTTAAATATAGTCACTCAAAACAAGTTTAGACTATATGCAATTTATATTCCAAACTCACTTTTTAAACTACAGTTAGTCCAGCTACAATAGTCCTCACTTAGAAACTTCATATGATCTACATTATGATGTGATGACTGACAGAAATGTCCCATCAGTGCAAATCATCATGATGAGAAAGGATTCTTTATTGATCATTGACTTATGTGTCTAAAGTGCCACACAGAGTCTATTCTAAAATTTAGAGTGATTAATGCTCAGTAAATGTTTCAGTCCAGGGGAACTGACTGACAACCTAACAGTTGTCTTAATGTCCAAAGTTACAGTGTTATAAGGACAGATCATAGATTGTATTCTGAGTTGAGGATGAAGCCACAACATATAATATTTAAATGTAAGAGATCACTGTCCCTGTCCTAACATTGATATTTGATTGATCATAAAATAAGTAATGTTATTAAAGACAAGTCTTTAGTAACAAACTAATCTCCAATCAGGATTTTAATCCTCTCCCAACCTAAATTTCTGCAAAAGAACATGCTCCAATATGTGCTTTGATATGGACTGGATGAATGACCCAAAGAAGCACCATGTCAGTCATCTTCCTCAGCAGGCTCAGCAGGAGGAAACAGAGAGAAAGGCAGTGTTTGTAGAAGAAAATCTTTAGAGTTAAAAGCAACTCACTTCCTGGAACACAAAGTTTCCCACAACTCAGGGTTAACAAACTCAGAATTTTTACTAGACCTGCTTTCTAAAAGAAGGCCCAGGTTTTTAAGTGATTATAAACAGTAGACAGCGAGAATCAATAAACATGTAGCAATAGTATAAATTTAAACCTACAAAAAATGGGAACCAGATTCATTGAAACCTATTTTCAGTTTTCAGTTTATTAGGTACACCCAGCCAAAACCAATATGGTCTATATACAACATTCTTGCAACTAGTCCTAACTTGATGAAGGTTATAATGTTCAGTTTGCGCTGAAACTGTTTTACATAGGTTTTGATTCAACTCTCCAGTTATTATGATTGATGTGGTTTGTGGTGCTGTTGAACTGTATTTCATCATAGAAAGATGTTTCTAATATTTATTATTCATCATTTTACCCTCTTTGTTATAATTGTCACATCTTTGGGAGGTTTGGGTAATGGTTGTAATTTCTCAACATTTCTCAAGGATGTATTGATGTTAAAATACTACATGTATCAATTTCAGACCTGTTTTAGAGATGCTTTGATGGAGTATAACATTAAGTTTTCTGTTGCTCACTCTAATCATACAAACACTCTTCAGACACAGAGAGAGGCTAAACAAAGGTACTCTAGCATGTGTATTTACTTAATAGTCTCAGCTCTGAACTAGAGGGACCACTTTGACAGCTTCCTCTCTCCAGACCTTCCACAGGCAAGGAAACAGGTGCTGGAGGCTACATATAAACACTAGCTCTCCACACTCTAACCACACACTCTTATCTCAGGCAGGAGGGCTTAAGATAGAAAACATGCTGTACAGTAATTACCACCTCCTTCCTTTTCCCCATCTCTCTCTTCCTCCCTCCCCCATCTAACTCTCCACTTTCTCATCATCCCAACTATCCCATCTTCCCTTTCTGTCACTCCCCCCTGTGGGACATCTTCATCGTTCTCTCCCATGTTTGCGCTCATCCCTGCACCTACCTTCTCAAACTCCCGCTGGCCAAGACTAAGCCATGTGTAGCCTCACTGCTGGGATTCCATAGACAGAGAGACAGAAGGCCCCCCAGGGCTTCATGGCGAGTCAGGCGCAGTCAGTGTGCACTTGACGTGACGCCGCCTGTCCTCGGGTGACAACACTGCATCTTCACTGGTTGTCCTTACACAACCAACCCCTCCCAGTTCCCTGCTCTGTCTCCTATTCCCCCCATCCTGAAACAGATGCTCAGGACGAGGGCGGGCGCCAGTCAGGGGGGACGGGGGTTAATTGGGGTAGTACTGGGGGTTAATTTCAATTAAAACTTCAACTAATGGAGGTCAAGGAAGCGTCTGCAAACACCTGATTGAAACAAATGGTCCTGCCAGTCAAAACTTTATCTTGGTCAGCCTCCGGCAGAGGGTCCTAGAGTGAGAAAGAAAGAACAAAAAAAGGGGGAGCAGGCAGAGAGAAAGAGAGTGACTAATTGGGGAACACTTGTTAGCGCAACATCTGCATGGTGATCAGTGAGTTACAGCTGTAGATTTTTGCAGTATATGCCTGCCCAAGTCTGTTATTTAGGGTTCAAGTGATGAGGATTTTCAAATTTTCTTGGCCAGAGCCTTTTCATCAGCTTCAAGATCACTAAAACTACAACACTAAGACTCAAATTATAACATGAGTATCAAAACAACCTAGATTTTAAAATGTGACGGAGGTAAGATCTTGCTAAAGTTAGAATATTTATACTGGTGGGGCTAAAAAGGGGTAAAGTTTTTCCTGATGGAGGAAAGGGGTCATATAAATAAAAGTCAAAATCAAAATCATAAACTTTCAAACATCATCTGATATGATAGTTAATAAAAAATTGTACTGATATGTAAGGGAATGTAGCTGATGATTTTACGCAAGGAAACTTAAAATGATTTTGTCCATGGGAGGAGCATGAATTCCCCATATCACTTAAAATGAAAACTATTCAGTAGATAGGAAATTTGGCACAGTATAAGTGAGGTCAATTCATTCAACCTGTAGGGAGCATATGTCCCCAGCAAATATGGGAATTTGACCTTTAATGCAAATTTGGACTGTTTTTGCAGTGCCTGTTTATTTGCCACAAACAACCAATATTCTAACTGTATAGAGGTTAGCTGTAGCTGGCTTGCAACATATACACAAATTTTGCATTTATATGAAAGCAGACTTGTTTTTTTTTTGTGTTTTGTTTCACAAGTTTCTCTCTTTTTCCTCGAGGGCAGAGGCATAAAGCCCCAACATCAGTGCAATTTTTTTTGTTAAAAATGATGCATTTCTAAATCATATGAATACAGTGAAACCACACTGTACATCTTCATCTGAATTTGTGCTGGACATTAGCATCCTTAGGAAAATAAATATGCAAATATCTCATCAGAATTAGATTAAGTAGAGGCTTCCCATAGATAACCACTGTAGTATTGTTCACATCTACAAATATGTAAGTTGTCAATTATTATAAAGAAATTGCTGTGAATTGGATCACACTGACTTACCAATAACCTTTCTAGTAGTAAATAAAATGAAAGTATTATCCCCATCCTATTGGAAACTGCAGTTTGTATTTCTGCTTATGAGTGTATGAATAGCAGTTGGCTGGGGAATTGTGTTATCCTCACTGTACCCAGGCTTGCTGTGCCACCCTGCTGCCAACCTGCTCTGCCAGGCATGCCGCAGCAGCTTTCAACATCTGGCGCTGGGCTTCAGGGACATGGCAGGGGACAGGGCACCCCGACACAGCTAAATATGGTGCAGGGTTACGCCAAACGTCCCTAATCACTTAGCCGCTGTCTGGCAGCTCACACCACCACTTTCCCAGATCACTCATATCAACTCTGCTCAAACATCTGTACAGCCAATAGGCATCTCTTTTACTGTCTCCCATCACAATCTTTTCCTCTTTACTATTCAGTCATTTATTTCTTCATTCATCCTTCTCTATTTTGTGTTAGATTTCCTACATCCTCCACCTCCTTATGGTGGAGGCCTCCAATGTAGATTCCTTTTTCTTTTCTTTCTTATATTTTCTTTTCTTTTCTTTTCCTTCTTTTGTTTTTGTAAGTCATTAACTCCTTTTTATCTTCAGTTTCATGGCCATCTTATTATCGGTGTGAATATTCAACTTTTTTTTTTTTTTCTGAAGACCTATGTAATGAATCATTTAAATCATCTACTAATTCTCAGTTTGTGCTCAGCTCCTCCTTATCATGATAAAGGACCCAAAAAACTGTCCTTCAAATTTCTTAGTTGAAATGCTTTCATCTCACTCTTTCTACACATTGCTTTTTTACTGCCTGGTCCTTTTGATACTTCTCTATTTTAAGCTGCTGTGCAGTTGATTTATATCTTTTCCACAATTTCCATTTTGAGTTTTTTCCCCATTTTTCCTTCTCTCCTTCCCATTCTTTCTTTCTCCACTCTTTCGACATAGTCCACCACTGCATCTTTGCTATAATCCTAACAAATCTGGTTTTTCATGTCATTGCAGCTTGCTTGAGTCTTTTTCAGTGACCATTTTCTTTCAAGTCAAGTCAAGCAGCAAAGTACCCCATATCTATATTAATCATCTTCTCTCTAGGTTTAATTACTCTCTATGTTATTTTTCTACTCTATTTTTTAAGACTTTGCTCATATATCACAATCTTATAGTCAATTTTTATTTATTTTGTTTTTTGTGATTGAAGAACTGAAGAAACTTCCACACTTACTCAGAGCTGCATCGATTAAAGTCATCAAATGAATGCCTGAAAAGGAAATTCTCCATCATTCCAGGTGGTTGTTCTGGCTGAAAGCAAGATATCTCACCTACCACTGGTCA
This sequence comes from Istiophorus platypterus, assembly GCA_016859345.1. Lineage (NCBI taxonomy): Eukaryota > Metazoa > Chordata > Actinopteri > Istiophoriformes > Istiophoridae > Istiophorus > Istiophorus platypterus. The sequence goes on from CM029116.1 coordinate 26,257,284, forward strand.
AACTGAAAAAAAAAAAAACTGCTGAGGATATTCATAGTTCTGAGAGGACTGATGGTTGGGTGAGTCACTTACGTTTCCACCAGTGTCACCTTTAGGCCAAAGATTTTATTTTATATAATTAGCAGATTGCCATAATAATTAGCTCATCAGAGGATTCATCTAAGTAAATTAAAGCTGCTAGTGACAACTATATATGCAAAGTGACACAAAAATGAAAAATAACTATGCTGAACACCTGAATAATTAGCTCACTTAAAAAAAAAACTGTTGATGTCCAACCAGTAATGTCCATATCTCCACAGCAGTCTTGTATTACATCCTGTCCAACACAATTCTATCACAGCCAGTTTACGGACTTCTACACTACTAGATCCTGCTTGCGATTCAAACAGGAATGGAGTTTTCAAGACATGGCTGGCCACCTCCCATTTCCACCTCATAGTGTGCCTTTTATTGTCATATAGCTCGGGGTAGTGTAGGAGGTCCATCAGTCTATTGTTAGCAAAATGCAGTTTGCCATTTTTAATCTTTCCATAACACCTTGTCTCAATTCGCTATAGAGATTTGGTATGACCACACTAGAAAAGTTTTTTCTTGGTGGAACTTGGTATTTCAGCTTCTGCAACGTTGATACTTCAACTAACTAAAGCCCTCACTTACAACTAAAGGTAATAGCTGTTTGCGGGTTGCAATGAAGTTGCCAATTGCTTTACTTTTTTTCTTTAGCTCACACTTACTGATTTCAGCAGTTTTGTGTGGAGTGGAGATAAGTGTTAATTTTTATTGTTCATTATTATGGAACATACATATAGTCTTTGTCTTGTCAACAACTCTAATTTTTTTCTCAACATTTTACAGGAAATCTGAAATACTGGCACATGCTATTAGGATCTACTAAATCTCTGTAATACTAGCATCATGACTAACCTCCTGATTTTGCCATCCTTAGGGAGTATAATTTGCAGGAGACTGTTCTGTACAGTAAAGGCAATTGCATCTGCTACAATACAAAATATTAAATAGATGATGAAAAATATGTATGGTTAATTATGGATGCCTACTGGCTGCTAAAGTTCTCTTAAGGTAATGGAAGAAATAAAAAGTAGCTGGTTTTAATAAGACAACACAACACTTATGGAGAGACCAAGTGACACATTGAATGACATTTTTGTTTTTGTATGACAACATTTATGAAATTTCAATACATTTTTCCATTGCTATCAACAAAACAAAAGTCTGACATAAAACCAGATACCTAAATTTGGGTGTATGCCATGTAAAAAAGGAGTTTTAATGGAAAAGGAGCAATGCTTTAATGAAAATTGAATACATTTTTTCTATTCCTGCCTGTTGTAGATATTATTTGCCTACTGGAACAGCAGCCTTCAGTTATCAAAAGTGATTATGATATTATAGTGCTTAAGTGGCACCATTTTAGGGGATGGGAAAGTTTGACATGTTAGGTCAGCTAAACATTAATCTATGCTGGCTTTCACTCGATAATAAACTTGTAGTTATCTATTGCATGGATTCATATGCAGTGCTGGGGAAAATGCAGGGAAACAGTGACAAGAGTGGAGAGGGGGAATGGTAGCAAGCAGGAGTGATGGGCACAGGTGACAGAGTGAAAAAAGGCGAGTAAAAGTTAAGAGAAAAAGGGATATATCTGATTATAAGAAGAGGTGGTAGAGAGGTAGAGGATGGCGAAGAGCAGCTCTTTCCTGTGTTTCTCTTGTAGAAGGGCTGTCAGTGTGAGTAGTTTTAACTGATGGGATCCCAGATCTGTTGCTCGCCAACCATTATCCGATGTCACAACTGGCAAGTGTTAGCAGAAACATACAGGGGCAGAGAGATGGAGAGACAAGCCATTTCTCTGATGACAACATGATATATTGCAGTGAGGCACTGCAGGCTGTGTGTTGGTCAGTGCAAAGATTAAGACCCAGGATTCATACATAAGATACTCTTTATCATCTTTTCATCTCAGATGCTTATGGACAGATAAAAAAAATTCTTTGTGTTTTCATGTTGTTGATGTTCGTTAAAAGCTCTGTGTTAGTTGGCTGATGAAAACAAACTTTCAGTATAATAAGGTTTGTTCCACTGGCACGCCAGTCATGATACAGCACAAACAATCTCAAATTCCCTGTTTGTAAAACAAGATTACATCAGTTATAAGTTATTCAACCTCAGTAATTAATTTCAATTTATAGTATTCAGTACAAATGAATGTGATCACACCATGAGTGATATGTGCATGATTATTAAGATTCTCATCCATGATATGACTCAATAAAACTCTGCAAAATTTGTTCTTATCTACTGTAAAAACCTTATCTTAATGGGATATTTTTTATTATTCATTATCTACTTGCACTTGTGATAGATGACTCTAAATTTAAATAACATTGTTCTAAATATTTCATTCAAATATACATCATATGGTAGCACATTTGCTCATGTGTTTCCTAATAAGCTACAGTTTTAGTTTACACTAAAAGTGCAGTGGAAATTGGTCTGACATTAGGCTACATACATGTTTAATTGTTTCTGTGACTTCAACAGTCTGAAAAACTGACTACATGTCCTCCTGAGAGGCACTGGACTTGCAGTGCATTAACTAAAAACAGGTTGTTCAGTTTGTCAGATAATTAGTAACCATGTTTCTGACATTAGAAATGACTTAAGAAAGAAATGAGATTCAATAATTCAATAAGTGGATTTGATACTGTAATTGTCTTTGATAAAAAGCTATTGAATCCCAGCCTCATAGCCTTCCAAAAATACCAATTTGAGCATATTCTGATGTGCCAAACTTTCAACAGGATTAGTAATTGCTTTCCAAATGTGTTGTAAAAGTAGTTCACACAAGCATTTTCTAATCTATTTACAGTTGTGTTTTTGGTTGAGTTTAGGCAATGTAGACTACTTGCTTAGTGTAAGAGAAGGATTGTATCATGGTCAAAAGGAGTAAACATTGACTGTGGGAAACAGGATGTGAATAACAATCTCTAGACACATTGTACGCGTAATCACCAACCCCACTTCCCCCTGTTGCTGTTTTGGAGTGCTTCAACAACATATTGAATAACTTCTTCCTCGTTTGCATCTGAGAAACAACAGTAATTTGTAAAACCTCAGTAGACCAATGGTGAATTCAGTAAATAGCACAGGATTAAATTCAATAAAATATTCATTCATTCAGCCTATTGAATCCCCGCTATGAGTCCTGATCTTAATCCAGTTTAAAATGAGTCCTTTGTCTGATGCAAATAGAAGATCATGTATGACCTTCACCAGTGCTGTCTCTGTGCTATGATGCCTCTAAATCCTGACTGAAAATCCTCAAACTATTATTATTTAAAAAGTTGCACAACTCGTTAGCGACAGCTTTCTCAAGGATCTTAGAGAGACAGGGAAGGTTAGATACGAGTCTATAGTTGGCTGAAACATCTGGATGGAGGGGAAGGCTTTTTAAGAAAGAGTTTAATTACAGCTATTTTAAAGGACTGCAATACACAGCCTGATAATAAGGACAGATTGATTACATCTAATAGAGAAGTGCTAAGAGCAGAACTTCCTTAAGTAGCCTGGTTGGGACAGGGTCTAAGAGACAGGTTGATGGTTTAGATGAAGAGATCATTGACCTCACTGATCAAGTTAGTTGCGGGAGAGGGAGAGGGAGAAAAGCAGTCTAAATGGCTGTTTAAAAAGGCTGTTTCTAAGGCTCCTGTGTTTGAAGATAAATCAGTTGAGGGAAAGTGTTGGTGAATTTTTTTTCTCTAATACTTAGAATTTTATCATTAAAGAAGCTCATGAAATCTTCACTACTGAGCTACATGGATCAATCGAGCTATGACTCTCGGTCAGCCTGGCTACGGTGCTGAAAAGAAACCTAGGGTTGTTTTTATTTTCCTCTATTAAAGATGAGTAATAGGCTGCTCTGGCTTTACAGAAGGCCTTCCTATATGTTTTAAGACTATCATGCCAGGATAAGAAGGATTCTTCCAGTTCCATATTCTTTCAAGTTCTGACATAGTTTGCTTTAATAAGTGGGTTTAGGAGTTAAACCATGGAACTAACCTCCTTTGTTTTATTATATATTTTCTAGAGGGGCAATGTAGTCAAGTGTCATTTTCACTGAACCTGTAGTGCTATCATCAAGATGATTATCAAAGATGATGGACTAAAGTTAGCACAAGAGTTCTCTTTTACATTCTGATATGGCAGTGAATTAAGTGCTGATTGAATTACTTCAGGCTCATCAGCTATCAGATAGACATCTAGTAAATCTAGTAAAATTTAATGGTGTGCAGTCCAGCAATAGGAATTTGAAAGTTACCAAACAATGGTCCGATTGAGGAGGACTTTCTCAAAAGACTACCAAATGTTAAACTTCTATGCCATAAGTCAGAACAACATCGAGGGTCTAGTTAAAACAGTGAATAGGTTTATTTACATTCTGAGCCAAGCTATTTAAGTCTAATAATGAGATGCTAAGGCTATCATTATGAACGTCCACATGGATATTGAAATCACCTACTAAAACTACTTTATCTGTACTAAAGAGTAAACTTGATAAAACTCACAGAATTCACATCCCTTCACTGGGAGTGTACAAACATTTTTATCAAGAGATAAATGTTATGTTTATAACTTTGAGAATACCTCTTGTCATAATAAAATGCTGTCACTTCATCCTCTTTATTAATGTTTGCCTCATTCCCTAGTCCACAACCTGCTCTCCCATCCACCCCAGCCCACCACACCAGCAACCCACACCACAGCTCAGACTCTTATCCACCACTGATTCCCACCCATGATAGTGTGGCTAATCCTGAATGGAGTCGCTCTGGTATACCAGCCATCACTTCACGTCTTCACTCTGACAGAATGGAGATGATGAGCCTGAAATCTGCCCTCCGTGGTGGAGGATTTAGATGTTTGTGTGTGCTTCTGTGTGTGAGTGAGTGAGTGAGTGTGTGTGTGTGTGTGTGTGTGTGTGTGTGTGTGTGTGTGTGTGTGTGTGTGTGTGTGTGTGTGTGTGAGCACGGGGGGTGTGTATTAAAGAGAGAGAGAGAGACTATGTATGTGTGTGTGAGGCAGGCGGGGGTGGATGGGAGCATGTGTTAACAAGCCTATCTGCCCATCCAAGTGTTAATTTATGAGATGCCAGCTGATACAGTGGGACAGGGTGGGCTCGGCTCCTTTCATGCCTACCTGCTCACCAGTGCCAGTCTGTCCTCTCTGTAGAGACAAGGGACTTTGCCCTTCCTTCACTCTGCGCTCAGGCACAGGTGGCACTCAGTGTGCAACACCTCCCAGCCTCCCTGTGTTTGTCAGAGCTCAGACTACGTGTGGCTATGTGAGTACGAGCGTATGTGCTAGCCTCAACTTCATGACAAAGAGGATAATCTCCCATTCCCCCCGGCAGGTGGTAATGTTTATGTGTTTGTTTTGGGGTTGAGGTGGGGGTTGATAGACTGATGTACTGGTATGATGCTATATCAGACAGATACTGGCATTGTATTAAAGCTTAGACATTCTATTCACAGAATATTTCATATTATGATTGCTCAATGACAAATTGCTCAGTTCTACAGAACAAGCCTCTTTTATCCCAATTTGGTGTATTTAAAGCTCACAAACTCTTTTCTTATGTATGATAGTATGATAATTCAACTGATTGTATGCTACCTAGTAGCCCCGAAGGATGCCAGATATTTTTTTCAGGAGTTGGTGGAGATCAAACATAACTCCAAATGAGGAGTGAAGTTTGAGATGAAGTCACTATATTCATGTGTAACCCTCTCCATAATATAACATTTATAAGCTAAACTGTTGAATTTAACAGTTGGTATAAAATCTGACCTGCTGCTGCAAAAATGTCTGAGGGATGTATAGTCTTTTCCAACACACTCTCAATACAAGTCAGCAAAAGTCAAATTTTAAAAACGTCACTGGTGTATATTTTGCAACTGTATTCTAACCATGTCAGTGTTACCAGCAGAACTTTTGCATGAACGTGTGTGTGTGTGTGTGTGTGTGTGTGCGTGTGTGTGTGTGCACATGTGCAAAGGGTCACGTGTGTGTGCAGCTCAGCTTCCTGTAGCTTCTCTTCTTACCCACAGTGCTTTGCTCAGCGCAGCCTGTACTGGCCATCTGCCACTGCAGGCCCCAGGCAGGAGGGCTGTAGGTTGGGCATCTGGGCACACACAGACCACTGGTGGTGCAGTGGTACACAGAGAAATGCCGTGTCAGGCATCTTATTATGCTGAATGAGGACTATGTTGACTGATAGTATGTTCTCAAGTTACTCACTTACTCACTTACTATATTTGATTCAGAATATTTTAGGAACTACTTTACAGCTGTTAATTGATAAGTGATTAGCAGCTTACTGTAATGTAAACTTAATAATGTTTTATTATTGTAACCATGACAATGAAGGTCCTCTAACCTTAAAAAAGTATTTATTTTAACCCAAACTATGATCTTTCCTTAATCTAACCAAGATTTTTTTTGTACCTAAACCTAACCAAAACTTTACATCAACATTGTCATATCATAAAAGGGTTCGTCATCATTTTTCAACACTGATTTTTTTAACATCTTCAATCTTTGGCATATTTCCTGCCATCATAGGGTGGCTAACTCAGGAAATTCCCCATATCGGTCATATCAGAGGATAGGAACAAAATACATAGAGTTAAAGGTTGCTTATGTTTTTAGCTGTAATCATATTTAGTCAGTCAGAAGCCACTAAAAGTAAAAGACATGTGACAGTCTGCTTGGATTTTATCGGACAGTATTTAAAGGACTCTAAGTCCAAACACTAAGTCTGGTGAACACCATACTGCTCATCACCTGGCTAATACCATCCCCATGGTGAAGCATGGTGGTGGCAACAACATGCTGTGAGGGATCTTCTCAACAGCAGGGACAAGGAGGCTCATCAGAACTGAGGAAAGGATGAATGCAGGCAAATACAGTGGTCCTGTACAAACCTGCTCCAGCAGAGGGGTTCTGAATACTTTCTGAAGCCACTGTATCCTCAATCTGAAAGCTATTCATCTTGTTCTAGGAAGGCATAATACATATGAATAATAATTGGTAGGAAGAGGTGCAACTAAATGTTAAAAAGTCACAAAGATATATCAAAGATGACGTTATGTTATTGGAAACTACAATGGAGTCCAGCTGTATATTACTCTGTGTTCTTCTCCCAGGGGGTAAGCACATCCCTTTACCCCTCTAAGATCACTGTCAACCAAACTGTACTTAATATTGATGGCTCGCCGTAAAGACATTAGTCTAGCCGTGCCCAGTGCCGTACACTTCAAGAATGACCCATATTAATACTGCCAGCTTCAGTTAATTTTCCATCCAGTATAGTAAAGTGACTGAACCATGACCTGCCTTTGCATGACCAGCTCTGTAAATGTCACCCATATGGCCTGCTCATTCATTTCCCACAAAACAAATTCCTGCAAAAGACTTACTGCAAGTGTGTTTAAAAGGCAAAAGTAGCCAGAAAGAACCCTCTTATCCATCCCTCATTTTTCCCACAAGCTAGAGGTGCTCTTTTAATTTCCCTCTCTGAAAGGTCATTCGCAATGTTCTCCATCTCCATCTTAATTGATTCTTTAAATGCAGCTCGCCTTGTGCAGGTGGAGTCGGGGAGGAGAACTAGAGAGGTGTTTGCCTACCTTTAGTCACAGTTAAGGGCCCTAAAATGGTTACCCATATTTTCCTGATTGTACTGGCCTTGTGTATGTTCCCAGAGCTTGAAGTCTGAATATGGACTTCTCTGGCATATAAATATCTGGACATAACAATTTGCAAATGGAAAGAAAATTGCCTCTTTGCTCAAATGGGCCAGGTATGCTTGTTTTCTGATAAATACATTGAAAGTGGACTGAGTCTGGGTTGTACTAAATGTCAACATTTATTAGAATAATTCCTTGATATTTTCCACTGGGAGCATTGTAATTTACTAAACAACTGATACAACCTGTGATACCCCAAAGCAAGAACCTGCACCTGGAGGATGTGGTTTGTGTGTAAGCACATGGAGAAAGAAACCCTTTAAAATAAGAGTGTTATTAATTACTGGTTCTGCTGAATAAATAGTCAGATATATCAGCTGGTTTAGGCAGGGTCATATTTAGGGATAACTGAGCATGTTGTCAAGATCTCACAAGCTGAAGGGGTGGCCAAAAAGCAGGAAGACTTTTTTTGCAGCACTTTTGAGATGTTCAATCTAACTTTCCAAGTCCAGTGCTTGCAATCCATTAATGTGAGGCTATGTGACTTTTTGAGAGAACAGATAACACATTGTTGACAAATGAAAAGACAATCTTTCTTCAGCTAAACACACCAGGGTTTTGCCCAACAACCTTTTTTGTTCTGCTATGACAAGTACACTATGGTGGTTAATGTTAGCCGATCTAAGCAAAAATTAGGTTGGTACTCTGTAAGTGTGCTACTCTTAAACTACATTTTACTAACATCTTGTAATTGCCACTTGTGGTCATAGTGATTGCAGCTGATGTTACATACTCTGACATTTAACCAAAAATATAATGATAAAAGCTGTAATTATTTGTAACATTTAATTCAAGTAAAAGAATGGACATCACAAGTTGATCAAGCCTGGGGCAATTTGCAGGTATTTTATATTATATATCATCTACTTTAAGGCTTTAAAACCAAATGTTTGATTTGGGAAATAGTACTGTTCTGTGCATCTGTTTAATGACAAATTTCAGGTTAACTGCTCTTCTAAAGTGTTACTGTATGTTGAAAACATACTGGAACACTCTACAAAATACTGTTTCATGTGTAACCATCAAAAAGTGGTGTGTGGTGAGCAATTTACATTTTCTTAACTCAGAGATATTCAGCTGTCAAACATAAAGTATTTAAACTGCTTTACTAATTATAACACAGGCCTACAATATAAAAAAATAATACACTATATACTAATATATACACTAAATATGCAGTGTAACGTGCATTGCGTACAGTAAATAGAATCAAAATAAATAGTGAATCATAAAACCTGGTCACTACATCCTTAAGTAAATGTGTGAGAGTGATGCTCCCAGAAATAACAGACACGTTCTTGACTGTTAAGGAGTCAATTCCTGCACAGATGTTTAGAAACCTAATACAGGATTATAGAAGGGATGGACTTTGTCCTACATCAGATCTTGACTACGTCTTAAAACATTGCATACACGTAACACGATTACTGACTGACCAGGTGTTGTTAGTGATCTGATACAGAACAGGAACTGCATGAAGCTGAACAAAGTTGATTTAAACCAAAACTCATGTTTAGGCATTAAACCTGAGGGACTTTCTTCTATCTGTCAATCTAGTTGTAGAATTTCTCAAAATAAATGACCTTTCCCATCTATTGCTCAGCCATGGCCAGTGTTGTACAACTGAGTTCATCAAGAAAGAGTTTTGTCTTTGAAATGTTCCTCCATCTGTTTGCGGGCTCCCAAATGTTTGTGAATGATAATGGCTATTAATTTGGTTTTTACTGCATCACTGTCTGTGAGAGGAGCATCTGGAGCATTTAGTCAAACCAATAAAACGCATGTATAGACAATGAGGCACTCAAATTTGACCATAAAGCTTCATCTTCTTGAGCTTGCTCGGCCATCAAGTGCAGCTGCAAAGACAAGCTGGTCATGAAACAACTGGTTACTGCCTTCTGTTACAGCATTAACTGCTCTTTCTCCAATTCTTTCTGGCAAGATATTCTGTACCGGTGAGAGTAGAGTTTGGTTCTTCAGTTGTCTTTGCTTTTTATGACATCTTGAAACAATTTGGACCAATTGGATATTGGCATCCATAGCTTGTGGTTAATTAGATGTGTCATGGTGTAGATGTTTCAGATTCCATTGTCAACCAAATTTTACTGTACAGTAGTTCTGTTTTGATACCATAGGAGATTGCATTTCAGGATTATCTTTGGTACAATCTTAGTTTACATAATTCTAACTTGGCCAAATCCCGAAAAAATAACGGGCCTCTAATAACATGTCCTTCAATTTTTTCCTGTCTTAAAGGTTTTGTCTGAATAAAGGGACCTAAAAATAGTGTTGTCAGACAGTTGGTCTGTTAAAATTACCCCTTGGCCAGCACTTTGGTCTATGATAAAATATCAAAAAACACAGAATAATTTTCATGCATTTTGCTGTGGGGATTGAAAAGATGAATGCTAGTGTTTCAGAGGCCTCTTGATCTATCGTTTAATACCACCAGTAAGTCAAGCATTCAGATCCTTTGCCCTGGTCTCCAAATTGTGGTGAGGTGTGCAAAGCTTGTAGCAACTTACCCAAGAAGACTCAAAGATATAATTTTTGCTAAAAGTGCATTTACAAAGTACCGAATTAAGTCTGAATCCTTCTGTAAATTAGAGATTTCAGTTTTTGATTTTTAATAAATTTACAAAAAAATTTCTCACTTTGTTATAATGGATTACTGAATGTAGATTGATGGATAAAAATACATTTTTTTCCATTTACAAATCTACAAAACAATAAAGTGTGGAAGAAGTGAAGGGGGCAAGAAAATCCTTTTGAAGCAACTGTATGATGTTAATTCAGTAGAATTAAAGCTAAATCAGCCTTAGACTGATACAGTAATATATATGACTTTATCAACGTTTTTGTTATTATTTTCCCCCTTGTCCAAGTTAAATAAATTTCATTGTGTCAATGAAATGTCTTAAATTTCCAATGACAATACAATGTATTTTATAAAATAAACTCATAATTCATCCTCATTTAATCAGACATTCAGAGCCATCTGATTTCTGCTGGTTGTATCTGACTACTCTTGACAAAGATAGGCTCTGCACAATTTCTGATGATGATTCTGACGATGACCTTGTGGACTTTTAGGTCCAGTAATGCTTCCAGCCCAGGCGAAGTTATTGGCACCCCTGAGGTACAGAATTTTCTTGCAGCTGTCTGTTGGTTGTTTCTGTCACTCTTCCATTGTGGTATGTTCAAGCTCTTTTAAGTTTGTAGGAGTCCTTTTTGCATTTGCTGATTTCTGCTCTCGCCAAAGGTTTCTCAATGGTATTAAGGTCAGGACTCATTGAAGGCCATTTTAAAACAGTCCATCTTTTCTTCTCAAATATTCTTTTGTGCTCCTAGATATGTGTTTAAATTTAAATTTTTGCCTATCAAACAGTTATATAGTTATGTACCCATTTTTCCTTTGCAATATGGGTTGTGGATTATCAGCAACATCTTGAGCATCTTCAGTTTTGGTTTTACCTCCAAATAAAATAGTTAAGATAAGATGGATTAACTGTTTGCTTGTTTTTTAATTTTCTGAACAGCTTAGTTTCCAGCCCCATCAGACAGCGATATCACTGAGTTCCCTGATTTTAGTCCTTACTTGTTGAGTACAGTGTTATCTTAACTGGAATAAATGACAGCCAACACAATGGAAATAAGACCCAAGTTAAAATAAATCAAAACTATTCTTTAAGTACTCTTTTGAAAATTTTACAGTGCTTAAGATGTAAAACAGTCACCAACTTTTAGAAAAAAATGTTTGATCACTGATATTCGAGATACTGATAGTAATCTTCTTTTTCTTTCGGCTTTTCCCTTTAGGGGTCGCCACAGCGAATCAGTGTCCTCCATCTAACCCTGTCTTCTGCATCCTCTTCTCTCACACCAACTACCTTCATGTCCTCTTTCACTACATCCATAAACCTCCTCTTTGGTCTTCCTCTAGGCCTCCTGCCTGGCAGTTCAAAACTCAGTATCCTTCTACCAATATATTCACTATCTCTTCTCAGGACATGTCCAAACCATCTCAGTCTGGCCTCTCTGACTTTATCTCCAAAACCTCTAACATGTGCTGTCCCTCTGATGTACTCATTCCTGATCCTATCCATCCTAGTCACTCCCAGAGAGAACCTCAACATCTTCATTTCTGCTACCTCCAGCTCTGCCTCCTGTCTTTTCCTCAGTGGCACTGTCTCTAGACCAAACAGCATCGCTGGTCTCACCACAGTTTTGTACACCTTTCCTTTCATTTTAGCTGAAACTCTTCTATCACACATCACACCTGACACTTTTCTCCACCGAGATACTGATAGTAATAAACATAACAAATTAATAAACATATAGAAACTGGCCCATTGTATCAGAGGGAACATAAACAAAGATGGCTGACAAAAATATAGATTGTCACCAGTCACTCTGGCTATACAATTAAACTGCAACAGCAAACACACTTTGTAGTAAATATAATTGCTGGCATTCAGAGACCACTTTTTTAAAATGAGTGAATGAAGTCCTGTTTTTACAAACAGCAGTGGAGTTAGAAGCAAGTAGTTGAAGGGCTTGACATTTACATCACCAGTCTTGTATATGGTTAGGTTTAGGCATCAAAAGCACTTTAGTGAAGATTAGGAAAAGATTGTGCTCTTGGTTAAATGTTGTAATTGAAGGTACTTTAAACATTTTCTGTATTAAATCATACTGTGATCTTTCCCTAACTTTAACCAAAAACTGTGAGAGCCTAAAAATAACCATTAAAAAACTATTAATGCTATACTCACTATAATTGGATATTTTACTGCAAGACCAAATGTTTTATCAGATGAATAAAATGTGAATTAAAACATATCCTAATTATGTTAATTAAATGCAATCCAGTTGCAAGTCATTTCATGCAAAACATACTGCCTGTTGGAGTTTAGTTGTATAGAATTGTTGATTGTTGATTGTTCAATCTGATTCACCTCACCCAACGCAGTAGTAGATCTTGTGTTTCCTTATTCATTATCTCCATGCTCTTTTCCAGTGGCTTGTTGGTGACTGAGGCATCTACTAAACAGAGCAATCTATGAGTGATGATTCATGCCAGCCAATGAATTAATGATGTTCATCAGCTTCTCTCTACACACTAGCACTGACCCACTCCTCAAAATGTCCCTCTACCATGTCCTTTATCTGTGCTTATCAGATAACCATTTGTAATAGTGTTGCTTTGACTGCTATTGTCCTTTTCAGTAGCAGCCCTGGCTTAAGTTTCATCTCAAGCACAAACACTCACCAATACTGACTGCAATTTCTGCCTCTATAATACAGTAGGAGTATCTCGGAAATGTAAGCCAACGTAAAGACCATAAAGAATATTTCTCTCCTTTTTCTCTTAAAGATAGATTCTAGTACTTCAGAAATATTCAGGTTACAGTTACTTGTATTTATATTGATACTGGATAGCTCACGTGATATGACAAGATTTTATAGTAATGAATGAAAAATAATGAAATTATTATCAAATAAAAGTAATAAAATCAAAGAATATTGGTAGACAGCAGTAGTTAAAAAGAATTCACAGTCAAAGGATTGTCCCAAAAAACTAAATAGAACAGAACAGTAATCAGGGCTTACTTGCATGGAGATGCATGGAGCAAGTTTTGTCTTGTGTCTACACAGGAGGCATTTCAGTCTTGTTTTCCAGACATCCATCTCACATGTCTGATGGAACTGACATGCTTCTATTTTAATCCACACAGTTAGATTAATGGGTATCCTTAAACTTCAAGTCTGTTTTCTTCCATTTTGCACATGTAACTACAGTAATGGTTATTTGGGCTCTGACTGATGCTAGACATGCCAACATACAATACTTTGCCTGAACATATCCTGTGTAAACAGATGGAGCACTGAAGCTGCTGCTGCTCTGCTAATATGCTGCCCATGCAAGGCCATCTACATGGTGTAATTTTTGCTTGACAAGATAATGTGTTAGCAACAATTGCCAATTTACTAATCCAGAAGACATAAAACAACATGAGAATAAAAGTCCCGTCACTAAAATCTACTTAAGCTTTCGTTCTGGTTTGGTCCACAAACTTGTAAAAAAACCAAGCTTGTAGGTCTTTAGGTTGCATTGAAACATCTTTTACAGGATTTGTTTAGACTTTTCCATGTAATTCTGGGCAGTTTGCATTCAACTTTCCTGCTAGAAACTGCCTCCTTTGGAAAGTTGATGATAGCCATTGGGCTATACTCAACAAAATATGGGTTGGCTGGAGATTGAAAACAATTTGCTAAAAGAGGCTAAAAGCAGTGCAGAGCTGCAGCTGTAAGTTAGCTCTAAGATGCAGTACTAGCAAACCTTTCACAGTATTTGATTCAGTGCATGGCCGTATGCAGAGTTTTCAAAATACAGAGGTCCACAAACTGAGCCTGTTAAGGGGGTTCAGGACATACATTCATTACTTATCCCTTCTTTGCACCTTTCACACTTGTCTGTCCTGCCAAAGTGTATCATCTTTTTCTTTGAGTCTGCATAATTTTGGAGATGAATTATAGAAATGTATATCTGAACATAAAAGTAAGCTAAATGTTTTTGTACAATAATATATTTATACGATATAATGACACTATGATTATCCTAAGTTTGTGCTGTTGTTTAATTAAAACTATAAATCCCGCTATAATTTCAAAAGAACATACAGTATATCTATCTGTAGTAATTAGGCCTACATTGTATAAATATGATCTGGTCAGTCAGTTTTTTTTTGTGTTGAGCAGCACTGGACATACTGCTGATCCTATCCTAGGCACAGTGGGCAGGATACGCTCTTCTCTCATCTCCATCACCTTCTCTCTTTCTTTTTTCTCTCAGTCCTCTTATCCTGTCCTGTATCTCTTCCCTTTCTAAAGCGGAGCTTCATTGATGCAGTCTTCTCATTTTCATCTGTGCCATTGAAGAAAGTAGACACCGGGTCAGTTGATACTTATATGTAATGTTACCAGTCTCTGCTAGGACAATCTTGAAATGAAAATAAAAAATATATGGGGTAGCTCATTTTAACACGCGTTTCAACCCTTTACACAAACTGAATTGACAGAAAAGCCACTCGACTTCAATTAAAAGTGTATCGGTCTGACATTCCTCTGATAGAATCAATGGTAACTAACTAGCAAGCTGGCATCACGATGGACAGCCACTGTTTAACGTTGCATGACTATGCAGGAGCTATTCGTCAGATGATTTCTGGGCATGAATGGCACTGAGCTACAAGCGTCCACTAGTAAAACTGTTAGTTACCTTTATTACGCCTCAGCAGAGTCAGCTGTTTGTCGAGGTGGTTGACAGAGTCAAGGAATCACGTGAAGATCATTCACTCCACACACCCATGCTATAGGAAGCACACCAGTGATCAGACATGAAGATTGCTTATCTTGGCAACCAAAGCTGGTTATTTTAGGCAATTATTTTGCAGCTTTTATTATATACATCTCAGAAAAGATACTGAGGTCTGAAACCTGATGCAGCACATGTTCAAATTTAACATAATTTAACATAACATAATTTGGTGTTTTAACTCCTCTGTTCTAAGTGTGTACAGGTTGTTAGAAAAATGTTGACTTATCTTAAAAAATGATTTTGTTAAAAAAAAAATGCTGCTGTCTTTCTAGATAACACAATAATTATCTACAATTCAGGCTATCTGTAGTATAGTTCTACAGTTGCCTATGATATAGAGTATTAGGCTACAATAGTAGTGATCTATGTATATAAGTTATTATGCAATGCATTATTTATCTTATTATCTAGACATTTTAAGTAATTATTAAGTCAATTTCAACTTATTTCAAGTAATTTCATGTTCTCATAAACAGAGTGTGGCCAGCAGAGGAGAGTTTGCAGGGGTACTGGCAAAATGAAGGAGAGAGGGGTTGTACTGGCATCAGATAAGGATTGTTCTGGCGAGACATTGGGATGATGTATAAATATCAGCCTGCCATAATTTATTTAAGTTGTAAACAGAGTGGCTAGATGTCCCTGAACCAGTGAGCATTAATACCAAGATGTCTCAGTGACAGTGGGGAAGTGAGCAAACTGGCCAAATATTAGATTTTCCAAACATAGATTGATTACAATGGAAATACATTGCCCCACATGGGCTTATATGTACTTATTGGGTATATGTTTATCGTTTCAAGGGGATAAGCAAAGAAGATATAATGATCTTCCATGGATGTATACAAGTTGCCTGCTTGTTAAGCCAGCATTGTCCTAGCAGAGTCATAGTTAATGAAAGTCTCTTTTACATCCTACACAATGATATCATACAGTTTGGCAGTGTTTACTGACGATCAAAATCTGAAATTCAATTCCATATTCTTTATATTTTTGATTGTGAGATAACTATAATCTAGACTGTTTCATGGTCAAAAAACTTGTGACTGTCTCAGACAACTCACTGAATGTGCTTCAGCAGCTAACTGCAAATTACAACTAACAAGCTCAATCCATGCTGCTGGTTTCACAGGAAGTTGCATTTCATCTTCTAATAAAGCACTATATCACTATACTCCGAAGTCAGGTAAGTGATTACAAGTGTGACAGATTTCCTTAAAAATATTCCCTATACATAAACAGTTCCTTTTCAAAGGTTTTAATTGCTCCGTTTGTTTCAGAGGAGCCCTAACAAAATTATGGATTTAACTTGACAGCAGGAAGAATTTTTTCTGTCCTTGTCATTTTAACATACAGTTAATAGTTGTAGCTTTCCTCCTGTTCTGTCATTTACTGAAATTAAAGCCACTGGGCACTTTAGTTCCAAATTTGAGAATCGCTAATCAAAAAACTTCACAGAAGCTTTGACAGGAGTAGTTAATGGAGACACGAAGGTGCAATATTTCCAACACTGTGATAACATGAATCTTAATGGAATTCAACAAATTAAATGACAAAACATGATAATAAATCATAGCAGGACTGTTACCATCAAGAGTTTTTTTTTTTTTTATCTATCGATGCAGTAATGTCATACACACAGAACATTTTCTTTATAGCAACTTGATGTTCTTCCCAAGTATTATTTGATCATGTTATTATTACATGTAACAACAAACACACTTTGATTTATCCATCTTTCATTCTAGGGCTCACAAATAAAGTTCAGTGTTTTCAGAGGGATAAAGAAGTTTCAGAAATCCTTCATTAGAATCTAGTCTTACTTTCCTTGTAGATACCCTCTTTGAAATCTGAAAAAAATGAAAATAAAAATTTCTCTACTCCTTCACCCCTGAAAACTACATCCCCCTTGCTAAAATGGACAAGTACAAACTCAGTTCCAACATAGGTGGAATAAGGTGTGATTCTCAGCCTGAGAACAGATATGAACATCTTTCTGAACCAAAACCCAGCATTAGCAAACTTTCTTTGCTCAAGGCTGAAAATTGTGCTGACTGTTACTGTAAAGAACTGCTTTCTGTAGGCAATATGTTTCATGAGTTTTGTTTTGTAACAGATAGTACTGATTGAATCTCTGACTCAGGCATAGATTTTGGTTGGGATGGGGACATGTCCCTGCCAAGTTAAAGGTGCTACTATTTTACCCTACCTATATTTTTACAGATCTCAGACAGTCATGTCATTTTAGCTCCACTTAGTAAGAGCTATACAGTGTGGCCAAGTTTTACGCATTGTCTGCAAAATGTGGACTATTTCAATGAAGCAAAAAGGCTTCCTAAAATGTATCTTAGGGTATCAGGTCCCTTTTAAGTAGTACAAACGTAACAGCTTAGCAGTTCTCTAATCAATCATAGCATGTATCATCTCTGGCATTAATAATATCTAGGATTACTACTTATTGAAGAAAAACCCTCCCATTCCTTCAACATTTCCATGACTGAATAAGCAGTTGTGTTATTTTTGTCTGGGTGATTATAATATGGACATTATGTGTTTAAAAATAGACACAGCTTTTACGGGTGATTGGTTAGTTTGTGAATGTCAGGCATCATTTTATCACTTATGTAGCAACTTGACTAGCACAGGCAGACACATGTAGACAGGTAAAACTTTGATTTTATAGTGACGTGCATGTCCGTAAGATCATGATCTAATGAAAAAATAAATATAGTGCAATTGTTTAAAGATGCTGTTTATGTTTGAGCTTTGCTTTGGCCCTGTAATAAAGCACCACTCTGCTAGTTGCAAGACATTTTTGAGTTAAAGGTTAAAAAAAAAAGCTGTAGGTTAGGTTTACATACATTACATACAGGTTATTGTCTTGTAACAATTATGAAAATCCATTGCATGTATTTTTTATTGATTGATTTTGAATCTTAGACTTATATAGATAAAATAAAAAGTAAACTAATCTCTGTTTAAAAAAATAAGGTAAAGTTCCTGTTTGATTTAAATTTTTTCAAGATATTCCTGTCTATATATGTGTATGCACATATGTGTAAGAGAAAACTTGCCATCCGACAAAAAAATGTCACTAACAATGTCATTAACAAAGCTCATCCTTATTCTAAGTACCTCTGTGGAGCAGTCTGAAGCTATAGACATTTTTGTTGTTAGGTACTTTAATTTATTTCTCTTTAATTATTAACTGAAACTAATAATTCATCGAGGTGACGTTCTGGCTTCATTTCATATTTCACTTGCACTTTTTGATGACTTATTGATCATGTTGGTCACAGTATACACAACACTAGACACATTGTGTATCCTTGCTCTATCTATACATTCTAACATTTAATTTATACATCTGTAAATATATGCAATGTTTTTATATTAACAACAGCTGTGAAATATCAATACTCTGGATGTTAGATAAGTAGGATGTAGATTGCAAGAGTATTAGGGATACAGTTTGTTACTTAAAGCTATTAAAGTTAAGAACTTATTTGCTTTTAATACGCAATTATGAACAATAAAGGACCTTGGTTAATCTACAGCACAAAATTTACTCTGTCGTGTCATAAGGTTTGTTTTGCTGAACTTCTATGTTTGTGCATATACAGTAAGTGGACTGAAACCATAGTTTGTGAAAAATAATTTTAACTCACGGGCATTCTACTCACTTTTTCTGGTGTTTTCAGCCACATGCAACAGTCCTAATCCAATCATAATGATGAAGATGGCAAAATGTAATTGAAAGCTTATAGGAATAAGGTTTAAAATGCTTCAGCTGCAACTGTCTTATGCTGAAGAAATGCCCTATACATTTAAAGAAACTTTAGCTTCTCAAGCAATCTAAGCAGTATATAACTCTTAGATAACAAGCACAGGTCAAACTCTTACAACCTCCCCCAGCCCATCCACCACCCTTTCAGTAGGGATACTGTGGCAGTTATCTATATATAGTAATTTGGAGAAACCCCAATCCGGCTCCACGGGGGGAGCATGCCCAACAAATATGATGTATGGCATACAAATGAGCCCTGTAATTTATTCATAAATCATTATGACTGCCTTTGCTGGCAGGGCCCTTTTTAATTGTCTTTGATTAACAGTTGCATGTGCAGGAGATAGGCGCTTGACTGCGTACAGGTCCCCTTTTGTTCTCGTGTGGCATCACAGGCTTCCCAGGGAAATTGTGTGTCAGAATGGAAGGAAATCAGGGGCTCAGCCTGATAGCCATACATTAATACACATACATGTGTTTGTGTGTGCACATAGAGTCATGCACGCCACTTATGTACAGACTAAGTGTGAGAGCATGCAGAGTATAATGACTGATGCATACTGTATATCTGAGGGACATGCACACACAATCTGTAAATTTGCACATATGAAGACAGCAGAGCAAAGCGTAAAACCAACATATATAGATATATGCACGCAAAGGTAAAGACATCAAAAATTAGATATCCACTGTTGTCCACCGCAACATGCAAGATACAGAAAAAGACTGTTTAAAACGTGATTTGATGATTTTCTTTTTAAACTTTATTTGTTTCAATGAGGGGTTGGGTAATTGCAAACATATATAAAAGTTTCTCCAATAGTATCACCAAGTAGGGACTAGGTCAGTTGCCAAGTAGCATTAACCCTAAAGATTACTTGCATCTGTGTAAAATAGTTTTTCATATTTAACAAAACTAACAATTACCCAGTGGTAGATTTTGAATCAACACCTAACACAGCACTGTCCACCACATCATCAACCTATCGGAATTTCTTTTGGAAGAATGCTGTTCATCCCACAAAGCAGAGTTCCACACACTGAAAATCTATGAAAAGAAGCACTGAAGCTGTTCTAGGGGCTTAAGGTGGAACCAACTCTTAATAAGACCCCTTACAGTGTGCTTGTCCATCCAACTATCCATTCTCTACTAGTTATCTGGAGTTGGGTCGTGATGGCAGCAGGTTACTCAAGGTAGTCCAGATGCCCCTCTCCCCAGCAACAATTTTCAGTTCCTCATGAGAATGATCACAGGCCAAATGAAATATATAGTCTCTCTAGCATGTTCTGGGTCTACCCGTTGCATCCTGCCAGTTGGACATGCCTGGAAAACTTGATCAGATGCCCAAACCAACTCAACTGACTCCTTTTGATGCATAGGAGCAGTAGCTCAACTCCTATAAGGGTGAACCCAGCTACTTATGGAGGAAACCCTTTTCTGCTGATTCTTTTCACTATCTAATTCTCATTCTCCTCTCTATGTACTTCAAGCTCATGAAGATAGGTGAGCCTTCCAGCTCAGCCCCCTCTTCATTACAAGTCTGGTACAATGCCTGCATTACTACTGATGCTGCATTAATCTGCCTGCCAATCTCACACTCCACTTACACTCACTCATGAACCAGACCCAGAGATATTTAAACTCCTCCACTTAATGGAACAACTCCCACCCAATCCAAAGGGAGCAATCCACCCTTTTCTAGCTTAGAACCATGGCCCGGACTTGGAGATGCTGATTCTTTTCGCAGCCATTTCACACTCAGCTGCAAACCATCCCAGGTCCCCAAACTGGACACATTCAGCTGCACCTTGAAATCCTGTCCATGAAAATCACAAACAAGAAGACAAGGAACCCTAGTGTAGTCCACCACCAACTGTAAACATGTTGAACTCCCTGCAAATTCCAAACACGACTCTCAATCCAGTTATATAAGGACCAGCAGCTCATTGTAAAAGCATAGGTTCGAACAAGATCCCAATAAGCCTTCCCCTTAGTCCAACGACACACGTAGACTGGATAAGAAATCTCCCATGACCCCTCCGGTAACTTTGGAAGGTTGAAGAGTTGGTCCATTCTTCCAAGCCCCAGTAAGAATCCACATTGCTCCTCCTGGATCTAAGGTTCGGCAATTGGTCAATGCCTCCTTTCTAGCTGAGCAGTGTGATAACCTGAATATTGGAGAATATCCTCCAGTCCCCCTCTTGAAAATGAGAAGCACCATCCCAATTTGCCAGTCCAAAGGCACTGTCCCTGACATCCACTAAAGTGACATTGAAGAGGCATGTCAGCCAGGACAGCCCAAAAAAGTCCAGAGCCTTCAGCATCTCAGGGCAAATCTCATCCACACATGATGCCTTACTGCTGAGTTTTTTGGACACCTCAATGACCTCTGTCAGAAATATGAGTAAGGCTCCACCTGAATCTAGGAACTCTGCTTCTTCATCAAAGGACATGTCAGATGGGTTCAGGAGTTCCTCAAAGTGTACCTTCCACGACCTGATGATATCACCATTCTGAAAATAACAGCGCTCCTTTCCTAGAACTAAAGAGGTCAAGACTTTTCCATAGCCTACCTTAACTCTTCCAACATCCAGGTTTTTGCATCTGCAACAGCTATAGTCCCTCTTTCCCTTTGGTATCTATCTGCTGCTTCAGGAGATCCACAGGCCAGCCATGCACATTAGGCCTACTTCTTTAGCCTTCACCTTTGTTGTCCACCAGCAGAATCTCAGGTGTCCACCCAGAGAGGCTCCTACAACCTTCTGACTGAAACCCTGAACAGCTGCCTCCACAGCCACTCTGAGCATGGCCCTCTCAGATTCTATGTCTGTAATCTCCTTTGGAATGGACATAAATTATTCTGGAGGTGGGAGTTGAAGACCTTGCTGACAGGG
Source organism: Istiophorus platypterus (assembly GCA_016859345.1). Lineage (NCBI taxonomy): Eukaryota > Metazoa > Chordata > Actinopteri > Istiophoriformes > Istiophoridae > Istiophorus > Istiophorus platypterus. The sequence continues at coordinate 26,279,173 of CM029116.1, forward strand.
GCATCAGCCAGGTGTTCCAAGACCACCCTCACTACACATTTGGGTTTACCACATCTGTCCAGCAGTCTTCCCTTCCATCTCTTCCAACACACCACCAGGTTGTGATCAGTTGATAGCTATTCTCTTCTTTTTACCTAAGGGTCCAAGAGATACAGTCACAGATCTGGGGATATAGCCACAAAGATGATCATTGATCTTAGGCCTAAGGTGCTGTGGTACCAAGTACACTTGTGCACCACCCTATGATTGAACATGGTGGTTATTGCAGACAATCCATGAGGAATACAGAAAACCAATAACAAAACCCAACATGGGTTCAGATCAGGTAGGATGTTCCTCCTAATTATGCCCCCTCCATGCTACTCAATCATTGTTCATGTGGGCATTGAAGTCCCTAAGGAGAACTAAAGAGTCCCCTGGAGGAGCCCCTTCCAGGGCCCCACCTCAAAAGACTCCTAGAAGGCTGGATACACCAAGCTGCTGTTCATTGCATGAGCACAAACAACAGTCAGAACCTTCCCGGGATACCGAGAGTATTTCAGTCGCAGGGAAGCAATACTCTTGACATCCCAGTAGAACTCCAACACAGCAGCACTCAGCCAGGGGCTCACAAGTATTGGATCCTTCAGTGTAGGACTAGTGTATGACACCAGGGATCAGTACACCAGAACACATTTGCCTGACATCCAGCCTATGTAACACTGATTCCTGTTAGTGCATGTGGTGGGCTTTAGGGTTGCAGCCCTATCTAATATGCTGTATGCTTGCTTTTTCCTTAAATTTGTCTTTCCTTTCTATGTACTCTGGACAGATTTGGCCTACAATTTCATTTCCAGTTTATAGTTAAACTCTAACAGTTGCCATAAAACACTCATCAATGCATGCTATCTGTGTGTAATTTTCTTATAGTGGTGCTGAAGGAAAGGTCAGAGGGTCATGGAAATCAAAAGATTCCCCTGAAGAGCATCATTTTGTTCAATTTCACAACAACTTCATGACCACAAGACAATTTCATGACAATTTTTCTGAACTGATATTTCTATTTTAGAGGTTTTAGCCTGGTCGTGGCACTCAATGAGGTTGGAAGCTAACAAAAATGTAGAAAATTTATAGTTGTGGGCTTTCGAATATCTACAGCTAATTTAGATATTTTTCAAGATATTTTGTCATTGAAAGTGTCGAGAGGCCAATCAAATATTAGGACTCAACCCCAGCAAACTATGAATATGCAGTATACAGTAATGTTAATGGTGATCTAGCCAGTAGTTGCAATATCTTGATTTGGATGATCAGAGAAACCATCCTGAGATCTTTGTGCTGAAGGGACAGAATTGTTGTTGCTATCATCTTCTCCCTCAATACAACTGTAGTAACACATATACACATTCAGCCAGAAAGGTCTGTCTCAAACATTACAAGTATATACCCTTGAATATTTACACCACACTTTCATGTATACAAAACAACAATCGAACCCACTTATGACCAGCACAGACAGCAACAGTATATCAACCACATCTCCAGCCCACATGACTCATGCAAAACAAGCTGCTGCACAAATGTACATTTGTTCCCTTGTGTTCCTGAAGCACTTTAGTCTTTTAATTCTATTCAGCATGCACTATACACTTCCTTTGACACTCCATCATATCAAAGCCAATAAAAAAGTGTGCTGAAATTGAGTAGCCGGATACAATGTCCTGTATTGATCAAGTGTTTCTGTTTGCCGTGTGCCGAAGATCATTATCAGTGGGAATGTCGCCCTACGTGCAGCTGCAGTATAAACACTGACAAGCTTCCAGAAGAACTCAAGGCAAATATCACTTAGGTCTACCAAGCAAATGTTCATATGAAATGTGAAATGTCAACGGATGTACAATGGCATATCTTTTGTTTTACCTTTTCTTTTTTAATGGCAGTATTCTCAGTGTAACAGAAGTACATGCTGAGCAACACTGAGGCAGACAGGACAGTCAAATTTTATGTGTTCATATTACTTAAACACAATCTCATAGGATGGCTGCCAGGGTTTTACAACTTCTTAAGGATTCTCATTAGGTTTAATAGGGGGACATTATGGACATTAGGAGCTAAAATGAAAGTGTTGCATACTCCTGATGTATAATACATATGTGAATGCACTCATAAATTTCCATGCCATAAATTATGCTTACAGTGTTTTTTTTCATAACCATTTAATTGCCACTGTTGATTGAGTTAAATTTTCTTAGAACTATTGAACTTCTTTGAAGTCTATTGAACATTGGACTACTTGGATTCCTCTGTCTTTAACTCACTGTTACCTCCCAATGGTGGGAAAAAACACACAAGAAATGGCATAAAGTGTGGTCAAAAGCTATAGTTAGCTCTGCTGCAGCCACCATCTTAAGGACAAAATTTAAACAAAGTATAAAGGTTGAAGACTGTGGGATATGTAGTAGGGAAGGCAAAGTTCAAAGGCTAGCCAACCTGTAATGAGACAGTTGTTGTAATCTGTTAGTAGTGCTCACTAAGCCAGCCAGCATAAGATTCATCCCCTCATGTGACTTTTGATAGTGTTAACACAGAGCTCTGGGGGAAAAAAACATGCATGGTATGTAGTTATAAAGTATTGGACAAATTTAGATTTAGACCTTATGATGATGCTGGATGAAAACATTAATGGTTCATCATTAATAGATATTATTAATCATCGAGGGGACATGAATGTCTGCACCAGATTTCATGGAAAACCCTGCAAAGATATATCACTAAAAATCCTAAATGTCAGCCTCTTGTTAGTGCTAAAGGAAAAGTAAGATCACCTAAGTCATTAGGTTTCATCCCCTTGGGAGCAAGATGTTTGTACAGAATTTCATGGAAATACAAGCAATAGTAGTTGAACCAACCAATCAACACTTCCATAACTAGTGCTCAATACCACCTCAGTTACTTACAAAAGCTCATGAACTCTGAAGTGCTTTGGACAAAACAATTATTTTGGTGTCTTTTTTAGTATGGCCCTATCTTAAATCACCATACACTGACCGAAATGAATATGTGTCTGCTCTACCCGATCTACTGTTTCAGTCTGTCATTAAAGGACAAAGAAGGCACTTTTAAGAAAAGTACAGACCACCTGAATATCTCTGCAACACTCTACAAGGTTATTTTACTGAGGGGAGGTTGAGGGTTATTCAGAGCAGCTTGGTGGTGGCTACAAATGAGGAAGGAGCATTAGTGAAGGTGGGAAAGGTTGCCATTTTCGAGTGAGCATGATTGATTCGGGCACAGCAGTATGCAGCAGCGCTCACGCCAAGCCCTTGCCGACTGTCGCCACAGCGACAGGCAGGAAGAGGAAGTGTGTTGACCCCGTGGTCATTATGACAAAATGCTTAACAACGGTAGCAAAGCACTCAGGGTTGTGGGTCAGGGTCATATGCGTGAACACAGAGAACAGAAGGAACATCATGAACATAGGCTTGCTGCTGCCATGTATCATTTGGATCCAGGGAATGCATAAATGTTGCCCCATTGTAATGATTTCAGACTTTTTTAGCTAGATGGTCAAGTTTCTGAGAAAATGTGCATAGTTTGAAAGGGTGAATCTTCTATGCCACATGTTGGGTTTGATTACTTTTATTTTTCTTTGTTGTCCATTGGGGCATGGCGTGTCTCATGGTATAAATCTGGTTTTCGATGATTTACCACTAGAACGGTATCAATGTTGAGATTAGGTGTGAAGAAGGGGTCAATAATCAAATTCTTGTTATTCTCGGGGGAAAGACTTGTCATTGTGAAAATTTAAAGTTTTTGATTTACAACACATGAGGAAAAAAAAATAAAATGGCTTTAGTCAGCTTTATTTCTAATTATATCAGCAAAAGCCTACAAAACCCCACACTGCTTGAGCCCTTGTAGCTAAAGTATATGTATAATCTATTTGATGTGTATGTGGATTCATGCCTCTTGTATATGTTCCTGTGTGTCCTTCAGACCAAACTCAGCATGCTGAGCAATAGGCAGCAGTTTGCTGGATTTTATATTCTGAAGCGAAGCCAGGGGAGGCAGACCCTGACCTCAGCCTCAGTCACCCAGAACCACGGCTGTAGGCCTCATCTCCATAGGAATCAATAGACTACAGTAATAATGGTGATCTATGGGGCCAACATCAAAGAAGGCACTGACCTTTCTGGGTTGGGGGCTGGGGGATGACCACCAAGCTCCGTGGGCCTGTGTGTGTGAGCAGAATAAATGTTTTGTCAGAGAACAAAGCTGGTGGCTGTGTGTGCATAAGATACACTCTCGTATGTACACACAACTAGTGCCCTACATGAATATAAAGCAAAATGCATGCATATATAGAGACCACTGCTATCAGGCTTTCATTTAAACATGAAATAGGGACATGTAAGGTTTCCCACTTAAATATGTCATTCTGTTTGATTTTCCAATTGAAATGATTTATTTTATGTTCTTGACTTCCTTTCTCAGAAAGTCACATTTCAAATACAGATTTTCTGTTTAAATGAGAAGGGAGGCTGGAGTTCCTCAGCTTTATAGTAGCTTCTCATGGTTTAGACTATTGATAAGATAAAGGAAAACATTTTATCCAAGGCAAAACAATAAAAATGACTTATTCTATCTTATAGTTATTTATAATATGTTTTGATCTAATTCTGCATCCAGATTTCCATGACTGTAATGAAGCTGTATGTATGCTGAAGTTTGACCAGGGAAGATAAGTTTTGGAAGGTTGATGCCAGCTGTGGGGTTGGAGGTTGTTCTCTAATTTCCAGCATTTTCATATTACTTCACTTAAGTTTTCCGTTTATCATGGTGAATAAAATGCTCTTAGAAAACATAAGAGGTTCTCACAATTGGTGACACATTTTTCTTTACTGAGTTCACTTGTTCAAAAGTCATCAGACAGTTCTCTTTACAGACAGAAAGACAAGTCCAACAGTTAATCTCACATGAAAAATGCAATAATAGGACCAAACTCTTCATACAGTGTAGGATGAACTCTTATACCAGAACAATGACAAAATTTGTCTCAAAACAAGAAAAAAACTCAGGTAGCATTTTTGGCTGCATGGTTTGTGCTATCCCATGGTCTATGTCAAAGAAATTAATCAGAAATGCTGCTACCTGATTAGCTTTATTTTTAGTATTTTTGACTGCACAAATTCAGTCTAAAGTAAATCCAGTAATATAATACAAAACTAAACATATTCGCAACAAATATAATACATGTATAGGATAGCTGTAGATATAGAAATAAAGTTAGGATAGTCCTCTCTGTCTCCTGCATTTGCTAATTTATGCTACTGCAGTAAGAGTTTTGCTGTAGCCTAAAGTGGCCATATGCATATGCTTGGAGGTTACGCAACATGACCTACCTCATAGATAGCTTGACAAAACCCCTTGTTTCTACTATAAATCGAGATTTAAGTCTACTCTTGCAATATACCAGGGAAAGAATTTGTTCATGTATAATCCATCCTTTGCAGTCTTCTGTAGATATACCCAAACATCTAGCATTCATTTGTCTAAGATAGACATCTGATCATGAGGTTGCTAAATATTTAACCTTCATGAGGAAAATAATTTCTCTATGATGTTGAGGAATGGAGAGTAAGGTAAGTGGTCGAGAATGCTGAAACACTACATCATCACCCACACTCTGGATAGCTCTTCATCTGATCCTTCCCTAACCTGGTACAAGTCCTTCATGGAGGTCAACAAATAATGAAAATAAGTTCTGTGTTGTATGTCGCAGTTAGGGGTTTTTTCATTTTCAACTTTTTTAAAATTTCTATTTATTTGTTGATGTAGCAGAATGTAGGCAAATGTAGTTTAATTTTTAGTATTTTTGTGTTAGGTTTTTAACATAAGTTTTAACAGTTTTCACAATAGTATATAAACCTGAAAAATAGTGTGTAAATACAGAGTTTTGGTGGTGGTTTAGTTTGAGTAAGAATACAGTTCATGAATTATGAAAGATGTGGCCACTGGAGGCATGTTGTGTTAAAGTAATGAAAAATGATCCATCGTTAAATAGTTTCCTCCACACTAACTGCTACTGTGCTGACCAAATGTGACTATATAACTTTAAAAAAGATAACTCAATATTGATAAATGTAAAAAATTGTAAAAAATTGTAATAACATAATGGAACATGTAAAGTTTCATCTGAAATTCAAAATGCTCTTCAGATGCATTTAAGGCTAGAGGTCAGTGAAATTGAATAAGACAGTGCAGACGTGGAATGGACATAAAAAGAAACAAATAAGTGGAAAATGCATGCTTTTTTTCCTGATTCCAATTAATCGGTTTAAAGGGAAGGGACAAAATGGAGAAGAATCTGAAGTGAAAAAAATTGAATGTGTGGTAAGTTTTCAAATCATTCAAAACTGAGCTGTCACACCCACAGGCACATACACATGGTGGCTGAATACATTACTATTTACAGTTATTCAGTGTAGCAGTCAAATTTTGCAAAAATAAAGTGAGTCAAAAGTATGATTTGTATTCGATATAAATATTGAGTTTAAGTGGAAGCAGGGTTAGGTAAGTTTTATTGAATTTTTTACAGACTCACATATACTGTCACACAACAAGGTATTGTTAAGACTTTATAATGTTATAGTTCTCCAAATTTTTGATGCCCAAATTGACAATTCTGAGCGAGTTACTTTTAAAATACAAACAGACTATTAAAGGCTTTATGTTTGATTTCATGTTTGTTTAATGGTCTAATTTCAAACACAGTCATGAACTTACCTATTACAGGTGCATTAACTCAAGTGCTGTATGATTACAACTAGCATATTTTTTAAGGCACTGGTATTCTACTGCGGTACTTCAATTTTATGCTACTTTGCACTACTACACTACATTTGATGGGGAAATTTTATACCATCTTGCTCTGATTAATGTGTTCAGTTTCAAGCACATGATCTGTTCTTCATGGACATTGAAATTTGAGTAAATAAAACCCTTACATTGGGTTTCTTGTAGCTGACTGTCATGGGCCCTCACTGTAGTTCAGATTAGTGGTAGTAACTCCACCTCAACTAGCTACAACAGTTAAATGCTGATCACACACAAATGAATCAGGTTTAACAATCTCATAATGTAATTTATAATAATATATAATTTATTTGTCATGCATAACATTACACTTTAATACTTTAAGGATATTTTGCTGATATTTTTGTACTTAAAAGTAGGATTTTGAATGAAAGAACTTTACTTGGAGTATTTTACAATTTTACATTGAGGTCTATTTATCTATCTATCTATCTATCTATCTTTCTATCTATCTATATATATATATATATATATATATATATATATATGAAAACCTAAAGGGCCTCTAAATTTGTCGATTAGGTGGAGTTATTAGTTGACAAAATTTTTTGGGCAATATTCTTCTTTTATGAACTCACAAAGAGGAAGACATACACCTCGACAGCCAGCTTGATACAGCATCTCCTCGCCTCTCGCCCCCATGCCTCCATCAGCACCCAAGCCCCCAGGCATCTCCTCAGTTCTCTCCCAGCCCAGGGCCTCTCTCTTGGGTCATTATGGGCTCTGACATGCCCCGCTGGCTCCATGAATGTTAATGCCCAGTGGAGGGAGCTAGGGATCCAAACACACACATATATAGGTACACATACATAGATTCATGCAATTACAAACACACGCCTCTGTATTTTTAAGGAGTAAATTCCGATTACAGTACAATAGTACAATCTGAACAGTGTACACAACACACACACACACACACACACACACACACACACACACAGGGACATACATTATAAACAGATTGCAGAGTTCCAGAGGGCTACCAAACTCACACACAGCCATGCTATCTGATCAGAAATCACACAGATGGCAGATATCTTGTCCATGTCATGCAGAGAGCTCCAGGCTCAGCAAAGATTCATGTCAGCAGAGAAATTGAGAATTGGAAGGAGCAGGAGGAGTAGGAATGGAATGTATCCAGGAGGACTCCTCTAGCTCCCTCTCTCTCACTTGCACTCCTCTTCTTATAATCTCTGAATGTCTCCTTGTTACTCTTTTTCCTCTCTTCATCCTCCGCTTTCCCATCCTCTCTACGTCAGGTTTGATCCAGTTGCTAAAGCCACTGCTTCATTTTCACATCCCCACCCATCCTTATTTTTGTGGCTCTCTCCTTCTTATACTTTAATTTTTTTGTCAAATTATATTTAGATATCTTTATGATGTCTATACTTTCACATTTCGATTTTCCCATTCTAAGGAAAGGGAAAAGATTTATGCAAAATGTCACCTTTGTCCATACTAAATGTTGGTCCAGCATATTAGCTAGCAGCAGTTTCCTTTCAACAAGACCAGGGTTGTGTCATCCTTAGAAATTGTGTATAAGAAATATAGTTTATGATATTCAAAGAAAAAGCAAGTTTTATTACAGCTTGTTCTTCTTTTCATACTTTTGCTTATTATTCCTATTGGTAATTGTAACTTTGACTCTCCAAATTAATTGCTGAGTTCTGTGAATCCACCAAAGGAAACACAAGCAATCAGACAGTCATACAGACTCTAAACAACCCCACAAGTTAGACTAGCCAGAGTGAAATTAAAAATGTGAATGGTAAAATTATCAGTCAAACTGTTGTAAACACCAATCATTGTTCACAAACCAACAGTGCCGAATTTTAGGATGTGTGTGCATCCTAAAATTCAGCACTTTGGGGTAATTTAGGTACACTGCTTTTTGTTTTACCTCCAAAAAAAGTGGTTTAGATAATCTGTCTAATATGGTGGCAGAGCACAGTGCATTGAAACTGAGGGAGACCAATGCCAATGCACAAAGCATGAGCAAATAAAGGAAAGACCTTCACTACCTTGACATCACATAGGCAAAATTTGTCAATTTGTTGAATATGTGACCATTCATCAATTATTTTTCTTCCCCCTCAAAACTTAAATTCTAATTTAGAGTGTGTCTCTCAGTTGTGCATCACTACTTTGCTTCATTACTATTGTTTCTTTACAAAATATAATATATGTGTTGTTAAAGTGGTGAAGATATTCACAGATGCTTGTCTAATTCAGTTTAAACTACTGGTTAGCTTACAGTGTGTCTGACTTAATGGTTGTTGTTTCTTACCCTGACAGACATTGCTTTAGTGTTGATGGAAATGATGACCTCTAGGAAAATGAGACACTGACGTGATCTTAACCTCAAAGCACAAAAAAACACATACATTGAATGCATGTGTTTTATCTACTTGAGAGATATATCACAGCTGGATTCTAAGTGCCTAGTCTTCAAAAAATGACTAAATATAGGTAAAATCAGCTAAAAAAAAAAACCAAAAAAACATTTTGAAGTAAACAATTTACAGTAAAATCTTAAATATTTTTGCAATTTTCACTGGGTGCTGTGGCTACTGGCTATTCTGGGATTACATCAAAGAGGATTGCTGTAATTTAGTAGCCCTAAGTGACGACACATACATCACTAAACATCACCAACCACATCAGTTTAATCATATGTGTTCTCTTTTCTGAGGATCTGTTTTACTTTTGTCCTGAATAGAAATTTACTTTGATATACCGTTTTTCTTTTTTTTTCTTGCTTTGTCCCCTGTACATCTTTCCTCATTGTACACCTGATTCTCACTTTCTGCTTTCTTTGTCTTCCTATCCCGTATCCTCATCTTCCCTCTCTTGCTCCCCCTTTGTTTGTGGCTCTCACTCTTTCTCCTCTCCTTCCTCCAACTCAGCCCCACCTCCTCCTCTTCCCCCCATTCCTGTCCTTGCATTTCCTTTCCCCCCCTTGTATCTTCCGTCTTCTCCATTCTCCCCATCCTCCTCCTCCCTCTCTCCTCTTCCTCCTTCTCGTTGAGTATTCTAGAGTAAAGACGATCAGGCGCTCCACTAGAATAAGAATTCCTGCATTATTTGATCATCAGAGTTTATTGTAATCCTTGACCCTGGCCTTGCATTTCAAACACAGATTGTGGATTAGGGTGCTTAGATGGCCGGTATGTGTGTGTCATGTTCAACAATAGCTCACCAATAGCATAACTGAACAGGCACCCTTGTCCTGCTGTGTGTGTGTGTGTGTGTGTGTGTGTGTGTGTGAGAGAGAGAGAGAGAGAGAGAGAGGAAATAAAGAAATAGAGAGAGTGTGTGAATATACAGCACAACTTGTTTTTTATGGTTCATGAGACAGCAGATTAGTGTGTCCTGTACATTTAAATTTCCCTGTAATGACATAAAAAATCCAAAATGGGCAGGCCACTGGCCATAGCCCTCATACCTCTCTGATTTACATTCCACCAAGTGCTCTCCATTCTGACAATGCAGGGCTCCCGTGTGTCCCCAGAGTTAAAAAGAAGTCTGCAGGCTGCTGGTCCTTTTCCTATTGTTGCCCCCTTCCTCTGGAACAACCTCCCTGCTGAAATCAGACTGTCTGACTGAGGCGTTTGATCCAAACTTAAACTCATCTTTAGTCCTTAATATTTGGTTGGTGGTTTATTCTTTGATTTTTCAGGCCTGGTATCAGTTACCATTCTCCCACAGCCGCCTCAGTCTCCGTCTCATTGGATCCATTAAACCTGGTACATACACTGTAGTCCATGTTGTCCTGCTTCTGAGATTAACCTTCTGTTTGTTTATTCCCTCATGCAGGAGCACCCAGACTGTATCTATCTCACTCTCTCTCTTTTTCTCTCAATCCTTATTTCCCCCCCTTTGTCCTCTCTTATCACTCAGGCACTCTGTGCAGGACCATCAGCCGTCCTGCAAACTCTTTCTGTCTTGGCTATCATTGACTCATTCCAGATATTTTAGGCCTGGACCTTCATCCTCCAGGAGTTCCAGTCTCCTCCTTTTCTGTCTCTCTCTTCCTCGGTGTGACTGTTTCCCTCTTCTAGAATTGTGTGCTAGATTTTGCCTCTAGTATGTTTGTATACTCTACCCTCTTCCAAAGGTTTTTATGGTGGAGGAGAGGTCATATGGCTCAAGTGCTATCTGTGGTAAGCACCTGAAAGTGCTAGATTTGCTCCTAAATCATATTCTTCAGGAATGTTTACAAGGTTTAATGTTGTCATACTGATTGTACATACTTTGAATCTATTTTGTTGCTCTATTCTGTAAACACAACATCTATTGCTTGTATGTAAATCCTGGAAGATGGATCTCTCCTCTGCTGCTCTTCTTGAGGTTTCTTCCAGTTATTCTTGTTTTGGGTTTTGTGGGGAGGTTTTCCTTTTCTGATTTGACGGTCTAAAACAAAAGGTTTTGTAATGCTGTACAGATTATGAAACCCCTTAAGATAAATTTTGTGATTGTGATTGTGATTGATTTAACTTGAATCCCACATATACTGTCCTGGAGCATTTAATGATCACCAGACCAGTGCACTGAACATAAATTAATCCTTATATATGAACCATTTCAGATTAGGATCAAAACCTTACAGACATTTATACTAACACAAGTGACTGAAAGTCCAGCCTTGATAATTAATGGTGTGTTGGGCAGTTCAATCCATTTGTTTAGATGAAGAAAGCATTCTCTTTAGAAAAAATCTATATCATTTTTTTTGTTAATTATTAGTGTCTTTGGTGTCTTTGAACAAACACTTTTTCCCATAAGACGTAGATCAGCAAGAGATGAACATGATGGCTCAACATTACTTCACAGAAAGGTGTAGCAGCAATGTTGAGTTCAGACATGTCTCTAATAACGCAGGAAAGAAAGGTATGTTTTTAGTCCAGTTTTTAGATGGCAGACATTACAACTAAAAAACCTAGAAAAATTATTTTAGAAATGAGTGTTGGTGAATTCTATGAATGTGGATGAAACCAAATTACGATGATTTAAATGCATTTGCTGATTAACCTCTCTGTGAGCTATTTTGTATGCCTGCAAGGAAATTGCCCTATAACAGACAGCACAAATTCATCAGCTATAAGTAAAATTGATTAGTAATTGTGCTGTACCAGTCAAAAATCTGGAAATGCTCTGTGATGAGTTTTTGATTTACAACTTTTTCATCATAAGGAACATATTATATTTAAATTTTATCATTTGAGCTGAGCTGTCATTGTTAGCCTTGATCGGTTTCATTCATTCACTGTTTTGTTTATGCTATTATTGACAAATAAAAACTTTAAAATATTTCTACAATAGATAATGAATATTAATTTTTTCAGTGACATCATGGAGTATAAAGTCCAAGCTCCAACCATGGATCCAGACTCTGCAGCATCGGAGACAAAAAAACCTGCAGAAAGTGACAGGAGAGAGAGATGAGGAAGCACAAAACTGCGGGAGAGAGGAAGAACAGTTAGTAACAAGCATTTTTGAGGTGTTAATGTGTACAGGGAGAGAGGAGGAGGCGGGAAGCTCAGTGCATCATGGGAAGTCCCCCAACAGTCTAGGCCTATAGCAGCATAGTTAGGGAATGGCTGGAGCTAATGCTGAGCCAGTTTTAACCATAAGAGATATCAAAAAGGAAGGATTCAAGCCAACGCTTAAACATGGAGAGGGTGGAAGATGGTTCCACAGCAGAGGAGCCTGATAACTGAAAGCTATGCCTCCCATTCTGCTTGTGGAGACTCTAGGAACAACAAGTAGTCCTGTATTCTGGGAACAAAGTGTTTCCTTGGGTAGTAAGGTACTATGAGCTCTTTAAGACAGGATGGTGCCTGGATATTAAGGGCTTTGTAGGTGAGGAGGAGGATTTTAAATTGTAATCTGGATTTCACAGGGAGCCAATGCAGAGAAGCTAACACAGGAGAGAGATGATCTCTCTTTCTGGTTCTTGTCTCTCTCACAGCAGCATTGTGAATCAGCTGGAGACTAATGCTTTATTGGGACAGCCTGATAATAGGCAGTTGCAATAATCAAGCCTAGAAGTAACAAAAGCATGTAGTAGTGTTTCTGCATCATTTTTAGAAAGGATGTGCCTGATTTTTGTGATATTACATAGATGAAAAAAGTCATCCTTGAAGTTTGTTTTAAGTGGGAGTTAAAGGAAATGTCCTGATTGAAGACAACTCCAAGATTCCTAGCAGTGATGCTAGAGGCCCGATCAATGTCATCTAGAGTAAGTATGTCATATGATAATGTGTTTCTGAGGTGTTGAAGGCCAAGCACAATAACTTCAGCTTTATCTGAGTTTAACAGTAGGAAGTTCCTGGTCATCCAGATCTTTATATCATTAAGACAAGCTTGAAGTTTAGCTAACTGATTTGTTTCGTCTGGCTTCATGGACAGGTACGTTTGGGTGTCATCTGTATAACAATGGAAGTTTATGGAGTGTTTCCTGATAATGTAGTGTAATTTAGTTTTTCCTAAGGGAAGCATATATATCGTGAATAGAACTGGTCAAAGTACAGAACCTTGTGGAACTCTGAGACTAACTTTTGAATAGATGGATGATTCATCTTTAATGTGCACAAATTGTACTCGATCTGATAAGTAGAACTTAAACCAACAAAGAGCAAGTTCTTTGATGCTGATGAAATGCTCCAGTCTCTGTAATAGGATTCGATGGGCAATAATGTCAAATGCACCTCTAAGATCTAACAGAACAAGTAACGAGACAAGCCCTTTATCCGATGTGGTTAGTAGATCATTCATAACCTTCACCAGTGCTGTCTCAGTGCTATGATGCCTCTAAATCCTGACTGAAAGTCCTAAAACTATTATTATGTAAAAAGTCACACAACTGATTGTCTACTAGATATGGGCCTATAGTTGGCTAAAACATCTGGATCGAGGGAAGGCTTTTTAAGAAGAGGTTTAATTACAGCTATTTTAAAAGGCTGCAGTAAACAGCCTGATAATAAGGACAGATTGATTATGTCTAATAGAGAAGTGCTAAGAGCAGAACTTCCTTAAGCAGCCTGGTTGGGATTGGGTCTGAGAGACAGGTTGATGGTTTAGATGAAGAGATCATTGAAGTTGGTTGCTGAAGCTTGATAGGAAAGAAAATGTCTAGATATATATCAGGCTTTACAGCGTTTCCTGTGTTTGAGGACAAATTAGTGGCAGGAGGAGGTGAATTCTGTCTCTGAAATTTTGAATTTTATCATTAAAGAAGCTCATGAAATCATTGCCACTGAGAGCTACAGGAATACAGGGATCAATGGAGCTATGACTCTGTCAGCCTGGCTACAGTGTTGAAAAGAAACCTAGGGTTGTTTTTATTTTCCTCTATTAAAGATGAGTAATAGGCTGCTCTGGCATTGCTGAGGGGCTTCTCAGGGCCTTTTCTTCCTGTCATTCCAGGCTAGGTGGGATTGTTCTAGTTTAGTTTAGCGCCATATCCTTTCAAGTTTTCATGTTGTTTGCTTTAACATACGGGTTTGGGAGTTATACCTGGAGCTAACCTCCTTTGTTTTACTATCATCTTTTTTTAGAGGCGCAATAAAGTCAAGAGTTGTTCTCATTGAGCCTTGAAATCGCCTACAATAATTATTTTGTCTGTAATAATGACTAAGGTTGATAAAAACTCTGAGAATTCAGGTAGAAATTCAGAGTATGGTCCAAGAGCATGGTACATTATAACGAACAGGCTTTAAAGTTTTCCAGGTCGGGTGTGTAAGACTAAGAATCAGGCTTTCTAATGAGTCATGGCTGATTTTAGGTTTTAATGTTGATTAACAGGGTTGAGTTTAAAATGGCTGCGACTCCACCTCATTGGCCAGAGCCTCTGGTAATAAGAGTATTGATATGACTGTGGGGGGGGGGGTCATTTAAACTAACAAAGTCATCATGACACAGCCAAGTCTCAGTAAGAAAAAATATATCAATCTGATGATCTAATATCAAATCATTAACTAACACAGCTCTCACAGGCTGGATGGAAGTGATCTAATGTTTAAGAGTCCACATTTAATCTCATATTTTGTTGTATTTAAGAATTGGTCTTAATCTTTATTAGGTTTTTCAGTACAATTCCTCTTCTGCATGTTTTTGAGTTAATTAATTTAGGTGGTCGGGGACAGACACAGTCTCTATGGGGTATTGAGTGGGTGACAGCAGTAATGGAGGCACAGAGAAGTGTGTAAGACTACAACTCTGCTTCCTGGTCTCAACTCTGGGTTGTCATAGTTTTGGTTTTCTAATAAGCTTGATCAGATTTCTAGAGATGAGAGCTGCTGCATCCATAGTGGGATGTATGATATCTCTCCTAATCAGACCAGGTCTTCCCCAATAAGTGCGCCAGTTGTCTATAAAGCCAAAATCATTTGCTGGACATCACTTCAACAGCCAGCGATGGAACGATGACACCATACAAATGGCCGCTGGTAAAATGATGTATCATCATAATGAGTAGTTCATCTATACTCTGAACTGAGGACCATACGGTAGATGATGATAGGTTTATAGAGAATGGCAGACTTCTTTGGACGGTGGACTTCATCAGCTTATATTACAACATATTAAATATATTACACAAAACATGCTAATGTTAGGTTATTGGCAATTAGCTAACATTTGACATGTTAATGTTGTAGTAAACAAAAACAAAAGGTTAACTTACTCAAAAGTATCTTCAAGCAGACTGGTATCAGTACTTCCTACAGCAGAACATTTACTGTTCACTTCTTTGAAAATCCTGGCGCAACTTCCAGCCTCTTGTCCAGGTGGGTCTACAGTAAATGTACTGTGTGGAGATGAAATTGTGGTAATTACATTTGTCAATTTCAATCAAATGAAAATATATTTAATGTACATGATATCAATAGACACAAGGGTGAATATTAACTTTAAATCTATCTAAAAAAAAAAAAAGTTTTTGCCATGGTAATGTTGGTATGTCACATATTATAGTATCCAGAGTTTTTCACTCTCCAAAACTGACCGTAAAATAAACAGTTTCTCTGAAATATTTAAAACTAATGACCACCACATGAATCCAACCTCAAACTGAAAGACCATGCTCTGCAATAAAGATAGGAATAAAAACCCATAACTAGCAAAGTAACTTTCAGGACCTTAAGGTTACACAATTCATTTAACAGACATAGTTGATCGACTTCTGTTGCAAAATGTATGCTAACTATGCCTCTTTTTGTAGAGCACTTTATCTACACATAGTTTGGGAAAGCAGTTTAATATAAATGTGGATGTTTCAGATTGCTAGTAAGCCTTAGCAGTTTCCTCTGTTTGGATTCTCCAGCTCTCTTTGTCCTCAAAGGTCAAAATGCAATTTTATATTTACAAAAGTTGAATTTGATGCAAAATTTTTATATGGATAGACTTCACCTCCACACCTCCACTGTGCTAATTTTGCTGTTCTAAATGCTGGTTTAACATGCAGTAATACATTGTAATTTTCTATCTCTCCTTCTTTTTGTGGAATTTGATGACATTAAGAAGAAATATAAAATAACACTAGCCTTATCTTTTTATTTATAAGACTAAAAACTGGATAAAAATAAACATTGGGAGTTAAACGTGAAACCAGAAGGAAAATATACACCCACCATCTGACTTCTCCAGCCCCCATAAAACACATTAAACGAGCTGAGCAGACAGAAAGCCCACTTTCTGTCTGCTCTTTCCATCCACACACACACTGTATTGACACGTCTGACAACCAATAGCAGGGCATTTTTATCAGCTTGTACACCAGTCTTACTTTCCCAATAACTTTGACAGCTTTCCATTGAAGTGTGCAAGATAGAGAGAAGGATAGAGAAACAAAAGAGAGAGGGAGTGGTTTTCAAAAAAAGCACACACATCCAGACCAAATAGTGCAATGGTAAGCCAACTGTGTGAAAGAAAAATCACCCCTACATGCATGGTGGCAGGCAACGGAAATTTCTCTGCAACCCCAATGACTCACTATTAATAAATGGAGTAAGAGCCTAATGAGAACAGAATCCTCTGGAGACAACTCATCGTTTCTCTTTGCTGTCCTCTCTCTCACATCATTCCGTCTTTCACAATCATAGGCGTTAATAAAGTGAACTCCTTTTAGATGTCATTTCAAGACCAGCTTAGTTCTGTTATAGTTGTATTGAAACTAATAGTACAATATTTCCACCCTTTATCAGAACACTATGATTATTTGTAAACTACGGTCTCAGTTGTAACAAGAATATGATCAAGTTTTCATCTGAATCATTTACTTAAATTTCCATTTTGGGATTGTCCTGTTACCCCTGGAGTTCTGGGGCCCTGAAATTTCCAGCCTTAATCTGTGTCAGGTGGCTTGACTGATTTAATAGGAGTACATTTCGCTGTTAATAGCTGCAAACTTGTACTGATGTTGGAAAATGAAATCACTCATAATGCAGAATGGTGCCTTGTGAGAATGTTATACAGTGTTATTATTTTTTATAAATTTTTTATCACATTAATGTGTAAATACCATTTTAATGTTGCAACAAGTCAAGTTGGTAATTATTTTAATACTTCCTTTAGGTGTTTTACTCTATAACAATGTATTTTTTTGATCATCATATAGTCTGTATGTATTCTAATTCCTTTAAGTAGTACTGACACACAGAAAAAATACTTCATTACAAATAAAAATTCTGCATTCAAATTTTACTCAAAAATAAGAATACGAAAGACTTAGTGACGAAAATCTGAAGGAAAAGCATTTTTGCAGAAAGTGCCTTACAAAGTGCTATATAATACAATAAAGTATAACAACAGTTACACATACATATAAGGAGCTTTTTAATAGCTGGTTAAGGTGGAGCTAATTTAAATATGGTGGAGTTAAAAAGTAAAAAATTTAAACGGATAATTCTATAGTACAAATATAAAATTACATCAGATGGAAGTGCCTCAAGGTAACTACCATAATTTAGTGAATTTACTAATTTTTCACCAGTATCTATGTCAAGTAATCTAGTTTTACAACCTTCGGTTTTTCAATTGTATACTTACATGTTGCATTATCCCAAATTATTGTGCAGGTAGTGCTCAAGCATAGATCAGTGACAACATTTCACAGGGGGGTTAGGGACAGTTACATAGTATGGATTAGTTGCATGTACCCCAGCATAGATGGCCTAATCTAATCTGCAGGATATGTTGCTATCAACCTTTATAAAAACAGATACAAAACAACAAAAAGCACAAAAAATAATACAATAAATATAATAAAAAAAAAATACCTAACCATTGATCATCTGTGTCTGACTCCTCTTTAAAAACTGGTTCCACATGAATTTAAAATGATCCCTGTCCTATTCCACATTGACATGGAACGACCAATCCATCAATGAATGAATCAACGACAAAAAAAGATTAATCAAGAAAACAAATCATTGGATCGATCAATATTAGATAATTGTTAGTTGCAGCTCTAGACTTGGTTACTGTAGAAGCTGTACTCTATGGTTGGAACAGACACTGATGTTAAAAAGACTGGTAAAGAGTTATTTAGAACAGCTCTGTTTTTAATTATCAGCATATCTAAACTACAAATCATATAAGTAATTATATGAAGTACGCACAAGTACTTAGCTTAGTAGTGCAGTACACTACATTTACTCCTATGCCAGCCTGTGAGATGTCACAGTACTGTCACAGTACTGTGCTGTAGCACACAACACTGCCATCTAGTGGAGCTTCAGTGTCCCTGCTGTGCTAACACCAGTACAGAGGAAACACACACACAGACTCACACACTTGTGATAGTATAGCCAGCCTTTTTAGGAGATTCTGTCCCATGGAGATCTACAGCCTGCTAATGTTAGGACAATGGTTGTCAAGTTGAGGAGGATTCTGCAGGGTCCTCTGAAAAAGAATTAAGAAAATTTATTTTCATTATTTACTTATAATGATAATTTAATTAATTATTGTAGTGTTGGAAGAACCTTAATTACAATATTCAGGCTCATACATTCTTTGATTCTTATCATTTCTAAATTGCAGACATATTATCCAGTGTTAAATCAAAAAGACACGTGTATGAGTCTTTGGAATGAAACATTATAAATGGGCAGTCCAGCGATGTAATGTTTCTATATCTGTTTGCAAATATTTCAGAATTCTTCTGCTACAGCAGACAGTTAAAGCAACACACCAAAGGGTGCAAACATTGCTGTGCTATTGAACATAAATGTCACATAAATATGCAAGGCTGCATTTTCAATTGCACCGTGTGTGTTTGTGTATTTTGTGCACATGTGGACTGTGTGCTTTCTGAACTGTATGCTTTCTGAATTGTGACTAACAGGGAGTGTATAGGGCCTCGAGTTAATGAGGTTGGGTGAGCAATGGGGGGGCTGGCACTGGTCTACAGGGGCCGATAGGGCCCATTGGTTCTTCCCTTCTCTCTCACAGCAAGACAGAGAGAGAGAGAGAGGGAGAAACAGAGAGAATTTTATTTGAATCCAGATATGTATTATTTGCATGATAGCAAAGAGAAAATATAAACCAAGCAACTTTGTATTGTTTGAGGCATCTGTATATTTCTAGTAAGCAAACTCGAGTCATAATATCAAGGAGGAAACACAAGAAAGGAATGAAAATTGGGAGAGGAAGAGAATTTAAGAAATTGGCAAGAAACAACTCTAATGTAGGAATGAAGACAGAGGAAAAACTCTGAGTGAAAACACAGAGGGAATCATTCGAAATCTCAATATGCCTTCCTCAGCTGCAGCATAAAACATATCACTAAGTGTGCGAGTTATGTGGGAACGCGTACATAGCTTCAGATTTAGAGCACAACTTCTGCACTTCTTGAGGGACTAACTAAAGCCTAGTACAGTATATCATTCTAATGTCCAACTATGAATACAGTTTTTAAGGAACACAGTGCTGTTTGGAACAGTATTCCTCTTAACATAATGAGAAAACATCTTTAATATCTTATTCAATGTATTTCACAAAAATCAAAGTGACAACTAAGGGAAAGATTGTGGTCTTCAAGGTCTTGAAAAATGAATCATGCCTTTTTTAATGAATATCAAACCAATACCTTATCGTTTTCAAAATTTTATAAGTGCTTTTAATGAAAGGCGGGTTTCAGCCAGGACTTAGTGAACCAAGCCTTTCCATGTTAAAGTCCTATGATTTGTCTACCTACCATCCAACTCAACCACATCTGTATGACTTGCACGCAGCACAAAAACACAGCACTACCATCACTTAAAAAAGAGGTGCAGGTAACATAATCCAGATGGCAGTTACATTTCCTTGCAAAAAATATATAGCACTAAAAATTAATAAACACACCTCACAGGAGACAATATCTATCAGTGTAGAAAAGCTTCACATCAGGTTAGTGTGGGTTTTTTCAAGGAAGCAGTTGTCAAATATACAGAACATTTTATTGTGCTTTTTTTCAAAGGATCACATACAACCATACAACTATGTAGATACCATCATTTGTGTGATATGAAGATATAATGATACATATATTATAGGTTTAAAAAAATCAGTGGTTACACATTTTTTAAAGAAAAAGGCAGAAAATTGTGCAGTTATTCGAGAACTTTCAGTGGTGGATTAATTTACATTTGGTGCTCAAGTGAGTACTGAAGCAGAAGGACACTGTATTTTTGATATAGTCAAATGTCAAATGGTCAATTAAAGGAACATGTCACCCAGTGCAATAGTGTGGTCAGGCACAATATATTTATTTTGGTCCCCTAGGTGAGATTAGGATGTGGTGCCTCCCACCACCACCACCACATTACCCCACTATCCTGCCTAATCACCACCCATTTATTACATTGTGGTACACTGGCTACAGTGTTAGTCATTATCACTGATATCGGTTAGTGAAATTGTAGCACAATGCCTTAAATTCTAGATAGGAGCAGTTATCCAAATAGCTAGCTACTGGCTAGTAGTGGATAATAACTAAATACATTTACACAACTACTGTACTTGAGAACAGTTTTGAGCTATTTGTACTTTACTTGTGTATTTCCATTTTATTTTACTTTATACTGCCACTCCACTGCATTTCAGAGGGAAATATTAATCTTTCTACCCCAATAATTTTATGAAAGCTTTAGTTACTTGTTACTTTTAGAATTAGGATTTTAAGCAATGGATAATATATATCATGCTTTTATAATACAGCACACTTTTAAAGATAAAGCCAGGGGTTTTCAGCCTTATTGGACTCTGACGTCTTACAAAAAGCAATGTGTGGTCAGGGTCACATTTCAGTGACTACAGATTTGTGTATGAGAACTTTGTTTTTCCTTCCTTCCTCTCCCATGAATCATCTCACGACTGCTCAGGTTTATCTGGTGTCCGTGTATGTAAAGCTGTGTATTAAGTAGCTCAAACCTGCTCCAACTCCAGCAGGTACAACAGTAACATGCTGCCAAACACATTAGTCATCCAATGATGTCAAATACAAAAATATATACGTCAGAGGGACCAAACTGGTTTACTTACTTTGATACTTTAAATCGATTTTGCTGCTAATACTTGGGAACTTATACTTAAGAAAGATATTTCATGCAGGACTTTTACTTGTAAAGGAGTATTACAAAATAACACATTGTAGTTTAACAATAAATACAGTATAATATACAGTTGTATTTACTTTTACTTAGAAAAGACCTGAATACTTTTTCCACCACTGCTGGATCTCCATTCAGATTATATCCTTCAATCTGAATCTAGCAGCTATTGTAGCATCATTACCCTTCATTAGCTTCACTGCTACTTAGATAGCTAGGTTAACAAATGAAAAATCTACACACAAAATAGCATTTTAATGTTAATATAAGATAACATACCTCTATACTGGGCTTTCTTCTGCTCTTTGTTTCTCCAATTTCATTTTTTCTCACCTGAAATTTTGGACATTTTCATGATTAAATATTAAGGATTGAAGCATCTCTCCGGTTGATCCAATGTACCTTCAGTGCAGCAAAGAGCTGATAAAAAAGTTTGAGGAAAAGCGGTGTTTATTCCTCAATGTTGTCAACTTGTGACTGACAGTTCAGGGGGTACAACATGTTTGTTATTGTAATCAAAAGGCTCTTTTTGTTTATAATGTTTTTCCTGTAGCCATGATTAATTAAAAATAATGTTAGTTGCACTCTGCCATGCCCCCTTGCCGCTCTGCACACTAGGCAACTGCCTATGTCATCTATGCTACAAGCCTGGGGTTACTGGTGTGTTTTAAATAGTTTTGGGACAACAATGAAGCTCTATGGCATAGATAAATAAGATATATCAAGCTTTGTTACATTCATTTAGCTCTGCACATTTCTTGAACCTTTAAAATGCATTTAATTCTTTGTTTGACCACTTTGGAGGGCTTTATCTTCTCTCTTCTCTCTACAACCCTTCTGACTTTCTTAGATCTTACAGTGTTCAAATTTATTTGTCATTTTTGATCATGTAAATTATACATGTATTTTACACACATTTTCATATTGTGAATTTTTCAACTGTTAATGCAATAAACTTGTCACAGAACTTCGCTGTGTAGGGTCTAATCTAATGTTTACGGTGGCACTCTTATTTGAATTGCCTCTTTAAATTGATTTCTGCAGTACTGATGATGATTGATTATTGTAATACTGATTTGTCTTTTACTGAAGAACGACATTCAAGAGTAGATTGTTTTCTTCTTTTTTAAGCTCTACTTTCTCACTAAATATATTGTTTCCTCTGTCCTGAGTGAAAATGCCAACCCTCTCACTCACTGTTCCTACTATCTCCTCCTCACTTCTGATCTCTCTTCCCTCTACTTTATATCTCCCTCTCTCCCGTGCCCTGATATTTCTTTTCTATTTAAAGGCCACTAAAGATCAAGCTTTACAAAGACATTTCAATTTACTTACTGGCCTTTGGAAAGCACCTCTGGTTAGATTTGGATGCCATGGTAGAGTTAATGGTGTATATCTGTTAAATGGCAAGCTTGAGCCACAGCATCAATCAAATGTGAGAGAGAAGATGGCAGTAGATATAACAGCAGGTACAGAGCATTATCCCTCTGTCAAGGAGAATGGAGACCTCTAGTTGATGTGGATTATCTGTTTTAGCGCAAGCATTTCATCCTACAACCCCTTAAAACAAAAGGGTTTCCTGTTCCCAGTGCTCTAGCATCAGGACACAGGTACAGAACAGCCAACTTTGACTTTTTACCTGGATTAATGATCAGAGAGAGCCCACAAGTGCAGGCATCAATCATTTTAAGGGAAACGGGCTTTAGATTAAAGATTATAAGCATGAGACTCTTTTAGCATATTAGAAATCAGCATTTTTATTCTTTTGCAAAAATTCTTTTGCTACAGTCAGGTGTTCTGACCCCTTCAGCTGACAAGCAACATATAAGTGTATATTCATTAGAAAAGGCAGCTCCTGAGTCACTTTCAGTTTCAAAACTCATGTGGGCTGGCGGTTGCCACAGGAAAGAAACCACAAGGTGGAATACTGCATCCAAACTGCAATAACACTTCCCCATGTTTTCATTACCTTGTGTGTTTACAAATGAAATCAGCGTTAAAAAAAAAAATTAATGCAGCTTTCTTAACACTTATGCAGCTTAATTCAAACTAACTTCGCTTCTTCACCATAATTAATTGCATTTGGGTGACAGTGGTTATTCATTTAAATGATAAAATCACATCTGTTTCCCCAGGTGAAAAACCACAGAACCACGCAGAGCTTTATTGATGGGATTAAATGACTTATGTGAATAAAAAAATTACAACTCTTAACTCAGCATACTTCTGTGATCAATTCTAAAAAGTTAACTGAGCCAAGTGACCCCTCACTCCTACAAACAGAAAACAACTCACGAGAATAACAGGAAAATTTCAGTGTCAAACTAAATAATGAAATGAATAAATAAAATGAATAAATAATGGCAATTCAGTCTGATTATGAGGCTATGTACTAGATTCAGTGCATTACTCATAATTTATTCCATTAATAATAAGTTATAACTGTTGGATCCAAGTCCAGAGATAACTGATTGGATTTCCATTATAAACATGATCCTATAAAAACAGCGAATTGCAGTGTTGCTCTGTTATGTTTTTTTCTGTTTTCCTCAATGGACTTATTCAAATATAAGTACCGAGTTGGAAGAAAATGTACAAATATATTGAGCTGTTATTTCTTTTATTATGATAAAAAATAAACTATAAAGGAAGAACTATACTAACATTACACATCAAGTTCAATGTTCTTGTCATAGAGCGTACAACTCAGGCTGTGGAAGTCGTTTATGTAGTTTACTGTTTTCTGTGGCTCTGTGGCAGCTTTGTCAAATAAAGTAAACAACCTTGAAGATGCCATCATGGTAATTTTGGCTTTGTCTTGGTGGCAAAAAAATTGGTAACAAGCAGCCCTTGTTTCAAGCAAATTACACTGCTAAACTTAGGATCCAGTGTTTTTGAATACTTCTTTTTTCTCATCTCACTCTATGTCTTGATTTCCCAAACTTTATGGAAGAACAATAACTTATATTTCAATACCTATTTAACTAACCGAGGTTTTAAAATAAAATATGGCCCATATGCATCTCTGAAATATGTTTTAAAGGAAGTATATGCAGTTTTACCAGATACATATTCATAGTAGAATTACTTGAACGGATATTAAAGGTATATATGACACTAATGGCTCTATTTTGCTGCAGGCACAAAGCCAGCACCAGGGTGCAATTTTCATGTAATTTTTCTCAGGTGAAGGTCTATTCTCTTACATCTGTAAGACCGTTTCAGGAAAATAGAGTCCAAGGTCTGGGGGAAAATCTCAACTGATTTCATTCCAACTTCATTTTATCATTTTGATCAACTGCTGAGATCAGCAGAGTGATTACAAGATTATATTCAGTTTATGCGGTAATAGCTATTATTTTCATAATAAAGTAGCAGTAGCTTTAGTTATATGTGACTGTGTCAATTAAGGTTCTGAAATCTGAAAGGCTTTTGATGGATGTTAATCTTAAACATATGGATTGTCTGGATAAAATAGTCTTTCAGCAGCATCAGTCTAAATTTCTCATCTAATTTCAAGATAAAACAACCACATCTGTTCCCTTTCTGCGAAACACTTACTGATCATCTTTCTTTTCAGTCATGACTGAATCACTCCTGGACAGCACAGCTCACAGTTTAGAAGCACTACAGCCCCTGGAGGGGTGTCACCATTCACCCACTTATGACTACTCTGCGCCCAGGGGCGGGTTTGGGCAGCACTTGCCTTCACCTTTACGAGACCAGCCAGTGTCAGCTAGGACACTGAATATCTCATAAAGAACACAAGCAGGTGTGTGTGTGCATTGGTGTCTGTTTTACGAACAACTACATCTTTTTTCTTTGATCTCTCTATCTTCCTCTCTCTCCATCTCACACACATGCTGGTGAGCGAGAGGATCCAATCAAGGGCGCTCAAGCTAAAAAGGGGAGGGTGGTGGTGCAGTGGGAGTGAGGGGCATAAGGGGTGTAATTTCAGTTTCATATGTTTCTCCCCCGACTTGACAATACTTGAAAAACAATGAGAGTGACCCAGTTGCAGGATTCCAATTAGTATTAGATATGCAACAGTTGAGATTAGAAAGCGCCTCTTCCCTTAGTGGGAGGGGGAATAGGGGGGGGGGGGGGGCTCACTGCTCTGATTACCAGCCCGAACCCAAGTGTTGGGTCGTGATAAAGATGTGAGTGTGTGTGTGTGTGTGTGTGTGTGTGTGTGTGTGTGTGTGTGTGTGTGTGTGTGTGTGTGTGTGTGTGTGTGTGTGTCTGTGTGTGTGGGTGTGTGTGTGGGTGTGTATGGCAAGAAGGGGGATGGGGGTGGAGAGATAAGACATCAGGGGAACACAGCTGAACACTGGCACACTAGCTTACCTACACACACACACACACACACACACATACACATACACACACACACACACACACAGATCAGTCTGTCCCTTCTGTCCGCCTAGGGAATATTTATTTCTAAAATAGCTTGACTCCTCCCTGACGGGAGTGGAAGTTATTTTAATCAGTGAAGAGGGAATAGAAGGAGATAGGGTGCTGCTGCTTTACTGCTTCTGCTCCTACTGCTGGTGCTGCTGCTGTGTGTGTGTGTGTGTGTGTGTGTGTGTGTGTGTGTGTGTGTGTGTGTGTGTGTGTGTGTGTGTGTGTGTTTGTGTGTGTGTGTGTGTTTGTGTGTGTGTGTGTGAGTGTGTGTGTGTGTGTGCGTGTGTGTGTGTGTGTGTGTGTGTGTGTGTGTGTGTGTGTGTGTAAGTGTGTGTGCGTGTCTTTATGTGTGTTTGTGTGCACTTTCTGAATTGGGTGAAGTGTGTAGCTTGCTTTTTTAGCTGGGATGTTCTTAGAAATGAGAGAAAGACTGACTCTGTAACCTTGTTGTGTGGTTGGCATTTAGCTCATATAGTCAGAGGAAGAAAGAAGGAATGAACAGAGTACAGCTCTGAAGGTGTATACAGTTGTTAATGGATTGGAGTATTGGAGTTGGTCATTTTTACATAGAATTGTAGAGTGGAAAAACCACTGAAATTGAATTCAGACTGTTATTTAACAGTAAAAGACTAATAAACATAATTTTATTTGTGTAAATGTATCGTAGGGCTGCTTCTGTTTAAACAACACTGAACATTTGAAAATGTTAATTATGAAAATTAGATTTGATTTAGGTACCTCGGGATATTTAGAGTTCCCAGAAAAGATTTTATGGGGACAGTTGCATGTGTCATAGTAGAGTCAAGAATGTGATGAGAGTTGAGAGTTGCAGTACAATGAATTGAAAATTATTCAGAGAAACTGTAGCCTAGATATTACCCATCCACCTCAAAGGTTAAGAATGAACTGTCAAGCTCAACTTTTAAGTCAGCATGGACAAGAACCATATGATATGGTCCAAAGCTCCAGAACAAGTAGACCTTGGGATGAGATTGTTTGGTTAAACAGGATTTATAAATATGGAATTCATATGCAAACTGAGGGTAAGGTCCAGGGTAGAATAAAAAAACCTTTACTTTACTGCTAAATAAAGAGAATAAGTCCCATTTATTCCATCCTTAATGTTTTTTCGGTGAGAGTAAAAGTAAATCTGGGCAAAACTCAGATGGTTGTCTTTTTTAATCCTGCATTTTTCTCATCTGCATTACAACAGCTTGACAAATATTAAAATTATGAGAGACAAAAATTGAATTGTAAAGGGAAATGTCACCTCCATTCTTGTAAATGTATATGTTTACTTGCTTTTTCAATCACTGATTTGAAGTCAATCAAACTGTATCACTTCATTATAAGGACTAAATCTGACGTGCCGTCACTGGCCTCGTAATCTCAGAGTTAAGTGGAGCAGATTTAACAGACTTTCTGTAATTGAGTATTGGGTCATGTCTACATCCAACTTTTCACTCTGCAGCTCAGGCCCTGGTTCATGTTATTCACTGACAGCACATCCAACCCAAAAATGACAGTTCTGGGTCACATTTTTGTCTTTGTTTCACTTTTATAAGTCCATAACTTGGCCTGCACCCCTCCAGGCCCAAAGCAATCAGATTAGGCTATCATGCCAGCCTTAGACCCTCAAACTGCAACATATCTATATGTTCAATTGGAAGTGTCAACGACTAGTCTTAGCTGCGACTAAGCTCTCTGCACATGAGCTGAGCAACACTCAAAAGGGAGCCCTTCAGATGGATCCAGCTGTTAATATACGCCTGCTTCCCCCGATGAGATTCTGAGAGGATAAATAGAGATGGGGAGGATTAGTTAGTGGGGCTACAAGGACAGGATCCAAATTAGCACCAGCCTCAATCACTCAGCCCAAAACCCCCCTGTCCATTCACACAGTTCCCTCATACGGGTTTGGTTTCTTGCAATGTGGTTAATGTTCAAGGCTGATTGGCAAGGAAATTCTGATGCGGTGACATGGTCAATTTGGCAGCTAATTCGTGCCTCGACACTCAGAAACCCCAATGACAGACCCCTCACCCCGCCCCTGTTCACCATGTATGCCTCTGTCAGATTACAGTCCTCATCTGAACTTCCATTTACATCTAAAGTAATCAATTTATCTAGTAATGCCTATAGAGCTCTGCAAGTCATTTCAGGGTGATGTGCATGCCATTCAATGTAAACATGCAGATTTGTGCTTTTGTGCAGCTTCCCTGTGGAATAATTTAGTGATGCTATAAATTTTGTTAGCTGTGTGGTAACTATGATAGTCATTGTATGCACAGTTTAAATCTACTCAGAGGTTTTGTACAAACAGTATACACCAATCAGCCACAACAGTAATACCAGTTACTGGTTTTAAAGTTGTAGCTGATTGGTGTATTTGCAAATTTTGGCTTCTTAGGGGCTCTAAATCCCCTTAACACGTAATTTCAATTAAGGAACAAGTGGTACACACTATGTTTATTATTTTGATTGAGTAGTGTTTATGATTTTCGTATGATTGCCCTCAGTCCCAAATAAGGCTTAATGCCTTAAGGCCTTAGTTTGTTTCAAACAAACTAGGTCATACAATGTGTTCTCCAACCATATCTAAAGGCAAAGAGTTTCTATCTCTTCCAAATGGCTACAATGAAATCTTTTTCTAAGTTCATGGTCTCACTGTGATGAATCGTACAGATGGGGAAACAATGAATGTTATTGGACAGTCTCAGTCCCATGGCAAAAACTGTGTTTTTTTCCTGCTTCCATTTATGCACCTCTCAAAGTTTGTCATTAGGTTTGAATATTAATTTATGGCACATTTTCTTTTACAGAAAAGCTAAAAATAATAGAAAATGAAGATTTATTTGATATGAATAGCTACAGTCAAGGTTTATAATGGAATATATACACACATAGAATAAGGTTTTTTTAGAAAAATATTGAAAAATAAATTTTGTTCAAATTGTGAAGATGTCAGATACGATAACCTATGGGTTTCCCTGCATTACTTATATCTAATACATAACACAGGCGAAGATTGATTAAGCACAATAAAAAAGAAACTTTACTCAAATTTTACTCAAATCAAACAATGTCATCAACTTTCATAGAGAGAGTCAATACTTAGTATGGGAACAGTTCATAAAGCATCATAACTGATGCAACAGGCAACTTTTCTGAATTCCATACAGCCTCATTTCTCACTAGGAAGAACTGGACACTACAAAAAATGATGCTCAAACATTATTTGGCTTGCTACAACAACACTGAAAATGATAGTTCATTTTGTTCATAAGGTTCAACACTATTGATACGTTTACTGAAAACATAATAGACAAATTGGTTCGTGTGTGAGTCTCCCTTAAATTGTCAGCAGGATAGTTTTCTGCCACAGTGTCTTTTAAGATGCTACCACTGGGAGCACCAGAGTTCATATTGCCAAATTCTGTATACAAAGACTTTAAAATGAAGACTTATTGTAAACAACAAAGATACGTATAAATTATTTTTCAACCCTTTTAATCTGACTGACACAATTTGCAATTTATATGCATGGAACATGGTATTTTCCTCTGTCCATTTATACATGAATATTTATGTCGTGTTGAAAACCTGTGGATCTACAGACTGCAAATATATATATATATGTATATATATATATATATATGTGTGTGTTTGTTTTTTTAAATAAAAACTGCCCTGCTTACAATTATAGGCTAATTATAATTCCACTGACACGCCATTTTGATTTATGAGAGGGTTAACTAAGAAAAATGAATAAAAACATCCAAGGGTTTAATGGGTCAGGGAACGTAAGAATATGAAAAGCCTCATGCTGCTTAGGTCTCCAGCAGACAATGGCTACCATCCCCAAAATGAACAATTTTCATTACAGAGGCCTTGTAATTCATAGAACAACCCACTGTGACTCCAACCCCTTTTACTCGATCAGTTTTTAAACAGTGGTACTGAATTCATTTCCTAACAGCCTTACCTGCATTACAATCAGCTTTTCCCAATTCTTTTTATGCCAACACAGCCTAATGATGATCATCAGAAAATAAAGTGAAACTCATACACACAGATGAACAACCAGAAATGAACAAGATGAAAACGAGAACAAGAAAGAAGCATGACCACACTCTTGTGTCTCATTTCTTTGTTGTTTTTGTCTATCTCAGCACGGTCCTGTGTTCCTCGCCGTGAACTGAAAATGGTATTTGGGAGACAAACAACTTCATTCCGCCGTGCATCAGTAATTAGCTGTGGAATTAACGGGCTTGACGTGCCTCCACAGATCAGTTGGCCCTCCAGGGACGCCTTCGGGTCCAGGCAAGCCGCATTTCCAATTATTGTGTTGAATTGCTAATTTAGTTATTGTGCCTGCCGTAATTGTGATGGGTATTGGGTGTGCGATTCAATTTGTTTTAAATATTTGTGGGCCGGCAGATTGGTAATGGAGCTGACCTATCTGCGGGCCCAGTGTGAGAGTTAGGAAGAAAAAACAAAAGGAAGGGACTACAAAGATGTTGCAGTCCCCAATCACACACACACAGTGACACACACTCTCTCAATCTCGCTCTCCCTCTTTCTCATCATCTTAGTATGATCTGCTTCATCCCTTCTAAGACTGTTGAAGTTAAAAAGCCTGAAATTTAGAAAAATAGCACTTTGATCATCTTAAGGGTGCAAGGCACAGAGCATTAAACAGGGAGAACACCGAGGGCTTTGGTTTGATGAGAAGTGTCATGGGAGGTGTTGCCTTTCTCTGCTAAAATATTGAACAAGACAGTTGCTGCTGGTGACGGTAGCGTGACTCCTGGCCTGATCAGGAGTCATGTTTGGCAGGACACTGAACAATTTTAACAGGAGAGGAGAACCCAGAAGAAATGGACTGTGGCTGACTGGGATCATTCTATACA
The DNA here is from genome assembly GCA_016859345.1 of Istiophorus platypterus. Lineage (NCBI taxonomy): Eukaryota > Metazoa > Chordata > Actinopteri > Istiophoriformes > Istiophoridae > Istiophorus > Istiophorus platypterus. The sequence goes on from CM029116.1 coordinate 26,309,942, forward strand.
ATGTTTAGATTACACCAAGACTGATAGATTATTTTGGTGGTTCCCGAGCTTTGTATACTGTATGTAAATGCCTATGTATCATAAGGCATCACGATACTAGAGAAAAACAAAAAATATTTTAAAAGTAATAGAAATCTAGTGAGATGTTAGTTGAACAGTGATAACAATGTTGATTAAAACGTTATTTGAGGTATCGTGATGTGTATGTTTGTAAGTGGGCTGTGCATTTTATTTCAGTACATTTGAATATAAAATGTTTGATCTATCATTGGATATCAGGGTCAAACACTGGATAGCAATCAATTAACAGGCATCAAATACTAAATAGTGGCTACATTGATACACTATTTTCACTGACAAACTAGATCCAGAACAGTACTTTTAGCAGATTTAATACAAAAAGGTAGGTAGCTGTTGTCCTTCTTTTATTTCAATACTGTAAATCAACTTGCAGAGACTTACTTGAGCTAAGTGATGCATTACTGTGAGCATGTCTGTTTTCATATATGTCAGTTGCATGACTATTGCATGGTAACACAGCATTACTATGCAATAATGACATAACTCTGACAATAAAAGAAATTTATGGTGGCATATTCTCAAGGATTCCCCGAAAACGCTAGTGTGCAATAAAGAAATCCTATTCATAAACAGGGTAAAAATAAGAATAAAAAAAAGCAATATATTGCAAGAATTTAAAGATAAAAAATATTCTAAGTCTGTGTAAGATTATTAGAAGTATTAGTGCTACACTGTGTTTGTAAATGGGCTGTGCATTTTTTCAGTAACATGTAAAATATTTATTTTTCAAGGCAACACATACAATAAAATGATGTAACTCTAATTTTAATGGTGTGAAATGAATGGAAATCATTGGCTACCTGCCCTCGAAAATGGTTAGTGGTTAACATGTATACATAAAACATGATGACTTTGCCAATTTGAACACTTAGTGTTAAAGCCACTGCTGCCACAAAACAAAGGAGAAATAATTAGTTGTAATCTCTAACTTAAGAACCTCAGTCATTTATGTTGAACAGTTCTTATTGATAGGAACATTAATAACCTACGCAAGTTTTGTGTACAGTCTGCTGCTCAAAGGATAAATGGACAGGAAAATTTAGATTTTCTGAGCTTTAGCACTGCTAATATTACATTCAAATATATACCCTGAGCTAAGGGTCCTCAATATCACATATTAGGCCTAATATTACAGCAAATTCTGCAAAAGCTCATCAGAAAAATTTATTAGGTTTGAATAAGAACAATTAGATTCAGCCAGGGTTAGAAGAGTGTGGCTGTGACAGGGATTTTCTGAGTGCTGGGAAGCGACACAGTTTGACTCCTTCAGCCTCTCATTTGCTTTAATTACTATCTGTGTTAGCTATACATTTTTAGCAAAATGTCATGATTGGCCAACATTTGACAAAATGTACATTTTCAACAAAAATTACAAGAGGATTTTTTTATGGAGCAGCATTTACATGTTTGTGTGCATAAGACTGTAAAATTCACAGTCTAATAACTTCCCACTAATTTAATGGACTTTACCAGTTACTTTGATGGACAAGCCCACACCTGCCCATAAAACAAGACAGTGTGGTGAACATCAAAATCAGGACTCTTTGTGGTCTGTATATAAGGGTTTTAATGACATTGGGAATTGCATTTCATTATGATTGTGTTTTTTCCTTCTTTCCTTTCATTTACTCTTATAGTGTCATTTTCTATTATTAAGCAATATAGAGAGAATATTCTGGAGTCCTCATCACTGAATAAAATAGGTGTTTGTGTGTAGAAGCGTTTGCCAAGGGTGGATTTGAATTTCACAACAGTTTAGAGGGGTCATTGTGGAAATGATTGCTCACTGTGTGTGTATGGGTGAGTAAGTGTGTGCATATGGTGTCCCTGCTTTCATGTTGACGGTGCAGCGCATGTGTTTTCCTGTCCTCCTGTCACCCTGAGGTCAATATGAAAGACTCAGGGCTGAATGGGACCTCTCCAGGTCTTTGAAATCTCTTGTCTCTCTTCTATGGAAATACTCCATGTACACACACACACATACACAGCGTCATGCATGCAGACACTCACTTATACTGAGCACACAAGTACAAAAGATGCATGTGGAGAAACTCATTCACACACACACGCAGATGAAGGGAAAACAGCCATTTACACCTGGTGGGTGTTTGATTATCAATTAAGCGTCAACTCTCTCTCAGGCTGTTTAGTCTTCAAGGTGTTCAGTTTGCCTCCTCAATCTACATCACTATCTACAAGCCAGATTGGCACATTGTCACTTTGTATATGTGTGTGCATTGTTGAAAACTCATACTCATACTCATACTCATTTTCTAGCATAGGATGTCTTATTAAAAGGTACAACAAAGGGTACAAGAAAAATATTTATAAATGTAAACAACACAAAACTTTCAAAAAACAGCTGTGACTCTGCTATCCAATTTATGGTCATTTTCAAATCTTTTTCTCAACTTTTAATATCAGTGATGAAAACATGACTGATCTATTGGTCTACTCCTATTGTTTATGATAGTTGTGTATCCTGCATCTTGGTTCATTAAAAAAGATATTTCATGGTTACTTCGTGGAAAACAGTGCTGTTTCCCTGATGATCTCAAGCTGCACCATAGTTTGTAACTAAACTGTAAAATTACAACTGTATTTAGAAAATGCCTTTTTCTGACCATCTAATCTCTTTACCAGTTACTTTGATGGACAAGCCCACACCTGCCCATAAAACAAGACAGTGTGGTGAACATCAAAATCAGGACTCTTTGTGGTCTGTATATAAGGGTTTTAATGACATTGGGAATTGCATTTCATTATGATTGTGTTTTTCCTTCTTTCCTTTCATTTACTCTTATAGTGTCATTTTCTATTATTAAGCAATATAGAGAATATTCTGGAGTCCTCATCACTGAATAAAATAGGTGTTTGTGTGTAGAAGCGTTTGCCAAGGGTGGATTTGAATTTCACAACAGTTTAGAGGGGTCATTGTGGAAATGATTGCTCACTGTGTGTGTATGGGTGAGTAAGTGTGTGCATATGGTGTCCCTGCTTTCATGTTGACGGTGCAGCGCATGTGTTTTCCTGTCCTCCTGTCACCCTGAGGTCAATATGAAAGACTCAGGGCTGAATGGGACCTCTCCAGGTCTTTGAAATCTCTTGTCTCTCTTCTATGGAAATACTCCATGTACACACACACACATACACAGCGTCATGCATGCAGACACTCACTTATACTGAGCACACAAGTACAAAAGATGCATGTGGAGAAACTCATTCACACACACACGCAGATGAAGGGAAAACAGCCATTTACACCTGGTGGGTGTTTGATTATCAATTAAGCGTCAACTCTCTCTCAGGCTGTTTAGTCTTCAAGGTGTTCAGTTTTGCCTCCTCAATCTACATCACTATCTACAAGCCAGATTGGCACATTGTCACTTTGTATATGTGTGTGCATTGTTGAAAACTCATACTCATACTCATACTCATTTTCTAGCATAGGATGTCTTATTAAAAGGTACAACAAAGGGTACAAGAAAAATATTTATAAATGTAAACAACACAAAACTTTCAAAAAACAGCTGTGACTCTGCTATCCAATTTATGGTCATTTTCAAATCTTTTTCTCAACTTTTAATATCAGTGATGAAAACATGACTGATCTATTGGTCTACTCCTATTGTTTATGATAGTTGTGTATCCTGCATCTTGGTTCATTAAAAAAGATATTTCATGGTTACTTCGTGGAAAACAGTGCTGTTTCCCTGATGATCTCAAGCTGCACCATAGTTTGTAACTAAACTGTAAAATTACAACTGTATTTAGAAAATGCCTTTTTCTGACCATCTAATCCAATTAAAATACCATTAAAGAATGTCTTGTTAAGTAAGTAATCATAGACTTCACAGGACCCCTAAGCTTTGCAGATTCCCATGTACATTAATACAAACATCCTATCATCTGTAAAATTATAAAATTAATAAATTAAATCTAAAATGCTGCAAAGAGGAATACGAACTTTTGGAATTGAATTTAGTAAATGTGTGAGAACCAATCCATGTATTTGTAGTCATATTAAAATTACATTTGTTCTTGAATAACAGGATAAGAAGTATAGAATATATTATCAACACCACAGTATTTCTATTTATTCTAGATTCAATTTATAAATGATAGAATAACACTGTGTCTCTCCAGTCATGTCAATGTCCCACAACAAGGGGAATGCACAGAGGCAAACTGAACAAGTGACAACAGACAAACACAATATAACCCAACAACTAAGCACTTTCTCATAAATGCGTCCACATCCACAAGGGGTTTCCCATACAAATATGCACTGCAAGAGTAAACACAACAAAAAATAATTTCTCATCATGAACAACTAATGTCATTATCATTTGAAAATGTTATCATCCTGCCACTTGCTTAGTTCCTACGACAAACATGAAGCTGATAACGATCAGGCCTACTTTTTCCCAAGTGCTTTGTAGGGGCTCCCCCGCCAATAGCCTACAATACCCATAATTCCCAAACTCAATTCTCAAATTCACAGATCTCCACCCAGCCTTTGTACTGGATACACTATTACTATAAGTGGTAACACAATTTCAGCCTCAAAACCAAATTTCCCTTTCTTACTCCCTTTGTCCTAATCTCGTCATACTCCTAAACAGAGGGATTTCAGTGCAGTGTTCTAGCTAGGGGTTGGATAGGATTTGTTGAGTAATGGCCTAGTTTGTACTAACCTTAAGGCTAGGGTTATATTTTCCACTTTCTCAAGTAGGCAAGGGTCTGCTGGGGTCTGACTGATATAAATTTTGTTTACTTGCAATATTGATTGAAGACATCTTCTGCCAAGCAAAATACTCCCATTTGCCTTCATTATATTCTTATTTCATTGATGTTATAAATGCAGCTGAATTATAAACTATCTGCCTTTTCCATTTTATTTTAACAATATTAATTATGAACTACAACTCCAAAACTCAGGATTAATCATTTGTGGGATTGATCATTTATGAGATTGCTATTACCAGACTGATTTGTAACCCTGTTGCACCTACAGGTGGAAAAAAGGCAACAGAAGAAGAAAGAAGAATGGCAACAACACGACATTGTTTCGAAATAAGTAGGATCGGAAGTAGTAAAGAGGGGAAAAAAGTAAAAAAAAGAAGACAAAGTGGAGAGGTGCAAGATTTAGAATTCTTAAAAAGACCAGGGACAAGAAAAAGAGAGAGCCTGGCAGCCAATGCAAATGAAATCAATTTGAGAAGCATTGAAATAATTGGTTTCTTAACAGAATAGTGTCTACCTGCAGTCTACCTTTGTCTATTCAGCCTTAGCCACAGAATAAATCTACCTCTCACTGGTATGACATCAACACCTTGTGTTTAATCAGAGTCGTCACAAAGGTATGTGTGAGTTTGTAATTGTGTAATGTGCAAAGAAAAACTCCTGTAAAATGACCTATTCAAAGAGGAATCATATCAACAACTGTGGCATGTTTGGTTGAATAACATTCAAAGTGTGCCCTTTCAGCTATGTAAAACTGGAGCAGAAAGGCCTTTTATACTCAATAATAGGGACATAAATGTAATCAAACCAATGTGATTGCCCTGTGATTCACGCCAAAATACATCTAATCTCACATTAAGATACATTAATCTGCTTTATAATTGAGATTTTAAAAATAGCACTTGTGAAATTAGTAGAGAAAAGGGGAGAAAAGGCTTGTATGGTCAATTACAACTAACATTGGGTTTGGCACAGGAGCCATTGGACACAAGCCATAAGTATTTAAATTACACAGAACCAGAGGGCCTGATTACAGCAATGTTGAATTTAGAAGCAGTAATTGTAATCACAGGCTCACAATGATGCTATTCACAGCCTCTTTTTGGAAGGAAGAGGGCTTTCCTGACTCATGTGAGGGACTGAGATCAAAATTATGAAGTAATATTGAGTTGTCATGTTGATTAGAGTGGTAGAGAGCATGTATCATTTCCATACTGACACATATTTTACAAGTAAGCATATGCAAAAGCATAGGTTCTGCCAATATGGATTTTTAATGGTTTTACCAGTTCTGCCTGATCTTATGGAAATTCTAACTTGTATGAAGATTAATGTCAGTGTCTTGACTGATATGTACACACACTATCTGGACACATATAATGAACTGTATATTCATTAATGAAAAATACATATATATTTATTACAACCATTAATTCCTAAAAACCCGAGTTAAAATGTTTAAAAAAAAAAAAACTTGCAGTAAACATTTTCAAACAATGTCTTTGTGAAAAACATAAAATGCATCTTTTCTAAAAAGATGTCTCAAGTTAGGAGTATATGTAGGCCATTCATACTTGTTTGGTATTATACCTGAGAATTTTTAATAAATTGTGCTAGTGTTCACTATTTCTAAATTTTTATTTATTCTTTTATTTTTGTAGTGACTAAAGACTGAAAAACACAGTATCTATAACTACAGAAGGGGGACAAATGAAATGAAAACCAACATAAAGTGTCTTCAGTGTACCTTGACATAGATTCTACAAGTCTGTATCTTCCGAAAGATTTTCCTTCATGTGGTGTTTTAATAATGTTGGTAGATAATGCTCTCTTCACATAAGTCCAAAAACTCCCCTAGGTGTTCAACTGGGTTGAGATCTGGTGACTGTGAAGGCCATAGCTTACGAATCACATCATTTTCATACTAATCAAACCATTTATTGACCCCTCACGTCCAATGGAGGGGGGCACTGTCATCTTGGAGGAGACTCCTCTCCCATCAGGATAGAAATGTTTCATCATAGGACAAAGTTGATCACTCAGAACAATTTTGTATTGATTTGCAGTGACCCTTTCCACTAAGGGGACAAATGCATCCAAACCATGCCAGAGAAATGCCTGCCACATCAAAACAGAGCCACCAGATCACCTCATTGTAGGGGTCAAGCATTCAGGCCTATACAGTTCTCTTGGATACAGCATTTCTTTACTGCACTGACCTACTTTTGGAAAATAGAGTGAATGATGAATTATCTGACCACATCACCATTTTTGACATCTCCAAACTCTCTGATGTGCATTTATTCAGTTTTTCCCTTTATTTCTCACCTGTCTCTATGTTACAAATACTTAGCTGCTGAGCTATTAAAAATGGAGGCCAGTATTGGACAGAGAGCACTTAGGGTGAAAACTAGAGGACAAGGAGGAGGAAGAAGAGGACAAGGGCAAGGGGGTGAAGAAGTAAGAGAAGGAGGAGGAAAAGGAAGAGATGAGGAAGGACTGAGAAGGATGACAAGATGGAAGGAAAAGAGGAAGGGGCATCAGGAACACCATCATTTACAAAATCAGAGCAATTGTCGTTGACTATCTGTCGACCGTGGGATAAGCATGAGGATTCTTGGCAACAGTTTCAATTGAAAATCTAATTGAAAATAATTGCATCAGACTCAGAGAGCTGCAGGACAATATAACAGCAGAAAACACTATCTTCCAAACATCAACAGAGAAATTCCATCTCTGAAACTCAGTACATGTAAAACAACTGAGATATGAAAATGTGAAAATAAGCTATGCTATCCTATTATTGGTACTGGATCTGAAAGTGTATGGTGCTGCATCATGTTGACTAATCCTTTTCTTTTGTGTACTGTGCCACATTGTTTTGCCTTGTCTTTTCCAGAGTCATGGAGCTAGAAGAAGATGCAGTGTTTCATGAGCTAATACATGTGGATGAGCCTTGCAAAAACAGGGGGCCGTGGCAGAAATGTCATTAAACACCATGCTGCCATTATCAACATGGAGGCAACATAACAATGTGGGTGGCTATTAGTCAAAACAGTGTCTTGCACCATCAGTTCATACACTTTTCATTGCACTGAGTCCCCCCTCCCCCATATACTCTCTGTTTGAATCCTTCTGCAAAATTCTTCTCTGCATAGGGTTGGAAGGTGTATGACTGCCATCACCATCCACGAATACCCCTTCTACAGGCATCGGAGGAGACTTGTGAAGACATCGATCCGTGTTCATGGCAGGTCTAGATACAGCACTCCAGGCAATACTTTCAACGTCACTCAATTAGTTTTTCTCTTTTAGCACAAATGTTTTTTTAATTTCATCTATTGCACTTTTGCCATCTTAGGAGTGTTAAAACATTTTGAAAAAAAAAATTCTCCCTTATTTGCATTGATAGTGTCTTATGTTTAGAATACAGATGGTAAATGAACTTTGCTTATATAGCACTTTTTCAAATCTTATTGACCACTTAGAGCATTTTACATTACTGCCACCTTCACCCATTCACACAGAGCTTTTCATACAGAAAGTGCTTTCTATACACATTCATGCACATTTACAGACCAATGGTACATCAGGGGTAATTTGGGGCTCATAATTATGCCCAAGGACACTTTGTCCTTCGCCACTTCTTGGACTGGAAGAGACAGGGATCGAACCACTGGCGCTTCCACTTTGTCCTTCGCCACTTCTTGGACTGGAAGAGACAACCTGCTCTACAGCAACAGGCGCTGACAGGATCCATACTTTTGGATTACCGTGTGGATGTCTTTTTACAACATGTATGACAAAATAATAATTGTAAACTGCAATGCTCTTCACATAGAAAAAGCAAAAAGTGCAATTGGTACTTTGTTTGCTTATTAAAATGATGGCTTATGTATACTGTTTTGGAACAAAAATGTATTTTTTTATAAAGAGTTTGAAGAGCTTTGCAAGGTTTTGCTTTTGCAGATGTATAATATTTTGTTGGTTTGGTGCAAGGTTTTTGGTTAGAGTAGTGTTTTAGAAAAAATTGCCTATGGTGTCAAAGATAGTGCCAAACAGTGTGAAAAAGTGTAACTTTATAAACAATGCTTGTACAGGCCTCTTGTACTAAAGTGAAAGAATTAGTTCCAATGGCAACAAACTGAACTTACTACTGAACCAAAGACAGTTAGAAGTAGTGCTGAATGTCAATGTTAAAAACAGTGACTTACCACAGCATTCACTTACTGTTGTGTGGTGTTGCTTTGAATGGTGATGCAGCTGCTTGACTTATAATTTCACTTTCAATGAAAAGTGAAAATCAACACACTAGTCAGTACTGACCATGAAACTTTGGTCTGCACTGAACAAAATGATTTGAATTTACATAGTGATTAATATTTCAACCTTTCAACTGCAACTGTTTTTCCTGAATTTAATCATTGCCATAATATAAGTTACATAAAGACTCAAAGTGGGTTAGCATTTTAAAGCAGATTGACCAACTTGTGGCAATGGAGCCTACTGTTTCCACTCAGGGGGAATGGAGGAAGTATTGTTTCCCTTATGTAGAAGCCAAAAATAATGGTGTGGAAGTTATGGTGGTGGATTTTGGTGTAATGCACCTGACTTTCATGTGGGAGCCTGCAGATTGTTTCCTGCCAAAATCCAACTGTTAATGTTTTCCTTTTAATGCCAACCCTAACCTTTATCTTTTACAACTGTAGCCACCCTATCCCTCTAACCACACCTAAGTGTTCTAGTTGCCTAAATATAACCACTGATTAACAATAATATATTTGCCATAATCATAATCTTTCTGTAACATTAATGCTGTAGTTGTCATGTGCAGATACTGTGGAAAGGTTTTATTTAAATGCATGATAGATTTAAAGAATGATATTGAATGTAATCTAAGGTTTTACAAAATGGTGCAGTATCAACGGTGATATCGTTTTATTCAATATCAGAGAAAGCTTTCAACACCCAGGGCCTTTCTCCTTCCTTTACATTAGAATTATTTTTAAAGTTTATGTAGCTGCAGAGAGGAACACATGCCAAAACATCCAATACCAACACAAATATCGCATACCTATTCATGTTTTTATATACACAGAGAAACCAAACATTTGTCATCAGAGCCAGGCAGCCTGTGGCCAGGAAGCAGTTAACACAGAGTCCTCAGCTACAAAGGCAGACCACGAAATGTCACAAATCAAAAACTCAAAGTTTCACAGCCACTGAGGGGAAAAATACCACACCACAGCCACACCACGATATTGCCTTTTGGTCTCGACTTGATAGGGGCAAAATGCATATTCATGAAGTAAGCAACTTGTGATCCCAAACAAAGTAAAGCCCTGGCTTAGGGAGATTGGGCCCGCCGTTAATGACTTCTTCGTTTTAAGCCCGCATAAGAAAGCCCCCCGATTTCCCCACGCTTGTAGTCCATGAGAATATTTAATACCGTTATTAATCATTTTTAATCCGTTTGCTTTTAATTAAGAAACAGCATGTTGCTGTCCTATCAGCCTGTGCCAGCGCACAGATTAATTGTAGCTTAAGATAGCTGGCCGTGATTGGTGTAATGTATTAGCTAACAAGACGCCCAGCTTCTAAAGATACTTGTACACTACCTTGGGAACTTGGCACCACTCCAGGCCCCCCCCCCCCCCACTTGCTCTCTCTTACTCCTCTATCTCTCGTCCCGTGTGTCGTTCTTGTTTGATGCTGCAGTCGGGCATCTTTGGGAAACCTTCTCTCTCATCTCTGTGTGCTGCTGTGTTTGTAGCACTATTACTCTGATGACAGGAAAGGCTATCCCTGACGAGGGACTATGGTGGAAACAACTCTTTCATTCTGTCCCTGGCCGGGGGCGATACTATGTAACCTATAGCCCCAGGTGCCAGGCACAGACTTTTTTCCAGACTAGTTCAATTTGACTCGCTTGGCCCCATGTCTGGATTTGGATGTCAGGAAACTCCGGCTTTATGGTAATATCCCATTACGTTGTTGTTCCGTCCTCTTATTTTTTGGAAAGAGGGAGTTGCTTTACTACAAGTATGATTGGACACAGAGAAGAAGACTGAAACAAGAGAGAACATTGGCACCTTAATGTGATGGTGGTTGTGTGATGCCAGAAGGAAAGTTGTCAGTGATGGCACACCCTTTTGTGCCAACCTACTCAGTTTCTCCTGTCCTTAGTGAAATGCATGAAGGCTGACCAGTCACATGACTGAACAGCAGATGGTACTCAGCTTTGATTCCATGCTGAGTGAGAGGTTTTCATTGATTGTAAGATTTATATATGGCCAATCTCTCTAATAAAGCTGCTGAATTAAAAATAAAGTAATAGTTACATTAATAAAAAAAACACATGATCTCATTTGACTCAATCTTTACAAAATTGTTAAATCAATTTATAATCTATTGTTTATTCATTTCATTCATTTGTACAATACGTGTTTGTGTTGAGAGTATAAGTATTTGTGTGTTACAAACCTTTTTCTATTAACCTCCACTTTTTCTCTTTTCCTTGTGTCTCTACATTTAAAGTGAGAGGAGGAAAACCTGAAACCATTTGCTTTTACTTGCCACCTCCACCTCCACTGATTTAACCAAACACAACACTGCAAAAACTGCCTTTTTCCAAAGGGATCAAGAGTCATTATTTTCAGCAATCTAAAAAAGCGATATCTGTGGACAAGTCAAGTGACAAAGTCCTCTATTGGCCGTATGAATTATGATGAGAGTCAAGGAGGAAGTTATTGTGATACAGCAGCATACAAAGTCTACGTAGGGAGATTGGATTGGGCAGATGGGTCGACAAAACCTCACAAGAGACTACTGATTGTTCCTGTTACGTTCCATGAGTCAGTGTTTTTGGAAAGCATAACCACAATCATTCCATAACCTTAACTAAATGGTTATTATTGTACAAGGTTACCACGAAAACAGAGAACCAATAGCCTTAACAAAGTTAGAATTTTAACCCAAACCACGATCTTTTCCTTAACCTAATCAAGTTGCTTTCTGAAGTGAAACCCAACCCACATTTTTTTTCAGCAGTGATTTGTAGTGATTTTGGAAGGCAAAGAAAAAAGATTTGGTCCACTGTTTGGGGTGTCATGCTTCTATGCACTGTTCTAGAAGGCACAAACAAACAATGCATTTAGTCATTTGATTAGAGAATTTGCTGATCTTAACACACCTTTGGTCATCCTTCTCATCTCCATTGTTTTATGCACAACAGTTTCTTCAACTGCATGCCCCCATTGTCTGTAGCAGATTCTTTGCATTCTGCATCAAAGGAATCCTTAGTTTCATCATCATATATATACATATATCAATAATACATTCTCCTAGTAAGCAATATTAAGGGACAGATTTGTTTTGTGATCTGTACAAAGGTCTGCTGGCACTGTCTTTGGAGTTCCTTTTTTTTTTAAAGATGAGTAATCGCATCATCATTCAAGTGTATATCAGTATGTACTTGAAGAAAGAGAGAAAAATAAACACAAAGCAAATGAAAAGTAAAAACAACAAATACAAAATTCAGTGGTTCAGTGCTGCATTGAAGCAAGTTGCAGAATAATCTGTGACAATCTGAAAGACAGCTCTAATGAAAATGGAAGCCTGTCACAAAGATCAGATCATTGTGAGTGCCTTACAGTGTGTGTGTGTGTGTGTGTGTGTGTGTGTGTGTGTGTGTGTGTGTGTGTGTGTGTGTGTGTGTGTATGTGTGTGTGTGTGTGTACATGGAGCTGGGTGTAATGGTAATTTAGTGTATGAAAGAACAAATAGATGGCTATTTTCAGTACTAATCTCAGCATCTGCCTCAAAGGGACTCTCTTTCTATCTCTCTCTCTTTTTCACACACACATACATCCACTACATACCTCTGTCTCTGTCTCAGACACACACAGAGGCTAGTCTCTCCAGTGAAGAGGAGCCCATTGTGTGTGATGAGAGTTAGATTGGATGACTCCCCGGGGAGCTGCTCTCCATTAGCTAAGGTGATCTAACAGGTAATCAGTAGATAATTAAAAGGCTTCACTTCTGTGGTGGGAGGGGCTGAGGAAGTCACAGTTGTATATGTTGTGTGAGTGTGTGTGTAAGTGTGTGTATGTGTGTGTGTCTGTATGTGTGTGTGTGTGTGTGTGTGTGTGTGTGTGTGTGTGTGTGTGTGTGTGTGTGTGTGTGTGTGTATGTGTGTGTGTGTGTGTGCGTGTGTATGTATGTGTATGTGTTACGTGCACAGACCTGAACTTTTGGATGTGTACCTGTGTCTATGCAGTCTTTTCTGAATGTCATTAGGGCAAGGGGCTCGTGGTCATTTTGTGCTGTGGTGGGATGTGCATCACTTTTATAGACACTCCATCCTTCCTGAAAAAAGTATCTTTGAATGGATATTGGAAGGCAATGTCCAGGTCTAATCAGCCAGGATGTCTGGTATAAACAGATGTGGATGGGTGCTGTTGGAACAGTCTGTGGGCCAAGCTAGTATATCTGTTCTTCTTAAGTCTCAGTAAATTTAATGATCTTTCTGTTGCTTTTCCAAGAAAGCTTAATCAAACATACCATGCATCTTCTTCTTTTTCTTTCGGCTTTTCCCTTTAGGGGTCGCCACAGCGAATCAGTGTCCTCCATCTAACCCTGTCTTCTGCGTCCTCTTCACTCACACCAACTACCTTCATGTCCTCTTTCACTACATCCATAAACCTCCTCTTTGGTCTTCCTCCAGGCCTCCTGCCTGGCAGTTCAAAACTCAGTATCCTTCTACCAATATAATCACTATCTCTTCTCAGGACATGTCCAAACCATCTCAGTCTGGCCTCTCTGACTTTATCTCCAAAACCTCTAACATGTGCTGTCCCTCTGATGCACTCATTCCTGATCCTATCCATCCTGGTCACTCCCAGAGAGAACCTCAACATCTTCATCTCTGCTACCTCCAGCTCTGCCTCCTGTCTTTTCCTCAGTGGCACTGTCTCTAGACCAAACAGCATCGCTGGTCTCACCACAGTTTTGTACACCTTTCCTTTCATTTTAGCTGAAACTCTTCTATCACACATCACACCTGACACTTTTCTCCACCCGTTCCAGCCTGCCTGCACACGCTTCTTCACCTCTTTTCCACACTCTTCATTGCCCTGCACTGTTGACCCTAAGTAATTAAAATCCTCCACCTTCTTTATCTCTTCTCCCTGTAACCTCACTCTTCCACTTGGGTCCCTCTCATTCAAACACATGTACTCTGTCTTGCTGCGGCTAACCTTCATTCCTCTCCTTTCCAGGGCAAATCTCCACCTCTCAAGCTTCTCCTCCACCTGTTCCCTGCTCTCACTACATATCACAATGTCATCTGCAAACATCATAGTCCATGGAGATTCCTGTCTAACCTCGTCTGTCAGTCTGTCCATCACCATAGCAAACAAGAAGGGGCTTAGAGCTGATCCCTGATGCAGTCCCACCTCCACCTTGAACTCCTCTGTCACACCTACAGCACACCTAACCACTGTCTTACAGTCCACATACATGTCCTGCACCACTCTAACATACTTCTCTGTCACTCCAGACTTCTTCATACAGTACCACAGTTCCTCTCTGGGCACCCTGTCATACGCTTTCTCCAGATCTACAAAGACACAATGCAGCTCCCTCTGACCTTCCCTGTACTTCTCTATCAACATCCTCAAAGCAAATACTGCATCTGTGGTACTCTTTTTTGGCATGAAGCCATACTGCTGCTCACAAATGCTCACTTTTGCCCTTAGTCTAGCTTCAACTACTCTTTCCCATAGCTTCATTGTATGGCTCATCAGCTTTATTCCTCTGTAGTTGCCACAGTTCTGCACATCTACATTGTTCTTAAAAATGGGCACCAGCACACTTCTCCTCCATTCCTCAGGCATCTTCTCACTATCTAAGATCCTGTTAAACAACCCAGTCAGAAACTCTACTGCCGCCTCTCCTAGACACTTCCATACCTCCACAGGTATATCATCAGGACCAAGTGCCTTTCCACTCTTCATCCTCTTCAGTGCCTTCCTCACTTCATCTTTACTAATCTTTGCTATTTCCTGATCCACAACAGCCACATCTTCTACTCTTCGTTCTCTCTCATTTTCCTCATTCATCAACTCTTCAAAGTACTCTTTCCATCTTCCCATCACACTGCTGGCACCTGTCAATACATTTCCATCTCTATCCTTAATCACCCTAACCTGCTGCAGGTCCTTCCCATCTCTGTCTCTCTGCCTTGCCAATCTGTATAGATCAGTCTCTCCCTGCTTACTGTCCAACCTAACATACAAGTCATCATAAGCCCCTTGTTTGGCCTTTGCCACCTCTACTTTCACCTTACGCTGCATCTCCCTGTACTCCTGTCTTCTTAGCTAATCACTTTTTCTGTATACACTCCTGCACCTCCTCATTCCACCACCAAGTCTCCTTATCTACTTTCCTTCCAGATGACACACCAAGTACTCTCCTCCCTGTCTCCCTGATCACATTAGCTGTAGTTCTCCAGTCATCTGGAAGCACCTCCTGACCTCCCAGAGCCTGCTTCAACTCCTTCCTAAAAGTCATGCAACACTCTTCTTTTTTTAGCTTCCACCATTTCGTCCTCTGCTCTGCCTTTGTCCTCTTCATCTTCCTCACCACCAAGGTCATCCTACACACCAGCATTCTATGCTGTCTGGCTACACTCTCACCAACCACTACTTTGCAGTCACTGATCTCCTTCAGATTACACCGTCTACACAAGATGTAGTCTATCTGTGTGCTCCTACCTCCACTCTTATACGTCACCCTGTGCTCCTGCCTCTTCTGGAAGAAAGTATTCACTACAGCCATTTCCATCCTTTTTGCAAAATCAACCACCATCTGTCCTTCTGCGTTCCTCTCCTGGATACCGAATCTGCCCATCGCTTCCTCATCGCCTCTGTTTCCTGCACCAACATGTCCATTGAAGTCTGCACCAATGACAACACTCTCATCTCTAGGGATGCTCTGTATGGCTTCATCGAGGTCCGACCAGAGTTTCTCCTTCTTCTCCAGCTCACAGCCTACCTGTGGAGCATACCCACTAACCACATTGAACATTACACCTTCGATTTCTAGCTTCAGACTCATCACTCTATCCGACACTCTTTTTACCTCCAGGACATTCCTAAAAAGCTCCTCCTTCAAGATAACTCCTACTCCGTTTCTCTTCCTATCTACACCATGGTAGAACAACTTGAACCCTGCTCCCAAACTTCTAGCCTTGCTACCTTTCCACCTGGTCTCCTGGACACACAGTATGTCTACCTTCCTCCTCTGCATCATGTCAACTAACTCTCTACCCTTTCCTGTCATGGTTCCAACATTCAAAGTCCCTACTCTCAGTCCTAGCCTCTTGGCATTCCTCTTCTCTCTCTTCCCTCTGAACACACCTTCCTCCTCTCCTTCTTCTACCAACAGTAGTCCAATTTCCACCGGCACCCTGTAGGTGAACAGCACCGATGGCGGTCGTTGTTAACCCGGGCCTCGACCGATCCGGTATGGGATTCATAGATCTGACTCGCATGTTTGATTTGGCAAAAGTTTTACGTCGGATGCCCTTCCTGACACAACCCTCTGTATTTATCCGGGCTTGGGACCGGCACAATAAGACACTGGCTTGTGTCCCCTTGCGGCTACATTCAAACATACCATGCATGAACCATGTGATTATACATTTGATGTTGATTGTGTTTTACATCAAACTAGTCATGGCAATGTTATCACCAACGGCATGTATTTTAAGTAGTAATGGCCTCAGTATACCTCAAACTAACTTGCTTGTACAATGTATTATGAAGCATTATTTCCTCTGGAAATGTGGGGGGCATGCCCCCTCACTTTTGAAGATCTTACTTTTGTGCTTGTCATTTTATTGTTTCTGGTTGATTTTGTTACTGTTTCTCTCTGAACATTTTTCTCTTTCCAGCCACCATACAGAGAAGATCTGAGTTGGAAATGTTGATCCAATAATCTTAGTTGCCTTCAGTTAGTACTTTTTACTCAGAGTAATAACCTCGACAAGCAGCGAAAAGTTCTTTGAAACATTTTTTGCCCTTAGTTTCGCCTCTCAAGCCTAATGACCTTCACTAACTGACTTCAATAATCTCTTCATCTAAATCATCAACCTGTCTCTTAGACCCCGTCCCAACCAGGCTGCTTAAGGAAGTTCTGCTCTTAGTTATCACTTCTCTACTAGACATAATCAATCTGTCCTTATTATCAGGCTGTTTACTGCAGTCCTTTAAAATAGCTGTAATTAAACCTCTTCTTAAAAAACTTACCCTCCATCCAGATGTTTCATCCAACTATAGGCCCATATCTAGTAGACAACCAGTTGATCGACTTTTTACATAATAATAGTTTATTTGATGATTTTCAGTCAGGATTTAGAGTCCATCATAGCACAGAGACAGCACTGGTGAAGGTTATGAATGATCTACTAACCACATCAGATAAAGGACTTGTCTCTGTACTTGTTCTGTTAGATCTTAGTGCCGCATTTGACATTATTGACCATCAAGTTCTATTACAGAGACTGGAGCATTTCATCAGCATCAAAGAACTTGCTCTTAGTTGGTTTAAGTTCTACTTATCACATCAAGTACAATTTGCTCACATTAAAGATGAATCATCCATCTATTCAAAAGTTAGTCACTGAGTTCCACAAGGTTCTGTGCTTGGACCAGTTCTATTCACAATATATATGCTTCCCTTGGGAAAAACTACATTACACTACATTACCAGGAAACTCCATAAACTTCCATTGGTATGCAACTGATACCCAATTGTTGCTGTCATTGAAGCCTGATGAAACGAATCACTTAGTTAAACTTCAAGCATGTTTTAGGAATTTAAAGATCTGGGTGACCAGGAACTTCCTACTATTGAACTCAGATAAAACTGAAGTTATTGTGCTTGGCCTGCAACACCTCAGAAACACATTATCATATGACATACTTACTCTAGATGACATTGCTCTGGCTCTGAATCTTGGAGTTGTTTTGAATCAAGACGTGTCCTTTACCTCCCACATAAAACAAACTTCAAGGACGCCTTTTGTCACCTACGTAATATCGCAAAACAGGCACATCCATTCTGAAAATGATGCAGAAACACTACTACATGCTTTTGTTAATTCTAGGCTTGATTATTGCAACTGCCTATTATTAGGCTGTCCTAATAAAACATTAAATAGTCTCCAGCTGATTCACAATGCTGCTGCGAGAGAGACAAGAACCAGAATAAGAGATCATATTTCTCCTGTGTTAGCTTCTCTGCATTGGCTCCCTGTGAAATCCAGAATACAATTTAAAATCCTCCTCCTCACCTACAAAGCCCTTAATATCGAGGCAACATCCTATCTTAAAGAGCTCATAGTACCTTATTAACCCAGTAGAACACTTTGCTCCCAGAATGCAGGACTACTTGTGGTTCCTAGAGTCTCCACAAGCAGAATGGAGGCAGAGCTTTCAGTTATCAGGGTCCTTTTTGCCTCTGATGCTGAAGAGTCTGGATCTATGGTTGGAGCTTGGACTTTATTCTCCATGATGTCACTAAAAAAAATTATTTCATTGTTTATTTTAGAAATGTTTTAAAGGATTGATTTTTTTTTTTGCAAACTTACTGCCCCATGAGCCTGATCAGCACCCTCTGCTTTAATTACTATGATTGCTACTGTTACCATTTCATTTAAATTTATTAGTAATATTATTAGCCTCGTTAGTGTAACTATAGTATATATAGCTATTAGTCCATTTATTGTGCTATGCTCTCTCTCCTCCCTCCTGCCCCCCCCATCTCTCTCTCCCTCTCGGTTTAACTCTCAACCCAGCCGGTCGAGGCAGCCCCCCCCCCCCCACCACCACCACCACCACCATGAGCCAGGATCTGTTCAACGTTTCTACCTGTTAAAAGGGAGTTTTTCAAATGTGCAAAACGTAATGTGCAAGGCAGAATATCCAGGTCTCTTAACATTAGAATATAGCAGGTTCAGGGTCCCATCTCCTCAGGTGGTTCAGTCCACAAACTGAGTGAAAGTGGTGAGAGCCTTGTCCAGTTCAAGTCCCCAGCGATCATGAAGAAGAACTGGGTTGCAGAATCAAGACTTTCATGCTAACAGAGTGGATGATGTTGCAAGCTATTGCCTGGTTAGCAGAGGGGGAGATTTTCTCACCAACCAACATGGCCTGTAAGAACTCCTTGGATATGTAGTATGGACATAGCCCAACAGCTAACAGTTCAATGTCTGGGCTGCAGAAATGTTTCATCCGGTCCATCCGAACCATCTGAAAGCTGCTAATGGCTGTGATGGGATCTGCAGTATCTTCCTAGAGCCACAACTCTATGAAACACATGACACTACACTCACGGAAGTCCCTCTAGGTCCTCAAGAGGATTCACGGGCTTGTCCATCTTACACTTTAGTGATCTCTCATTACTCATGATGACAGAAGGTAGATTACACTCTTGTACATCAGTCTTTCTGTCTGGGCCCAGCTCTTTCCCCTCATCTCCTCATTCTTCCTTAGCACCCACTGTGTGGTTTTCTCTGATATCTAAGGAGATGCCCATTGTTCTGGTTGTCATGCCAGCTGGCTTTAGAGTGATCAGCTGGCATAAGCATTGCGATTGTGGAGTTGCTCCAAAACAGTAGCACAGCTTATTGATAACATTCGAAAAAGTAGCTGAATAAAAGAAGTAATTGCAGTAGTGAATAAACACATCAGATCTCTCTCTACCAACATCTCTAGAGAGCATGTAGCTTAGACATAGTGGTTTAGTGGTAACAAGTTAAACAAGTATCACAAAAGAAAAAAGCTAAAAAGTTGGAAAGTAAAATAAACAGAAGAAACTGCATTTCTCCTAGTTCCTACTTTTCTTACTGGTGACATGAGAATGGAAAAGGCAATCCAGCACCTCTATATTCATGTCAATTTGTCTAAATGTTTATGTGAAATTGAATTGGTTCTTTTATCAAGTCATTCACACAGCCCAAACACTGAGATTTTTCATAATGATCTATATCCTAATAGTCATAACTCCCATCTATCTTATTCATTATCCTCAAGGAAATAATTTTTTGGCCATAACATGTTCTGAAGTTTTAAATCCATAAGGAAAGGAAGAAATAATGACACACACACACACAAACACACACACACACACACACACACACATATATATAAAATGTTAATGCAAAATCCTTTTTAATGATATAGTTTTATGTTTACACACAGTTTTTAAGCAGGCACCTTCATCTCGAGATATTCATCACCTGAAAATTAAGGACTCGTGTCCACTAGATGTGTCTGCATCCCATCTTGATTACATTTCAAATTTCTTACGTCCACTGAAAAACTTTCAGAGGCATTTTCAAGCAATATGTTTGTAATCATAGATAGGACTGCAAATGCCATGATGCGCTTTATACATCCAACATGCACTCGAAACAACTCCTCACAACTCACAGCAGGCCTCTGGAAACAGCTACATAAAAGGCCTCCTACATAGAGGAGACCCACACTGAAAGCAACAAGAGACACAAAAAACGTGCAGCTTTTGGTTTTTGTGGCTCTGTATGGTCATTTTGGATTGTTTTTTTTAAGATATTTCACATCTCTTTGTAGTTGTTTTGTCTCTTCCTGGTCATTTTGCATCTCTTTGTGGTCATTTTTCTTCTCTTTGTAGACATTTTGGAACTCTTTCTGGGATATCTTGCCGATGAAGACCAGGAGTCCCCTTGTCCTATGCCTGTTAGGGCTGTTCAGGAATCCATTCATGGCTGCCATGAATGAATGTAATGTAATGTAACAAACAGACAATTAAACAACATTGCCTCTGAACTCAATTCAGCTAGTGATTATGTTGCCCCCACAACTTTCAGTATTTGTGCCTGTATGGGAATAGAATTTTTGGGGAACAGAATTGCACTTTGAGCATGTAAGCATGCTGATGTTGGCATTTGCCTCAAAGCTTCACATGTGGCATTTTGTTAGTCACTATCAGACTGTTTTTTTTTTTTTGTTTTTTTATGGCAGTAAAAATAAACTTGACCAAACACTGTTTTATCTCATTATAACTCCTTTCTCTCCTTATTGGTGAAAAATCTTTGGCAGTTTTGCTCCGTTCACAACAATATTTTTAAGATTTTAAGATTTTAAAAACAAACTAATCAAAATGTGATTGAAGTGTAGAATTCAGCTTTAATTAAAGGGGTTTCACAAAAATTTTATAATAACCGTTTAGGAATTACAGCCATTTTTATACATAGTTCCTAATTTTGAGCCACATCAGGCCAGGTGAGGTCAGTAACATCAAAGGGCCTGGAAGACCAGAGAAGACGACTAAAGTGGATGATCCCAGAATTCTTTCCTTGGTGAAGAAAAAAACCCAAACAACATCTAGCCAGCTCAAGAATACTCTCCAATCTACAAGTCTACAAACAAGAGATGCTTTAATGAATTTAAATACAGAGGGTTTTACCACACGGTGCAAAACACTGGTAACACTCAAGAACAGATTACACTTTGCCAGAAAACATCTAGAAAAAAGCCTTCCTAGTTCTGGAGCAAGATTCTTTGGACAAATGAGACCAAGATTAACTTGTACCAGAATGATTGGAAGTGAAGAATATGGAGAAGGAAAGGAACAACTCATGATCCAAAGCCACCACACCATCTATCAAACATGATGGAGGCAGTGTTATGCAATGGACATATATTGCTGCCATTGGAACTGGGTCATTGGTGTTTATTGATAGTGTAACTGCTGATAGAAGTAGCAGGATGAACTCTGAAGTGTACAGGGCTTTACTATCTGCTCTGATTCAGCCAAGTGCTGAAAAACTGATGCTTCACAGTACAGATGGATAATGACCCAAAACATACTGCTAAAGCAACCCAAGAGCTACTCATGGCAAAGAAATGAAATATTTTTCAATGTCCGTGTCAGTCACCTGACCTAAGTCCAATTGAGCATGCTTTTCTCTTACTGAAGGCAAAACTGAAGAAGTAATAGCTCAGAGGGACAAAACTCTTTTTCCTCCAGGTTTTAAACATGGTCCTTATATTAGTAATTACATTGATTTGTCCAATTACTTCTGAGCCCCTGAAAATGAGGGACTATGGATAAAAATGGCTGTAATTCCCGAATGTTTGATGTAAATTTTTTGTAAAAACCCTTGAATTAAAGAGAAAAATTTATATTTCAATCAGATCTTGAGTTGTTTGATTCAGATCTGTTGTGGTCGTGTACAGAAACAAAATTGCAAAAGTTCTGTCATTGTCCAATTATTTCTGAACTCTATTGACTGTAAACATGTAGGCTGCACTTTATTTCTGGACACATGTTCAACCTGACAAAGACTTGGTGTTCTCCTTGTTCTCTTTCCCACAGTAGTTCCTGACAGAGGGCTTTAATTAAGCTGATATGAAAAGATAGACCAGTGTCTATTTTCTGCCCCACCTAAGGCTTCACTGCTGAAAAAAAGTCCCTGTCTTCCCGAGGGAGCACAGCGGGGAAAAGAAGTGTAGGTGTTGTGTTTGTGTGTCTGTCATTGTGTGAAATCTACATGTGGCAGAAATAAGATCAAGTCAGAAACAAGTTGAGGCAAATCTGTACTTGCCAATAGTGGACTGATTTGTTGTGAGGGTTCTGATGTTAAATGGATGTGTAGGCTGTTACAACACAAACACATTTAGACATTCTGATTCATATGTCTAACCATACAAAAACAAAGGGAGGCACTGGGCAGCTATGGCCAGTTTGAACCAAAGTGAGCTCTGTCCTTGCCAAGTTTTACAGATGTGTGCATCAGAGGCTTTAAATTTTTTTTCCAGGTTTTGCAAAGAATTAGTATTTGTCTCTCCCTCTGCCTGGAAGTCTGTTTGTGTGTGTACAAGTACATAGGCAGTACAGTATATTCTGTGTCTGCTTGTTTCAGCACTTCACTGAAGCTACAATATGTATATTGTATGCTAAAAATTCTTCTACTACATTTTTCATTCCAAAGTAAATTTGGTTTGATTTAGTTTGGCTGTAGCCATTTACACAACTAGGGGCTATTGCTCTGCTACATAGCATCTTACTAGATAAACTGTGGTTTAGAACAAGTCAAGCTAAATCCTGAAGGGGTTTAAATGCAGTTTTTTGTGTGTGCAAAACTGAACATCATAGTTCTTACAAAACTAGCACAGTTTCAGCTACACTGCAGTTAAATTGAGTGTCTGCGACTTCTAATGCAAATGTGTCAGAGCCCCTCAATATCACAAAAAACTCAAGAGAATTTGTCACTAGCATTTACTAAGGCACCAGAATTATCATCGTTGCCATAATTTTACTTGTGTTGCTGTGCTGATTCTGGTGTTAATGCAGGGACATTTAAGACTGTGATGTCAGTAAGTTAATTGCCAGAGAACAATTTTTCTGCATTAAAATTCCCCAAAAGCAGTTCCAAGGGCTGGAAACTGTTTTTCTTGGCTCTAAGACTGATTGGGAAGTTGGTGGGAGGTAAGAGCAGCAAAACAACTAATGAAAGGCAACCCAAATAGGGAATCAGAGGATATTAGTGTATTGGAGTTACCCAAGAACCTGGCATCTAGGTACGTATATTAACGGGATGAGGTATGTAAAAATGAGTGTATAGTGTTACTTGCAAACGGGTGCCAGTAACATAATTAGGGGGAGATTGCTGAGGTGAGGTAAAATAGTGGAATGGATATCTAGCATCCCAGTGCTACCAACAGTAACAGTGGATGATTGCTGAGATGAGATGGAATAGCCTAATGGGTGGCTGGCAACCCAGTACCAGTAAGAGATACAGGAGGAGATTTTGGCTATGTGGGTACCTTGCAACATGTTGCCAGTAACACAAACAGAAGCAGATAGTTTGCTGAGGTGACTGATTGTTGATATGAGGTAGAATAGCTGAACTGGAATTTGAAGAATGGTTGAATTACTGCCAACTAGTATCACTAATGAAAATGGCAGAGTTAGGGAGGAGAAGAAAGAGCAACCTATTTGTGTCTGGCAACCTGGCACCACTAATGTAACTAGCATAAAGCCACTGGCAGTGTTAGATAAATTTGGTAACTGGCAGCCTTATGCTCGAAACAGCAGCAAGCTTTTGCAGTATTAACTGGCGAACTAGTGCCAAGAACCAGCAACGAGTTTATGGACTTGGAGAAGAACAGATGAAGGAATAATGGTATCCTGGTGCCAGTGAAAGAAACAGGTGAGGTTAATGAGAAACAGGTTTAATCAAATATATGACTGTAAATTTGATGTATGCAGCAGGAATTTTCTGACATGAGTCGAGATTGACCAAATGAGTAATCAGTGACCTGGGCCACTAGTGAAAATGGCAGAGGGGAACTGAGGTGATATTAGCTGAAATGGTGACTGGCAGCTTGGTGTCAGTGACTGTAGGAAGTCACTGAAATAAGGCTAAATATTCAAATGGCTTACTGGCAAACCAGTGCTGAGAATAGTAGATGAATGAATAACCATCAACCTCGCACCTGTAGCAGAATCAGGTCTAGGTTACAAGAAAGAGGAGGACAGCTGAATGAGTAACCAGCATCCCAGTACTGGTATTGGCAAGAATGGCTGAATGAGACTGACAACCTAGAACTAGTAGTGCACAGAGTTTTAGGTCATTGAAATGAGTCTAGAATAGCTGAATATGTAACAGGCCATGTGGTGCTGCTAAAAAAGATATACCAGGAGGCTGCTGAAGTGAAGGAAGAGCAGATGAATGAGGGACAGGCAACCTGGTTTTGCGTTGAGTGGTCAGTAAGAAATAACTGCAGTCCATTCAAAGGAGCGGGCAATCCGTTGCCACTGCCACTCAAAGAAACTGGATGTAAATGGAGAGAGGTCCTGGCATCTCGGTACTAGTAATGTTGTTAGATTTACCAACAATAGGAAGAGCTTGTATGGATGTCAAAGAAATGGTGCAAACTTGGTGTCCCGGTGCTGTTAATGTTAGATTTATCAGGGAAAGGAAGGGCTATTTAGGCTATTTAGTAAATAGGCAATGTGTAAACCTGGCGACCAGATGTCAGCAGTATTTACCAGGGAAGCTTGTGTTGACAGATAAATACCAGGCTTTAGTGAAATACTTTGGTAAAGGTTTGCTGGAATAAAAGCATTAGACAGGGCACAATGAGCTCACACCCAAATTTAGGACTGTTAGTTCATTTTGGACAGCTGGCTGTGATTGTAGCATTTAACATAGTTGAGCTCAGTACTGGCCTGCTTTGAGAGCTTATAGGGTAGCAGTGGAAGTTCAGGAGGACATAGGAGATGGCCAAACTTCCGCAAGTTTGTCCTTTGAAAAGGCAGCTGTTAATGTTGCACCCCAGAGGTTCCCCAGGCCTCCTTAGGAGGCTCTGGAGGCTCAATGAATTATGAATCTTCTTAAGTCAAGCTGATGTCCATGGTCCATTAAAGGGGGTTAGCACTGACCATTTGTAGTCAAAGAAAAAAAAGAGCAATATATTTTTTTAATTATTTATTCCCCGTAATCCTGTAATTTTGGTTTCTCCAAAAAAAATAATTTAGTGTCTAAAGGGTAACTTGCAGTGATATCATACAGTCAGGCACACCACCACAACGGATTTGAAGTGAAGCCATCAACATGTTATTGAAGTGGTGGCTTTCAGCTTCAGCTGTGTACTGCAAACAGTGTGCTGAACCCAGTGCTGAGCGCATTGTAAATTGCACTCAAAGGGCCAGAACTATTTAGGTAGTACATGTGCTTTCAACTTGTATGCATTCATTCACTCCAGCCAATCCAGATAGACTAGGGGTAATCTGACAGACTGAGTTAAGCCTTATCTTTTACTTATTGCCACTTGTTTCCATTAAGATGAACAAAAACTGACAGTGAACTCCTTTTGGAATTCAGCAGTGAAGTGACCTGGGCTCCTACACAATGAGGAAACAACATATTGGCACTTTGAAGGGAGCGTGTACTTGTTGAATATGAGCTGAGAGAAAAGAAAAGCCTAATTAGTGCAGGATCGATCTCTGAGAGCATGCTGATTGACAATTTTCTCCTATGGATGTGCGGTCGGGTCATCGGCTTTAACATTCATATGCAGTGGTCAATTTAGAAAACACACTAGAAGGCAAAGCAAAGCCTAAATGCTAGAGTACACAGTCTTTTTATCATGTGTAGAAACACTTGTGGACAGCACTTAGAGCCAATGGGGAGGCAAAAAAATTGAGCATTTAACCTCACCTATAACGCATACAGAGATGGACTCATATGGTATGGTGTAATGTAGGCATTTACCTCAGTGGGAGGGGGGGCACTGAGAATATGAGCAATGATCCAAGGATGTCTCTGTGTGTGCGCATGTGTGTGTGAATTTGCAAGCATGTGTCCCTGCATCTGCATGCTCCTACCCCCGTGTCCATGGGGTATGAATTTGTTTGCTGATATGCATTTGCTTGTGTTTATGTGTATACACACACACACAATTCAGCTGTTTTTAAGTATGTTTGTATGCATATATTTGGCAGAGAGGTGGGGGTTAAGCTGGTGCCGAGGTTCCTGTAATGAGTAAGCATTGGGTGGCCGGGGCTAAGATAAATGGCGGGGGCCTGCCACTAGTGCAGCAGTCAGCAGGATGCACCAGGGCCGCAGGCTTGTTTGTGCCAAATGGAGCTCACAAAATATCAAAGGCCAGCCATCCAGAAGACGCAAGCGTCTGACAAATTTTAAATTAGCCAGAAAGAGAGAAGGGGGTGGAGGAGGGGTTGAGTGTGTGAGTGTGTGTGTGTGTGTGTGTGTGTGTGTGAGTGTGTGTGTGTGTGTGTGTGTGTGTGTGTGTTTGTGTGTGTGTGTGGGGGGGCTCAAAGACAGGGAGTTGGAGAGAGACAGAAGGTGTATAATGCGGAATGATGGAAAAAAGATAAGGAATATACAAATGGGATGTAAGAAAGTGTGAGAGGATTGGTGAATGGAATAGATGAGAACATAAAAGAAACTAAATTATGCAACCTTTTGTTGTCCAGCATTATTCATACTCCTTGCTCTCCTCCTCTTTGTTTTTTGTTTGTTTGTTTTTTGTAGTGGTAATCACCAGAGCCATTATCATCATTAGCCAATGAGGCTGTTATTATTCCAACTGCATAGTTACAGGAATTTCTCAGTTGGGCTATTGAGTGCAACACAAACATAAACTGACATGCAAAGACATGAATGAAACTTAGTTGACTGTGTTTAGATGCGCTTGCATGTGTACACAACCAACCATACACAAACACACACACACACAATAACACACACCGACTTGTGAGAACATATATTACGACATAATGCACTCCCTAGACCCTAATCCTAGCTCAAAACATCACAATGAGGACCCCCCCCAAATATCCTTAATTCCTGTTATTTCCTCATGTCTGTACCCACCTGAGGAGTCCAGTTTTCGCCTGCCTTTTAACTCTTTTACACTTCTCCAACTCCTGAGAAACATATCTGGCTCTTTAGCTGTTAAATGCTCCACTATGTTCAACTGCTAGTCACTAACGCTGTGGTTCTGTTGTTTAGTGCTGGGCATGTAGTAATCAGTGGGATTATATGTGTTCTTTTAATAAAACAGTTCCCTATAACAGCTGGAAGCAGGTTGATGAGAGAAGTGAGATGGAATCAATACAAAAGTTTCAGGCCATATAACCAAAACACTGACCTAAAAGACACTAAACAAGACTAGGCTCAAAACTTAATATGTATACTGATGACTCTCTTATTGTGAAACTAGTGGCTAGGGTTTGGCCAAAAAAATTGATGTGGTCCAGTAAAAACTGCAGAATCAGGTAATAATTCTCTTTGGTTTTGATATTAAGTGTGACCTTTTTCAATTTACACATTACCATTTTCTCCAGTGCTAAAATAAGAATATTTATTAGTGCATATTCAAAATGGTTGCTTCACGATATGATACCATTAATTGATACACATAATGTCAGTTGTGGTCAGGACAAACAACAGCATCTGAATTTAATTAAGATTAAATTTCGGCAAGATTTTTAATGCCTAATTAAGTATATTTCCCTTGATAGAAAACCATTTAACTGTAAGACAAGTAAAAAATACTCTTAACTTTAAATTCAGGACATTAACATCAACAAGGCTATTCTTAGCTTATCTATAATCTTCATGTGTTAATATACTTCATTCCCCATCTCAGTTTTTATCCCATCCCCCATCCCTCCCACCCCTTTCTCTGTTGTCTAAATGAAACTGTTGTGCCCACCTAGTAAAAGAGTTTTATTTTACTAATGCCAATTTATGGCCTAGCAAGAGCTCCCGCTAATCTTTTCCTACTCATTACACACAATTTCCAGGGCATTCAGCCAGGGTGCCGATTGGTTCCTTGCAGTGTGTGCAACGAGGGGTACCATGATTGTTTATTATTTATTTGTTTGTTTGTTTGTTTATTTATTTAAATTGATAGTCCCTCCTCCCCCTCCACCTTCTTTCAGCTCTGTTTCTTCACCAAACCAAATTTCACTTCCATAATCCCTTGTCTGTATTTTCTATGAATAATCCAAGTGGCACTAAAGCATGTGGATTTGCACCCCTTTATTTGGTTTTCCAGAGTAGTCTGACCACTTTTGTAAGTGACAAGTGGTTGTAATCTGATATAAGGTCATTTTTTAAGGGTTTTGATAAATCAAATTATAATCAAACTGTAATGCATCATACAAAGCAATCATTCAAAAGCACTTAGTTATTCCCAGATAACACAGAATAACATAATTATAATCATATATAATATGAACATGATATGAACACACCTATACGCAGTTAAAATTTGCCTGTGCAATAGTTTATTCTGTGCATAAACAGTTAATAATTGCTTTAAAACACACATTTGCACATCTCTCCTCTTTCCTTTTTCTAAAATATAGTTTGAATCTTCACTTGCTGAGCTTGAGAGAGGGCTGGAATATCCTCCTCCTCTAGGAATATCCTCCTCCTCTAGAAAAAACTTCAGAATTTTGCACAAACCTGTGGCAAAATAATCTAAAAGCCACCATTACATGAAGTTACATACAGACAGTGGTTAGAAAAAAGCATGTGAACACTTTGGAATTACTTTGTTCTCTGTATTAAATGGTCATAAAATGTGATGGCATCCTCATCTGAAGCACAATTATAGACAAGCATTATATGTTTGAGATAATAAGACACAAACAGTTAAAATCATCCATGTTTTCCTCAAAACTGGCTTTGAACATTCACAGTGAACCCTTGGATTTAATTATTGATCAATCCTCCTTTGGCAGAAGCAACCTCAAAAAAGTGTTTCAGGTAGCTGCAGATCAGACCTGCACAATGTTAAGGGGGAATTTTGGACCATTCTTTGTGACAGAGCTGCTTGAGCTCAGACATGTTCTCAGGGCGTCTTGTGTGAACAGCTCTCTTAGCTGATTCCATGGCTTCTATACTGGGCTCCAATCCAAAATAAAGATTTTTTTTTAGTTCTTTAGTAGAAAGTAATTTCTGTAGTAGATTTACTTCTATGTTTAGGGTCCTGCTGAATCACCCTGACATTATCCTATAACATTCATCGATAAACATGGAAATTAATATTCCCTCAATGATGACAAGTTGTCCAGGCTCAGAGGCAGCAACCCCACCGAATCATCCACCTTACTTCATCTTTGGGATGATCTTTTCAAGTTCATATGCAGTGCCCTTTTTACAACAGACATAATACTGTATGTTTTTCCCAATCAATTCAACCCAAAACTTTTTCCACGTAGTCTTGTGGAGTGTCAAGGAGCTCTTTGGCAAACATCAGGAGCACGGTGATATTTTTATTGGACAGAAGCTTCCTCCATGGTGCCCTACAATGGGCACTGCTCCATGCAACCATGTGAAATGATTTGCATATGGTGGATTCATGAACAAAGATGTTAAGCAGCTCCAATGATTTCTTTAAGCCTTCAGCTGTTACTAGTGTTGGGAAGTAACTAGTTACATGTAATGGTGTTATGTAAATAAATAAATGTAATGTAATGTTAAAATAAACGTATTTGTAAACTGTTATTGTTACTTAGAAAAAATATGTAATTAAATTGAAATTACTCATCAAAATGTTTTTGATTACAAAGTTGTTACATCTTAATATATTCTTTCTAGTAAAAAGCTTTTATGTAGAATACACCATTCACTCTGTTGCTTTTCTTCTTTTCACCATGCAGGAATGCCTTCTTTTGGCACATTTCTGGATGGTGCAGGTCAGCAGAGTCATTGGAACAACCTGGATTGTATCCCCATCAGAGGCAGACTTGTCTTACAAGGAGCTGTCTCTATGTCTGGGAAAGGCCGACATGGCTTTCAGTGCTGGAAATTCAACAATATAGTTGCTCTAACATAGCTATAAATTGTGAAGCTTATGTTCCTTATCAAACCTGAGGAAACAGCTACAGGTAGGTTGAGTAATCATAATGAGTCACATAAAATAGGATACCTCCCACCCCACCATAGGGGTTCAGGGGTTCAGTATCTTGCCCATGGACACTTTGACATGCAAGACCTGGGGAGCCAGGGATCGACCTGGTCACCCTCCTTAACCACGGTCGCCTACATATTAATGTTTAATCTCCATTTGCAACAAATTAATTGCTAGCTACCTAAGAGATGCCTTTTGCACCCCCATACCCCCGTTTATAAATCCTTTGATAGAAAATCTTAGCTAATGTTAGTTCTCCATGAACAGTGATGTAGGGAGGACTGAGATCTAATAATACACACGCACTTAATTCAGCTTTGTGTTTTCATTAAATACTAACTTGGAGGGCACCAACAAACTAAATTAATGATCCAAACTATATCTCCTGTAGTTTTGGGCACACAATGGTAGCTGTTGGCAGTTTGTACTGTGCACAGAGAACAGTGAAATTATTTGCCTGCATGTGTTTTGACTTCTCGAGAAATTTTTTAATATAGAACACACACGTACATGATTGTTCACCAGGTTTAACAACATTCAATAGAAGGTATAAGTTTCTCTCAAAATAACAGTAATAACATGCATATGTCTGGCTACACTTATAATAGTCTGAATGTGTTTGCCAGTGAGTATGAAGTTAGAGCATGCTGTTCTTGCTCCCATGGTGTTTGTGGGTGAGAAATCAATGTCATTTGGTCAATATCATTTGGTATTAAAACTTTTTATTTCTCCAAACACAAAGGAGAAGACAGTATGTAACTGTATGCAGACTTTTAATTACTGGCGTGCTATGTGATGATTTGGTTTTTCCTATTTTTGTAAAGAACAAAACATTATGGTTGTTTATCATAATGGTATATAATTATGGGGTTTCTCTTAAAAAAAAAAATCTCTCTTATTTTTTCTAGAGAAAACATAGACACACCCATGATGTAGCGGCAGCAATACTCAATCAATCTAGAATACAAAATAAAAAACAAAGTGAGATAAGAGCGACAAATAAGGGAAGTAATTTTGTAAAGGCATTCCATAATTTTGGTGCAACTGAGCATGAGTTAGTTGATCACAATGATGGAGAGAGATTTTTGGATATCAGTGGCATTCTTCAGGAAGAGGGAGAGGAAGAGCAGTTTATAATCTGACCACATCAACAGTATTCTGCTCATACATTCAATCTGATTGCCACCAGTGACATTCACAAATTAGCATCAAACAGGCCGTCACGTAATCCGCACAGCAGTGCTAAATACCCATCTAT
Organism: Istiophorus platypterus; assembly: GCA_016859345.1. Taxonomy (NCBI): domain Eukaryota; kingdom Metazoa; phylum Chordata; class Actinopteri; order Istiophoriformes; family Istiophoridae; genus Istiophorus; species Istiophorus platypterus. Next base: position 26,341,532 of record CM029116.1, read on the forward strand.
CTGGGACAAAGCACACAGATCTTCATTAGCCACAGAAGTGAATGTCAACATTCACTTGGTTGTCTCATCAGTCACAAGATGGAGTTTTGATTCAGGGCTATCACAAAACTTGTAGGTCTCCCTGAAGCCAGGCCGAGGGAGATATGTGACAAGCCTGAAGTTGTGAAGTTTCATGCACAAGAGTAGGCTTTCCTGCAAGAATATTCTGGCGCTCTGCAGCCTCTAGCTTTGGCCGTCAACCTTCTCCAGGCTGAGAACAAGTGTTACCTGGGATTTCTAATCCCTACCTTGTTGAGCCCCAAGATAATCATTTCATCTCATTTGGTTTACATTGCACACATCATCACCGCTACCACTGAGGCATTAGGAAAATGCTCTGGATCAGTGTTAGCTGAACATAAAGCAGAAATAGCAACCACAACCCTACAAAAATTCCATTTATAGTGGCTTGGCCCTAAGAAAAGAGTGGATATGAGGACAAAGCTCCTGCACGAAGCTGTTGCATTGAAACAAAATAATCCAATTGAGATGAAAATCTGATAGATCACTTAAGATTTTTATTTTTACTTTTGATATGGCAAAAATGAGAATATTTCACAGCACAACCCATGAAGAAGTGAGGAAGTACCTGGAAGATTCAGATAACAACCTGAAATCTCTTAAGGGAATACCTATAATTGAGAGTCTTTTCGTCAAGTACACTCCATTGTAATCTAGTGCTCCTGTTGAACATCTTTTTAGTCATGGAGGCAATCTGTTGACCTTATCCCAAAATTGAATAAGTCAGGACCGCAGGGAAGAGGTCTTTCTAATCGACTACAAGAAAAAGTAATGTCCCAACATACAGCATGACTGAATTTTGGTATGTTAAAACCTACTGTTCCAAAAATTCAACTTGGAACAGAATGATACTATAACATCTACATCTAGTTTTGAAGACAGACAACACACAAACATGCATACCCTTAAACAAACACAGAGGGCACACTGACTAACAAGCAGTTACACTCTCCCTACTAAACACTCCTTTAATATTTTTTTTTATTTAATAGTTGGGGGTGGTTATCAATTCTTTATTTTTATAGTATGAACTAATTTACTTTAATGGTATCGACAATTTTGGGAGTAAATGTTACATGTACCCTTCTTTATGCTAAAATCAATATTTTATAAGCTATGAAAAAATTTTGGTTTATTTTCAATCTCTATATGACCTCAGAATATTCTGTAAAAAAGAGTCATTCAGGAACCAGTGTTAAAAAATTGTGAAAACTTCTCAGGCCCATTGATAGTTGTCTGTGCTCTAAGATATAAACATTCCAATCTTATAGTGAAGAAATTTAAAGAAAAAATTGACAGTAATCAGTTTTGATTCTGTTGTGAGGTTTACACTGCCTGGTTTAAATAATTTTTTTAGGACTTTTCAGCTTTATTGCCCAGTTTAAAACATTTGTTAGAAAATGAATCAAAACGGGGTAGAAATGAATAAGTTACATAAATTTGATGAGGTAATCCAAATAGTTACATTTCTTAATAGTTTTTTAACAGGGCAACTAGTATTCTACAAAGTTTCAGAAGCAAACTTCCCAACACTGTCTGTCACTCTGCGCTTCTTTTTTACCTCACTGATCATTCTGTGTTGTGCTTTTGGAGTCATTGTATCTAAGTGCCCACTTCTAGGGAGCCTCAGTGCTATATCCGTTCCATTTATAGTCAAACCACGGACTGAAGAATATTTAAACTCTTTGTAAAATCTTTGTAACCCTTTCCAGCTTTATGAACATCAAATATTCTTGATCATGAGTCCTCTGAGATCTATTTTTTGTGAGGTCTGGTTCACATTGGCAGACCTTCTTGAATCAATGTAGCTCTAACCCACACTTCCAATCTGGTGTCATTGTCTTGAGTCCAAATTTGAAAACTCCTAACTTGAGATAGCTTTTCTTGGTGTCATTAGTCAAGGGGTTCTCTTAGTTTTTCCAAGCTACACTATGAATGTTTGAATTATGTTTTCAATATGGACAAAAACAATAGATAGTTTTGTTTGTTATTACATAAAATAGATTGTTTTTGTTCATAACTGTAATTTAGATGATGCATATATATATCTATATGCAGGTAATTCCAAAGACTTCACTTAGTTCTCATATCTGGTTTTAATTGTTATTGAACACCTCATGAATAAGAATGGGGAATCAAACTTTGACACCTTTGTAAGTTTTGTAAACTGTTAAATACCAAAAACTAGCAAAGACCAGGTCAAATTTGTAAACTTTTTACCTGTTCATTGAAGAAACCATTTGTGATTGGATTGAAAATTTTGACAATTTTAAAATGTTTTATTTGGGCAGAGTCCCAGCCTTACTTTTTGTATTTATAAAACTTTAACAACAAAGAACTTATTTAACATATTTTGTCAAATCAAAGAAATTGATTTTGTAGAGAAAACAATGCCTCCAAATAGTGTTGTTTCAATAACAGTACTGAAACTCTAGTGTTTTATTAGTAATCCAGATACTTATGTACACTTATGTACATAAGTATTTGGACAGTGATGCAATTTTAATAAATTAGCTTCTATAATGGAACAAAATGATTTGAAACAAGATGTCATGAAAGACTGTTAGCTTTAATGCAAGGGGTAGTAACAATAATATTGCATTAAAAATTTAGGAATTTTTGCCATTTTTATACACGTTCCCTAATTTTCAGAGGCTCAAAAGTAATTGGATCAGCGTCATGGTCCAATCTGGCCTGTTCCCTCATTATTTCATGATAAATTAAATAGAAATAAAGGTCTCGAGTTGATTCCAAGTGTTGAATTTGTATTTAATAGCTCAATATGTGGTTGATACAAATGAAGGAGGCCATTCTTAAAGGCCATTCTTAAAAAAATATAAACATATCTGACAGATCGCAGAAACTTAAGGATTGGCCTGGTTTTGAGAAGGCCAATTTTCATTTTCACTTTCTGAAAGCAGTATTAGAAAGTGAAGATGAACAGTGAAGATTCTTTGACTTTGATCAACCATATTTCCCATAGCTTGATTCCTAAAAACGTGGTTTACTCTGGCTAAACTGTTAGCAAGTATATAACTTGGTGTCTGATGCTTCTTTACCAGTAAAACAATTTATTATTGATTTTACTTTGTTGCAAGATCTCAGCACTTCCTTCGGTAAGTACAATCTTATCATAATCCTTAAAACTGAAGGGAAGGAAATAATCATGACAAAATCATGTCCAAATTGGGATTATGAGAATTGTTTTTGTTAGCCTGTCTGCTGTCATGGTGTGAATGCAGCTCAATTCAACAAAGCAGTAATGACATTTACAAGGATTTGAGAAATAATTTTAGGTTGATTTCATCCAATACTGGCAAATATACCTTGAAGAACAAATGATGACTCTGAACAACTAATATTAGATTCAAAGAACTACAGCTTCCTCAATCTAGCCTCCCTACACACACACACACACACACACACACACACACACACACACACACACACACACACACACACACACACACACACACACGCACATGCACAATATCCACTATCTGACTTCTCCGCATCAGTCCCAAAAGCAAGAACATGAATACCCAGCGGTCCATGGCTCACAGCAAACAGGACACAAAATTAACTGAAGCACATCATTACTGAAAATTTCCCGTCACCTGGTGAAGAAAGTAGAAATGTTTCAGGAGATGAGATCATTTGGCCTATGCGGCAGCAGATCACCTCATCAAATATGCATGCATGTAATCATGCCCACAACACAGTAGCAGTGTACATGATTCAGTAAAAATCTGAATTTACTGTTATCTCATTGTGCACACTGATACATGATCAGGTCAGGCATCTCCTAATTTCAGTTAAAGTACCATCATTTTGAAAATCATTTATTTCTGCATTTACTGGCAACAGTGAGAATAGTGGATATAATTAAATCTGATACTGGACTAGGGTTTAGGTTTACAGATTGAGAGCCCATATTCTCACACCCATGCACAGACTCCACTAACAAAATGAAGGCTTCATGATGCTCCCATGGTACCAAATGATAATCCTTGTTGCCTCATTACTCATCCTTAATCCACTGTTCATTACCCTCAACATGGCCTTTGTCAGTCCCACACTGGCCCATGTAAGTAATGCTTTATCATATCTCCATTTCCAATCACATTCTTACAACCATCCAGAGAATCATTGCCACTGAGCACTCCCATGCCCAACTCCTCTCTAAATGGACAGGAGAAAGGAGATGTACAAATGGGAAAGAGGAAGTGACAATGGAGGCAAAACGACAAGCTGACTTCATATCAGCACCAAGATTGCTACTGAAGACTGGGCTGCGAAGAGTTGCGGGTAATTGTCGTGTTTTTCATTAGTGGTTAGATGAGGATCTGAAGATGAGGGAGGAAATGGCCTCATCATCATCGCTTTGTGTGTATATGTTTGTGTGTGCGTGTGTGTGTGTGTGTGTGTGTGTCTGTGTGTGTGTGTATACAGGCCTGCGCATTTGCAGATCACACCCTTGATCACAAGCGTCCCTGCTCACTGCAAAGGGAACAAATTGTTCTCTCTTTCTCTTCAACAGCAGGCCCACTATATTCCACCATTATCTCAGAAAATTGAAAGAAACAAGCTGTCCTAAATGACGAGCTGAAAGATGCAGGAAGAGAGTGAAAAGGAAGAGAAAAGAGAAAAAAATTGTAGTGTTGTGGGTTTTGGGTGTAGGGGGGTCTGATGCCAAAAATAAGACAGGAGATGAGGAAAGAAAATGAAAAGAAATGTCTGCCGAAATTGTGATGAGATGCCACAATCGCTCAGGCTGGGATGCGACAGGAAAATTAGAGCGGTGGAGAACTGAAAAGGGACACAGATAGGATGAGAAGAATGGAAAAACAGAGAGAGAAATGGAGAAGATAGGAGAAGGGAATGCGTGAGACACTAAAAGACACAAAGAGAGAAGTATTAAAGGTTTCTTTCAGAAACTTTTTAGGACATTTTCTAACAAACCGGGGAGCGCCCTCTAGTGTTCAAACCAAACGTTTTCCATTTATCATTGTAGCAGAGAAGTCCTACCTTGGCTACAAATATTGTCCTCTCATCCTATGAAGTCTCATTATTCTGTTGCTGAGTTTATCTCTTGTGCATTAATTATCCAGCATAAACTTCTTTTTCCCTGTTGAAAAATTTTAAACTTATAGCAAATACTAGTGGATTATGCATGCTAGCCTTACTTCTCCAGTTAACTGCCCCAAACAGAATCAAGGTGTTCTTTCTAGCTTAGGGCTAACAGCCTCTTTGGCGATAACATTATAAAAGAATTTAATTTAGCCCTTTGAATCCTGGGCTTCCTTTCTCAGATTTACTTCATTTATTGAGGAGCTTTTTCATAGTCATGTCATCTTACCTAGGCATTATATACAATATTATTTTCAGGATAGTTTGGACTCCTCAGAGAAGCCATAATTTTGCATGAGTGGTACTATATATGATCTTGGATAATGGGAATATCATTAGCTTCGTAGGTATTTATTCACTAGGATCGTATTCTTTTTTTCCTATCGTCTCGTTGTATTAACATGTTGTCAAGGGTTAATCTGTTAAATGTACTATATCTATGTAAGATGCTTGCTGACTGACAAACCCAAAAGGGCTAATCAGCACTTCTCTTTTTTACCCCCTCTCCCCCATCTCCCCATCTCTCCTCTGCAGTGTTAGCACAACAGCTTCAGAGGTTACCACTCAATTAAACCTGGCTGTTCATTTATGGCCATGACAAAGACTACTGTCTCTCTTCTTCCCCTCTCTCCTCCTCTCTCCTCTAACCAAACTTGTAATTACAGTGTTGGACAGCATGCTCCACACTGGCCCACTGTAAAATATGACCATCAATTTGGCCCTTATCCCTTCATCACCATTCCTCCTCTTCCAATGAGGCCGGTAGATGTTGCTCACCCCAGCCCCGATCCACCACAGCTGGCCATTTCACCCCACCCCCCTTCACCTCACCCCTCTCAACTGCCATGCCGCAAAGCACCAAGATGAGGAATCTCGCCAAGCACTATCTCACCGTAATGAATTACTTTCACTTTTAACCCCGGACAGATATCCACTTGAACTTACTTCTGCAAATCACGTTTTTTTCTTTTCTTCTGCTTCATCCCCCACCTCCACACCCTGACAACCATCCCTCTTTAAAACCACATACACTAGATTAAAATATTAAGTCAGTCCATTTATAAGTTGCTGGTGCAAGCGTTTGTGTGATTGGGTGATTGAAAGGAGGTGCAGGTAGTTATGAGGGGCTGTGTGTCTGGAAGAATATATACTGTATATGTATATAATTTCGATAAAGCAGTAAAGAATACCTTGGTGTAATTTGAGAAGACTGTAGATTGTATATGTTGTAAATGTAGCTGGCTGAATAGAGCATGATTAGTGATGTCAATGATCAGCACATCGATGATGATGGATTATGGATGATGTTGCATTATGCTTACTGAATTTTTTTTATTATGATAATATTAAAATTCTCAATTTAGACAGGCAGGCCTAATATGTGTGCATGAGAAGTATGTTATATTCAAGGGTAGTAATTATAATGAATGATGGTTACAGCAAGATACAGCTGAGGTTATGGAAGGATTGTGCTTTGGCAAGGGTGTATTTCTACTAGGGATGGGTCTTGTTTTTCAAGACTGAAACACATAGCATCTCAAGTGTATGGGTAAGATAAAACCCGAGTGTGAAGGTAGATCTCATAATGTTAAATTTAAATATAGATTTAAAGATAAGAAAATTATATTAAAAACATTCATATACACATACTATATGTAAATGTATTACATATATACTGTACAGTTTCTTCTTGGCAGCCAGGAAATCCATTCAGATCATCTGGGCTGCTATTTGTTTGATTACTGGGATGTACCTATGAAGCAAACGCATGCATGCTCACACGAGGTTAAGTTGTGGCTCATTTTAAAGGTTATGTAACCATTGTTCCTACAGTGGTAAATTAACATACATTAGTCAGCTTTAACTGACCACACAATGAAGTCTTTGACTGAGTGAGTGAAATTTTGTCATGTTGAGAATATTCTGTCATTGTCAGCTACACAGCTAGCTAAGTGGTAATATAAGATATAGTGGGTTGTAATTAGTATGGACTTAAGCAATGCAGTCCTGGATGAAATTATTAGTACCCCTGAATTTCTGCATCCTTTTGATGAATTAAAAGTCACTTCTTCAAAAAAAATTTAAAAACATATAAGACTCAGCCATGTATAATTTTCAGTGTTTGCATGACCTGAATTAAACAAAGAACGATGGTTTTACAGCAAAGAGAATGGGCTGATTGTTGTCTGATAGCATCGGAAATGTTTTCTATAAATATTTCCAAAGGCTTCAAGGCAGTTGTCGAAGATCTTGAAATCCCGGTTTCTACAGTTGATTATGCTATCAAGAGGTTTTCAAAGACATAAAATTCTTAAGAAGATTGCAGGCTGCAACACTAAGAAGAAATTTGATGAGAGAAATCCACGAAAGTTGATGTGGATAAATTAAGAAGGACTCCAAGAGCAAAGGCAAAAGAGGACACCACTAGTGAAAGGCTCTGGGAATGCAGTGCATCAGTTTGTTTATAGGTCATGAAATTAAGCCCATAAGGAAAAGAACACCCACCCTATAGTAAAACATGGTGGAGGTTCTATCAGGCTGTGGGGCTTCCTTTCTATCAAAGGAACGATGAAATCAAAGGATTACCAAGGTATTTTAGAGCGAAATGTGTTGCCGAGTGTCAGAAAACTAGGTTTGAGGCAAATTTCTTGGGTCTTTCAGGAGGAAACAACCCCAAACACACATCCAGCAGTGACCAAAACTACTACCGGAAAGCTGCAAGAAGCTTTAGATGACTACAAGAATCAATTTGATTCTTAGAAGGATGCAGAAGTTTTTTTTTCCTTCTGTTAAACACATTGCTCCCTGAAGCTAAGCACCAGTGGTATAGGAATTGGAAAGAAGGTTCATAAAACAAATTTTTAGTTTGCCAGTGATTTGGTGACTCACTTTAGTTGCAGGTATGTGGAAGGTGAGCATTTGATTCATTTATTCAGACCTCTGCTTCGCCTTTTTCAAGGAAAAAAGCCAGGGTCCTTCATACCTATATTGGGTGGGGGCATGTCAGTTTTTGATGTGCCACTGCTCTGCCTGATGATGGCATCACACAAATTTTTGGCAATAACAACCAGCCAATATGTTCAGTAGTTAACTGCTGCTTGGCTGTGATGGCCCTAATGAAGATGAGAAGCAGGATCCTGAAGTTGTAAAGGTGTGTCCAGCCATACCCACAATAAGTGCGGCCAGTCACAGTTCAGACACCTCGAAGCATCCAAAGTCCGGGGAGGGAGCAAGAGAACTGTTTGTACTGTCTCTGTCAAACCCTCCCTTTTCTGTTTTGAATAATGAGTTGGTGAACACAGACACATCATTGAAAAAGAGGTCATGTTAAGAAAAAGGGTGCTGCATGGCAAGGGTTGTACTTTAGAGCCTATTTGTCAATTGTGCCTATGATATTTCTTGCATATCTCTCATAATGAATCAAGGCACATGGTTGTCAGGAAAACATCGGATCACTTTCCTAGACTTTTGGCCCAATGTTAAAAAAAAGATATTGCATTTTATGTCAAGACACTCCACAATTGTCAGTTAGAAGGTAACCAAATCAAAACAACAAAAATGGCCCTCTTTATCCTATCTAGGCATACGAGCACTTCATTATCAATCATATTGGCCCTCTTCCTTATTTAAAGTCTGGTGCTATGTATTTGTTGACAATTATGTGCCGCAGCACCAGGTCCCAGGCTGTATACCCATTATGCATGTTTATGGTGAAGTCAGTTGTAGTTGCACTCAGTGCACTCAGTGCACCAAAAAGTCTTTCAGTGACAATGGGTCAAATTTTTCCTTGCATTTGTTTGAACGTGCAGGCTATATACCAGTAGTTTCCTAATACAGGGACTAATGAGGGAATTTTTCTACCGTTCTTCTACTGTTGACAGTCTGAAGGGTGAAGTAGAATATACCTGGGACCCTGTTCACCAACAAACTACTTATAACACCAAACACATTGTGATTTTCCTGTCCTGGCTGCCCCGCATTTGGATAAATCTTTTAAACTGCAGGCCCATGACAGCCACGGGGGTTAAGGTGGGATACTGCTGCATGAGCATGATTTTGGCAATGATGGACCTTTGATTTGGTCCTTGATTCAGTCTTTGCATCAGTTTGGGGTTTTTTTAGGGGTTCAGGATCTCTCTGGTCATTTATACAGACCGCTAGCCTTTGACATTTTGGATCATGATAAATCAACAGCTTGCTAGGTGGTTAAGTCCTTGTTTCTGCTCTGAGTCTTTAGATATATAACATGCAAGGACAATGTACTGTAGTTGCTGACGTGTTGTCCAGAGCCCAATTCCAATGATTACATATTTAATAATTTTTGATGTCTCTCTCTCTTGAAATTGATTCAAGGTACCAGTCGCTGAGATGGCCTATGAGGCCACAATGTTGAGGTTAATATGTGAGCAAGTGCTAAGGAAACATTGTAGTTTATGTATAAACTAAACATTTATGCATTAATATGTTCAATCAAGTCAGTAGTTTAAAATGGTTGTGCCAGAACTCCTGCTGGGACCTTGTCTTTTTGAGGGGATGTGTAATGGTCCCAGGTACTCCTCCAGGACTTATGTGTCTTGTGTTTTTGCTGCATTGTGTGTATTTTGTCTTTTAGTGTTGCAAGTTGGTTGGACCTGGACCTCATCAAATGCAAGCAGCTGGCCATTGTCCCCAGGTTATGTAAGACCCACCTCATTCTGGTAGATTGGAGGTTCCCTCTCCCCTTGCACCCCTTCAGTCAGTCTTGTTTGTTAGAATTAATATTTTTGTTATATTTGTCAACAAAATACATTTCAGATAAATAAAGTTCCTTTCTTTTGGGCAATCCCTCTCTCCACTTGCTTCGCTTATTTGCTATGATCTAAGAGTTAGACCACAACATACATAGTGCACTAGAGTCTTGTGGATTTTTTTATGTTGAGCCAGCTGTTAACATCACATACCAGTAGGTTAGAATGCAATGAGACAACTGGCTATTCATCAAAAGTTAGTAAAATTCCATTCTTTAAAAATTTTTAATATCTAGAGCACATGTAAAAGAGAATTTTCTTACACACACTACAGCATTACTGTTCAGGTTTACAAATGACGTGACCTCACAGAGGGCAGCTTTCTTTTACCTCTATCCTCTTGCCTACTTTAGTTCATGGTTCCTCACAGGCCAGGCAATTTCTTCTGAACCAGACAGGGAAAACCATTTCTTAATGCACCTGGATTTGGGCATGGAGGCAATGTCATGATGAAACAGGAAGGCAAAAAACACAGACACAAAGTTTTGAAATAAAGTGTTGTCTAAAATGACACTGTATGCTGTAGAACTGTATGATTGTTGATAGCGATGTCCACATACTGCTTGACTTCATGTGTTTAGGAACTGTTTATAAGAGATTTTTGAATTATAATTGCTGCACCTTTAACTATTTGCCTTTTTTTTAGATTAGACCTCCATACTCTTCACTTGGCAAGGGATTTTTTTGGAATTCAGTACCAAAAATATGTGTGCTTCTAACAAATTCAGTCAGCCACATTTAAAATCTTGCATTTAGTTATCATACATCCCAATGGCACTGTAGCACAACAGGATGTAGAGCAGCATTGGTTAGGGAAGACATGCCACTGAGACCAATACAGAATAAAAAGACTGGACTCTTTTACATACACAGACAACTCACACATACAGTGAGGAGTGTTGCAGACACATATGTCCATAGGACATGCAGCTCCATATGCCCTAGCCAGTGGGGGAGTGGTGGTCATCCCAGGCCAGCTAATCAATCACTGAACTCCCCCGTCCTGCAGAGGTCATCCTGGCTCCACAGGGTAGGGTGCAGAACCTAGTGCACTGTGCCAATAATCGTCATTTCAGCTTAGGCACACTGAATTCCAGCGTACCATCACAGCTTAGGTCAGAAGGAAGAGGGACAAGGGCTTCAAATGAGTTTGAAGCAGTACAGTCAGGAGATCTACACAAACTGAATTAGTTTTTTAGACCATTTTAAAACATCCAAAGGGTTAGATTATTTATTTCAACAATCTGCAGGGACCAAGGTGTTTTAAACAAATTTCCAATCAAAAATCTTTGACTGCCTTGAGAATTTTCTTATCCTTATAATCATCTTCAGAAACTTCTCAAACAACTCCTGCAGCATAATTCACTTCCCAATTTGAAAATACTGTTAACATCAGCCTCCTTGTTGTAATTATTGATAGCTGAGAGGGTCATTTGTGATGGCTATGGTATCTCCCATTTGGCAAATTAACTAGTTGTTGAAAAACTAAGAAAGTAGCTGTTTGCCAGTTACCATAACCATCAATTCAGTGCAAAATTAATCCAGTATAAACACTAATGTAATCAATGTGGCTATTTTAAAAGTATGAGAATGGCATTTTTTTAAGTTTTGCTTATTCTCAGGAAATTCTATGATGAATTTGTCTTGCTCACAACTATTGTGTGAGAATTAAAGGCTCGATATATCTTATTCGCCTGAGCCATAAAACACACTGTTGCACTGAGTGAAAGGTTCCTTCATTACAATGAACACAGACACTGTGGTTTATTTTGGAGACTGCCCTCCCATAAAAAAACAACTCTATAGTTATTTCGTGCATATAATGTATTACAACGCATAGTTACTTTTGATTATTAAACAACACCTAGCAGTTGTGGCAGTATCATGGAATGTATGTTTACATTCAAGGGACGAAGCCTACTAGTGGTTGCAGTAATTATGATGAGAGCAAAGTAGGATTACAGGTAACTTTGATATATAGCAACAAAGTGTGCATAGCTAGGAGTTTGGGGCGCATGGATGAGAAAACAGCAGACTTTAACAGCTGACAGACAGCTGTTTGTTTCCAACTTTAAATTGATAGTCAATCTAATAGTTATTGATTGATAGTCAATGATGTTCCATGGACCAGTCAACAATGTTTCATTGACCATCAATGAAACAATCACTCTATAACCTTATCCATGTGTTGATTGTTGTACTCATGATGATGAAGCTCCTTTAACATTGGTGACTTGCTTACTTCGAAACAAACCATGATCTTCCCTTAATCCTCGCCAAGTTGTATTTGACCTTACCCATACTTTACTTTAGCATTGTCACATTAAAAGAGGGTAATTAATATTTCAAGTATGATTTTAGTTACTTTGACTGACTCTGACACACACGGCCCTTCTTCCAGAAATACTCACTAGAGCACCAATGTACATTTATCTTCTGATGTAAATCATCCCCAGTAAATGCATTATTTGTTCCTGTTTCCATAACATTTGATATAACACAATGACCATTTAATTTAGGAAATGATTGACCCATTTGTGAAAATGAAACTATATACCTGTTGTAAAGGAAAACTCATGATAATTTAGACATCCTGACTTTGACTCATCTAACCACCTCAGTTGTAGAGATTTGTAAAGTCCAGCAAAACAAGGCATTTTGAGGCAAGCAGCACAAGCATTAATAATTAATTAATGCACTTCAGTTTTCAGTTTTTTTCAGTTTTACGTTTCAAACATTTGGCTTTGGGTCCAACTAAAAGTGAACACTGAAATTACCCCCCTTGATTAGCTTTTGTAATTAACTACACAGGAATCTACTTTCCTGGCACCTTGTCAGCTAACCAAACTATAGCAAAAATATAGAAAAATGCCAAATCTATAAAGTCAGCTGTTCAGCCTTTATTTGGTTATGCTTTACATTTAGTGTTTACATATATCTGCTATGATGAAAATAACTAATTAAGCCTAACTTTTATTAAATTAGTGTGAAGAGGAACCATCCTGAAGCCATGATAACAGGATTTTTTCCTGTTCTTCTCATTTTGCTGACATGGCTAAATGCAGCATCTACTCCTGATTTGTTGGTTTCATGTGAACACTTAATTATGGAAAACTTGTGAGAGCTGTCTCTTTGATGTTTGTGGATAAATGCAGAACACTGATTTAAATCCCTGGCAGCAGCTAATTCTCCTCCAAGTAGTTCACCTAGACGGTCATCTTACCACCACTCTTCCCAGTGTCATGTCTATCTGGCCTGGGAGGTGTAATAGCCCTACTAATCTCCCAATAATAGCAGCGGGACTGGGGACATGTCACCAGGGGACCACGTACCCACAGTCCCACAAAATCAATACTTAACGCCCCCAGGGGGACCCTGCTACCCAAGGGGATGTCAATACAGTCGATTGGGTATTAAAGAACATTTCATCAGTGTGTGTGACAGCAAGAGAGACAGAGGGGGTTTGGGGTTGGGGTCATTGATGGCATATGTGGCTGTCCAGGGTGGTCTGTGTATATTAAGCCCCCCAGGGAGGTCCCAAGGTGATGTGCCATCCCTCCTGACTATTGACAGGCACCATGACAAACTGTGTCATCTCATTTCGCTGCAATGCGTTGTATTCAGCTTTTATAGGATATGAGGACAGTTGACAGGAAGTTTGTCTGCATCTTTCACTTTTCATCTTTATATGGTCTTAATCATACAGATATTCGTTTCCATTAAGGGAAAGTGATATGAATTTCAATAACTCATTCATGCAGCAACTGTTTAATAAATAGATGACATTTTAATAATAACCATTTATTATAAATTTTAAATTTTAAAATTTTAAATAGATTAGATTAGAGCATTACTACATAATATTCCAGTTAGATTTTTCTGCCGAAGGTGACAGATGTTAGTCATATAGACCTATCAGTGACAACATGAAAACCAGATTAAAACCAGTTACTGCTTTTAACGTTGGGGCTGATTGGCGTATACGTGCACCACAACATTAAAACCTATGTTATGGTTGATCAGCGTAGGTTTTACAATGAACAGACTACCAGTAAAACTTATTACTTAAAAAAATTGAATTTTGTGTCTTATGTCCCATACACAGACACTGTATAGCCTAGCCTAGAACAAAGATTGGAAGCAATTAACTGAAGTTCTTGTTGGCAACATCTAATAATACTGATTTGGACAGAGTGAGTTGTGGCACTTTATAAACCTATTTCAATCTACATCTGGTTGTGTCAACATTTTTGCCAATGACATGTTAGGCAGACAAACTGATTTACCCATCAGGCTACAACTCACTCCAAGTGATTCATGTAACTGTAAGGGGCAACCTTCAGGTCTGACCTCACTGATAAGCAGTTTCTTGTCTTACCTGATGTTGGGCTTACAATGATGGTTATCCATCTTCCACAAGAAGCTAAATTCTTTTCATTAAGCTGATAGCCAAATGATGTTGAGTTTCTGTATGGGGATTTTAGTCATGATGGCTGCTTAGATTCAATCCTCACAGACTGTATTGAGGTCAGAGATGTTTCCGCATTTTTTGAAATCTATCGTTCCATGGCTTTCTTTTGACAATCATTGTGTTTCTGACACTTGAGTGCCTAAAAGACTTCCACGCTATAAAGCATATTGGGATATCACTACAAGGTCACCCATGTACCATAGCTGCAATTGGGTGTTAATAAATTTGTTTGAAATTTGTTTGAGATTTGTTTGAAAAACTTTTTTATTATGGTGACAAGTTATTAAACACACACAATAATTGAAAAAGATAAAACAAATCTTGCAACTGCATGCCAAAGCACCCACTTTGCGATGGTTAGCATGCATACACCTTTGCTTCGGACAAACAGTTACTACTTACATAACCACAAATGGTCACTTTTCAGGGAAAGTACACATAGGCCTAAAAGAGCAACTTAATAGCAGTTGAAAAGCTTGGATTTTCTAACCCCAATGAAAGAATTTTTCTATTTGGTGTAAGATGTAGGCATGTACTACAAGCTATCTCAGTAGACTTTGCCATCACTGTTAGGTATGGTTATGGCTATGGCTATAACCACAATCAACCACACATATCAGTGATGCTGGTGTTGGTCAAATGTAAAACAGACTTGAAACGTTCAACCAGAAAGGGCAGTGAAACATTGTTTTTCAAACTGGCGTTATGCTCTAGGTATCTGAATAAATGACAAAGCTGTCATTTTTGTGGGGAAACCTGTCTCTGTTCCAAAACAGCAGGAAATCAGATGTCAGATGTCAGAGAATGGTATGTTTGTCCTGAATAGTATGTTCGTCCTGTTACGTGTTGGGGAGAGATCATGTTGATATGTTTAAGATTAAAAAGCCAATAATCTACATATACAGTACTAATGAATAGTCATTCAAAAATGTTGGAAGAATATCTGTTATGACAGCATGTTTACTAATAACTCGAGTAAAGCTCAACTAACTAGCTGGTTCCCATTTTCCACCAGCATTGTGCTGTGGCTACATCTTTACCTACCAAAAGAATAATGCAATGTTTGTTCAAGGGAAGAGGAAAAACCCTGCATCAGGATTTTGCTTGTTCTCACCTAGCCAAGGCCAAAGGATCGGCAGTGTTCTTGCTGTGCCCGCTGCCTCTGTGCCCTGCTGCCCTCCTACCCAGCCACCACCATCTGTTCCCTGGCACAACCCTCTGCCCCCCATTCATGGCAAACGCAGAGTGCTGACACCCTCACACCACAGAGACAGGGGGAGGAAGAATGTATGTGTGTGATTGTGTGGTCATCCACACATGTGGCACCATAATCAGATCAGATATCCTTTTCAACAGAAGAAGCACCACTAATTTTACAGAAAAACTTAAAACTCACTCTCAACAAAAATTTGTTAGTTTTTATTAAACAGTATTTTGTTCAGGTGAAATTACCATTTTCAGAATACTACAGCAAGATATATCAACTATATCACTCATTCACATAAATAGTCATTCACATTGACATGCATCCTCTTCCATTAATACATTAAGGCCACATCCATGTGCAATTAAATCAACATATGCTAGTGCTAAAACATGCACACACACAAAGACATATACATATATACAGACCTAATTGCATGCAGGCAACCAGCAATGCATTAGCTGTGCTGCACGCAGCTCAAGCTCAGCCTTCATGTTGTGTCACAGTGGGAAACAAGAAGTACACACCTGGACAGAAATGTGCATATTAAAACAGACAGACAATTTTTGTTTACAGGCATCTGCTCTCAGCATATTAAGATCAATGGCAGGATTTGGAGGACTTAAAGCAGTAAATGATAGGATCACCTGACGACAATAAATATGGAAATTGATGAATATCAGCAGAGAGGTGACATATGATGAAAGTCAATTGAAGCAAATGGGTTTACAAGCTCAGGTAACATGAGCTTAGACTGTATGGCATGGTTTTAGTAAACGTGTGACATTTGTGTACATAACTAGAGCAATGATAGAAATGCCTTGTGTGTGTGTGTCTGTGAATCTCCCTGTGAAATGCTTATATGTATGTGTTGAGAGGCATCAGGAGCTGCATAAAAAATTGCATTGAGGCCACTGAACTCATTTGCTTTTCCCCAGCTTCAACCCTTGACCTTTGACCTTCAAGGTCAGATTTGCCTCCCTCTCTCCCGTCCCCATCCATCAAGCTCCCTGTCCCAAATGGGGGGAGCATCTTTGTACCCAACCCACCTCTCATTTCTCACTTCTTTTGTTTTAACCTCTTTAGCCATCACTCCTGGAGGGGTGGGGGGTTGGTTTATGGCCCTGTAGGGTTATGGGTACTGGTGGGAGGGGGAGGAGAAGGAGGAGGTGAGGCTACAAATCTCTGACTTGCACCAAAAGCTGTCAGTGGCGCCCCGGGGGCCCTCAGGCGTCAGCCAACACGGTCACCTTGGATTGGTGGACATATGAGACTGAGACACGAGTACAAACACACACACACACACACAATTTCATTCATGCTTGCAGATGCTGGGGAGAGATAGCAAATAGAAAAGACTTAGCCAAGCCGGTATGATCCCCACTTTTACACACAAACAGACATAAACATGCATACACAACGACAAGCAAGCGAACTCTGATTGTCACTCCGTACACTCTCCTCCTATCCCTCTCACAGACACACCCACATTCACACACATAAACACTTCCTCTCCCTGTCAGACGCTCGATTAATATTCTAGAAGACAGGAGGGAGGCCAGCTTGTATTTACAAGGATTAATACAGACTTCTTCTTTACCTCCTCACTGCCTCCTCCCACCCAATGCCCCACCCTCACACTGGGAGGTCTCTTTTCTCTCCTTTTCTCTCTCTTTTTTCTCTGCTCTCGGCTGAGCAGAGCTGAATAATATAATCAGATAACCAGATCAAGATGACTGTGATGTATTTTTAAATGAAATGGATGGTTTTTTTCCCAATTTCTCCTTCCATCCTCTCCTAGGTGCAGGCTGGAGAGAATGTTGAGATGCTCCCTTAACCACCGTCATCAGCACCATCTATACACTGCTGCGCCCTGCAGCATGGCTCCCCAGTGAGGTGTCGGTCAAGAGGGCGGAGTGGGGTAAGTTGTGTGGGTGGGGTAATATAGATGGAGGTGGAGAGAGGTGTTGGAGTGTCAGTGCGATGGCCTGATGGCCCTTACCGGCTGAGGTCATCCTGACCACCTACCCACTCTCCCGCTTGGTGGCAGCTGTGCAGGGAGTTCATCCTTCACGGGCACCACAGGGGGTTAGGGTGGGTGATAGAATGCACAAACATGAGTGTACAAGTGTTTGTGTCCGACAATCAAGGGGAGCAGATTGGAGTTTTAGTTACAAAAACATTCTCCAGAAGCAGGGCTGCTTTGGAGGCAGAAATAATTTCATTGGTAGAGTTGAATCTCAGCGGACAGCGCCACATTGACTAAGTAAGGCCCAGTGAAGCAGTGAATGTGTAAGATGGTCCCTACCTTTGCTTAGTCCAGTGCTCTTACTGCCAACTAAACAACTAGATTACACTTGATATAAGTTCAAACTGTCTGATTTGCCGAACAAACAAATATGTCTCCATTAAAGGATGTGTTTTAGGTGCTCCTGAAACAGTATTAAGATAAAAAATTATCGCTAAAATTCTGCTACTGAAATTGTTTTAAATGTTGCCATTCTCTTAAATAATGCTTTTGCTTTCCTAATGAAAGTTAAATAAGAAGATCAATAAATAGCAGCATCAGACTTGAAGCTTTGTGTCTGGACTAAATTTAAATAAATAAAATGCATGTCCATTAATTTACCTTTTGCCTGACGTGACATTAATTCCTTCTTTTAAGATGCACAGTGGACAGGTACAATCAGTCATATATATATATTTTTTTTTAGTATTTGTTGCTCTTAGCTAACCGCTAGTTAGCCTTGTGGTGAAATTGGCTGTTGTGTTGGCAGGGACACGCCGGTTGGGCATGCACTTCATTTCCAATGACTGCCTGAGGGGCCCGATGGCTGGTCTGCACCAGGTAAGGTAGCCATTTCTATCACAGGGCAGGCAGAGACTTGCTCTGCCTTCCTCTACCATTAAATTGTAAGAAAACTGCAGTCAGATCCCTTATCATATCATATAATATTTACATAAAAAGGAAATTTTCACACTTGGTTTAAGCATTACTGAATCATAGAGCTGCACTTTCACATTTAACATAAACATACTTTATCATAGAGCTGCACTTTGTGGGTTGATTCTCACACCTTCTTGCTTTGTCAGATCTATCTCCACCAAACTGTGCCACAATGTTTAAGTCTGATATCTTTCTTCAGAACATCAGCTATCATTTCATTAATTCATTTTGGATAGTGTTTGAAATACTGGAAATTACTAAGGCACCAACAAGCAGGTGTAAGGGTGTTTTTAATAAAGTGCCTGGTGAGTATATTGTAATAATATCTACTTTTATATTAATAATAGTTTTAAAAACTACCAGTTTAAAAATTGATGACCTAAATTAATAAAATAACGCCCTTGATTTCCCTTATATTCATTTCCCTTAAACTGATACCCACTGTAGTAAATTAATCAAGGAATCTGGTGAAAGACTACATGATCGGCCCATATCCAATATGTAATGCAATATTAGGCTAATATTGGCTTCATATATCGGTGTAACTCCTGTTGGCATCTAGCCTGGCACCAATCCCCATGACTTGTCTGAGCACATCAGTGGAGCAGCCAGTCAAACACCTAGCACCGAGCCAACACCAAGCCTCCCTGCCCAGGCCAAGCCATACAGCTCAGCAGCAGAGCAATCACACCAGCCTCACCAAGGACAAGCAGGAAGGGAATAAATTCATGTCAGGATATAACCACATTCGGTTTTAAAAGTCTGCTTCTGTTTACCATTGTACTGTGATATACATGTGTTGCTCTCTCACAAAACACTTAAATTTCATTCTGCAACATCTTAAAATCCTATGCTCACCACTATATCACTCCTCAGAATATAAGAGCCAATAAATTGCTGAACTCTTTTTCTCAAAGGTGTTTTGTACTAACAACAGTCCATTTCCAGAGCCTGATGAACTCACTTAGTGCATAAGTGCTTACCAATCAATTATATTTGCTTACATTCCACCGAAAACATAAAAACCTCAGGGAAGCAAATCCTCTTTTGTCCATCATGAACAAAATCAGGTCTGGTTATCTCAGAGATAAGCAGATATTCACATGTAATATCAGCCTCTTACTGATTAATTAAGAACACCCATGCTTTTATCCTGTAGCACAGTCAGTCACAGCATTGATCTGCTTAGTGATGCATAGATTTATTATGTTACTAATCATGCTGAAGTTAAAATGATTGTATGATGTTTTTGTATTTTACACAAAATAGTTGAATGTGGTTTGCTGTATACCTGATTCATGTTGAAATTTGTAATACTCCATATTTTTAATTATGATCTACTTAAGAACAAAGAAAATTAATTTTGATGTGGAAGTCAGACATCTTAATCATTTGTGTATTATTTGTAATTATTTATTTGTAAATATCTCTCGAGTGAATATTGTCAAAAATTGATGATTCGGCTTTAAGCACAAATTTAATAAATATTGTTATCATCCATTATAATATCTGGGCAATTGCGGCAGTAAGGACTGAACATACGATTTCTATATTTTCTATACCCAATCCACTGTATATATCATGAATATTGTCAGCTGATTTCAATATGATAACTATAATTTATTATGGTTAAGAAATAACCATATTCACTTAATTACGATTTAATATATATTTCTCTTTACAAATGGATTTATACATTGTAATTACACTTTCTAAAATGTTTTGATATTGATTTATATATGATGAATAAAATTGAAAATGACTATTTTTTATTTGTTGAATGCAATATATAATTGCTTTAGGAATCAATATATATATCATCATGATTTACAATTTTTTTAGAAACCTATTTATAAACTGTAAATACTGTTTATAAAATGTATATATGGTAAATACAATGTTGATTTCTTTTCTTTTTTCAAAATTTACTTATATATTATGAATGCAATTTGAATTAAGAATTTTATATTTAAGAGTTTATATATTAATTGCAGTGAAAATAAATTCAATTATAATTAATGCACTTTTTAAAAAAATCAACTCTGTCACATTTTCCTAAATCTCCCTATACAGAGAAAATATGATTCTTATTCAATATAAAATTTATCACACAGTCATAAAATATAATTAGAAGTTCAACAAGAAGGAAAAAATAACTTTATGAAATTTTCTCAGTTATCAATTTATCTGCTATGTAATACAAGGAGCATTTCCGTTTAATAGCTGTTGCAAGTTCTGTTTGTCTTTAAATGGGCTTGCGTGTGAGTTTGTCGGTGTGCGTGTGCGTGTGTGTGCATGTGCGTGTGTGTGCGTGTGTGTGTGTGTGTGTGTGTGTGTGTTTGTGTGTGTGTTTATTCATGGGCAAAGATTTGGGTATGGACAGTAAGGATATGTTCATACTGATCCCAAGGTGTTGCTGAATTGTCCCAATTACCCATCTCAAATGATCTTGCCATTTTAACTCCCCTCTGTGTTATGGATAAGGCTTAAATAACAGCTATGAGTGGCCAGATCTGTATGTGCTCTGCAAAATGTTGGTTATTATGATAAAGAGTTAAAGACTATGATATGGGGATAACTAATCATTAACTGGCCAACCTCGGGTTCAAAATGCATTATATATCGTTGACTAGCTGCAGCCTAGTATTAGCAGTGATGAAGTTGGTGATAAGTATTAATATTAATTAATATTTTACAAAACTGAAATTGTCTTCAATGGAAAAAATCTCAGTTGCTAATATATTTAACTTTCAGTGGTTTTGAGCTAATTTGAGAGGTGAAAATTCCTCCCAAAGCACATTTGGTCAGGTCCTTTGTAAAGAAGAACAGAGATGTAAATAACAGCTGGGCTTAGCTAATCAGAATGTTATGTATTCTATCCAAACATCAATCTTCCTTGTAATTAGTTTGAGAAATATTTTCTGTTTAATGCCTCCATTCCCCTTTACATACTGCATATGGGTAATTAAGACATGAATATTATTTATAAAGTAAATTACCCACAGCTTGTCAAGCTGATTTGTTTGATGATGTCAGGCATCATTTTATTCTAAATCCTGTCAGCAAAAGCCTGAATAACACAGACATACAGGCAGGTGAGCTGCAGCCTCTCAGGTTAGTCCTGATGTCATAGTGAATGATCTTGCCATTAAATAAAGATGTGAAAGAAAATAATGTAAGAATAAGTTTTTTTGATATATTTTAAAGATAGTATTTAGCATTGCCGTGGCTCAGTCATTAGCCTCTTGAGTTGTGTTGTCTATTTCAACAAAATTAAAGAAGGACAGAGCTGCAGGATCTCAAGTGAGATTTAAAAAGTGCCTCACAGTATACAGTTGGTTCCGGTGTATAGCACCATACCTAATTCATCCTCAGCATATTAAAATTTGATTAGATTCAACTCATTTCAGTGCTGACTGTATGTCACCATTTGCATATACTGGAGATTTTTACCTAGCTAGATTAGTAGGCTACAATCTGTGGTTGGCCAGGCCATTTGTCACTCAGAAATGGCCAGCCAATCAGAAGAGAGGCTCTCTTAGCTGTGCAACACAAAACACCCTGTTCTTGCTTGGACTCCAGAGAGAAGCACAAGACAGGAGATGTAAAACTGTAAAACCAGACTGACTAGACCAATACATATATATATATATATATATATATATACATGTGTGTGTGTGTGTGCATGTGTGTGTGCATGTGTGTGTGTGTGTGTGTGTGTATGTGTGTGTGTGATACAAGTCCAGTTTCAGAAAAATTATATTTGCAAACGCATATTAAATTCAAGTAAACTTTCTGTAGTCATGCTCTACATGTGTATGTGTTTGCACTTAGTGCATATGAAAGAGAAAAGAGAGACAGAAACAATTGCACATATTACTTTGGCTATCTGACAAAAAATCTTGCAACAGAAGCAGCCTTTTGTTTGTTTGTGTGTGTTAGTGTGTTCCAGCCACTCTAGTAGTCATTTTACCAGCTTGAAGCGTCCACAAACCCTCTTCAGCACAGACACATCATGAGTCATCTGTATATCGTGTATTGTTTGACAAACCAACAGTGAAACTGACATGCTGGTTGTGCACAGCAGCGCAATACTGATGTGTCATCTAATTTCACATCACACTGTGCTATTACAGAAAAGGGAAGAGGAGAGGAGAGAGTGCCAGGATCGGACGGTAAGGAAGGTACGGAGGAAGAATGGAAATTAGGAAAGGAGCGGAAAGAGGGGGGTGGGGTGTTGAGGGAAAGAAATCTCTGTCTCAGCAAAAGTTTTCATTAAAATTTTGAGACAAATGATCTCTGTGTCCTTCTCCTGAAGCTGCCTGGGGCGTCATGCTATTTCTATGCAAATAACAACCTCACGCCTTTGCTCCTATTATTTCTGCTGGAGCTGCTGCAACATGACCCAAGAGAGAGGGGGAGAGAGGAGGGAAAGGGGGAGGAAAGAGAGGGAGGGAGAGTGAGGAGGGGTGATATGAAATGAAAAAGAGAAATAAGAAGGAAAATGTAGTAGAGGAAGAAGAGAGAGAGAAGGAACAGCAGAGAGGAGGAGGAGGGCAGAGAAGACAGTCAGACAAGCTGAGTGTGTATATATGTGTGTGTGCAATGGACTCACTGAGGTGTGAAAATATATAACACTAGGAAAGAGAGAGAGGGAGAGATGGAGGGCTAAGAACAACACAAAGACACAGCCATAATTTGTTTGGAGGCTGCCTTTCTTGTAATATATGACACCCTCAGCATGGGTGCTTCCTCACTGCACACTATTGTTTAACTGTATAGCACTTACGACACTATCAGAACCACTCCATCTCTTGCACACATCTCAGGATTTACGTACTGGGCCATTCCACTGCTGCACTCTGCTGCAAAAATAACTAAATGTGTGAAAACTGAAGCAGCAGATATATGTATTTACAGCACAGTACATAAAAAGAATGTGCACCATATCCTCACTATTTAATATGACTGTAAATATACAGTGTATCTATGAAATGTTTTGAAATTACCAACTGTCCTAATTTCTTGAAATGAAATGACATATTGTCTGAGAGAAAAAAAAACTGTTATCCCAGTTACATAAAGGTTACATGAGTAGAAACAGGTTGCAGTTTAACACTGGAATAGGGTAATGAAAAAAAATTGCATTAACCATTTAGGAGTAACGGCGACTTTCATACTAAGTGTGGCCTGTGTTCTCATTATTTTATAACAAGTTAAGCAGAAAAAAGGTCTGGAGTTCATACCAAGTGTGGAGTTTGAATGTGATAGCATGTGATTCCATGAAAACTAATAGATTTTGGTCCCTGATGTTTATTGATGATGTAATCAGCTGATAGCAGCAGCAGGATGAATTCTGAAGTGTACAGGGCTTTACTATCTGCTCTGATTCAGCCAAATGCTGAAAAACTGATGGGACCGTGCTTCACAGTACAGATGGATATTGACCGGAAACACACTGTGAAAGCAACACAAGATCTTCTTCAGGAAAAGAAATGTGATATTCTTCAATGGCCAAGTCAGTCACCTGACCTCAACCCAACTGAACATGCTTTCACTTTCCGTAGACAAAACTGAGGGCAGAAAGACACACAAGCAAGCAGCAAACAAGGAACTTTCATGGACAATGCTCTTGTAATTTAACAGCATAACTTCCCTCATACTTTAAGGTCAGACAGGGCACATCATGAAAAAATATTAAGTTGATCATCAAGACAATGACATACACATCAGCAAGTTTCTGCCTCTATCATTCACACAAACACACAAACTCACACATACACACACACACTGCTCCCTCCCCTCATAAACTTGTAACTACACGGGAACTCTCTCTCCTACTCTCTCTCTTTCTTTCATTGATTACAAGTTGTTCTCATCTTTTATCTCCATTCAGTAAACTCATTTAGTGATTAGTATTAGTCTCAGCACAGTTCCAGGCCTATTTGTGGGAACCTTTCCTTCATTTTAACAGTTCATCAAACTGAAAATGATAACTGGTTTAAAAAATCCGTTCCTCAGTCATCATGTATCTCATATTGTTACAACCTCATAATGATACCAAACAGACATAAATCAGCAGAAAAATTGAGAAGATGTAATCATGTAAACTACCTGTAATCCCTTGGGGGGGTACTTTTCATATTGAGACAATATGCATATGCAATATGTGTATGCATACCACATTCTCTGCCTGTAACTTAAATTGTCTAAATGTTTATTATAAAAATGTAATGAAAGTCATATCTAAAATTTGAATTTTGAAAAAGCAGTTAGGTCTACATGCTAGTTTACAAATATTAACAATTATATATCATAAGATTAGAAGTTTCTAATCTAAAACAATTGCAAAATGTAATACCTTCAAAAAAAATTGAAAATTAAATCTGTATGGAAACTGCGGAAAGACTGTGTATTTGTGATGTGTGTGGTGTGAGTGTCATCAGTGCCTGATGAGATGTGTGTCTGTGTTTTTGTGTGTGTATCAGTGGGGCATTTGTGTATGTGTTTGTGTGTATTATGTGGGTGGTATCTGTGAATGTGTGTGTCTGTTTGTGTGTGTGCATGCAGTGGGTAATGGAGTCATATCTATGGGCTTTTTACTATATTTTTGGGATCTGAAGCCATGATTCCAGTATACTTGTGGAGTTCCACAGCTTTGTGTGACCCCACAAGTTTAAACAGCTGTTTGGAGATAAAGACTTGCTTTTGAAGTTCAGGGTACAATTAGGTTAGGGTTAGGCATTCAGTTATGAGGGCTTAGATTCAGGTAAGGGGCCAGGAAATGCAACATGTCAATGACAGGTCCTCATGACTTTAATGATACTCTGATGTGTGTGTGTGTGTGTATGTGTGTGTGTGTGTGTGTGTGTGTGTTTACATCTTCCTCTGCAGATGGCACCCTGCCGGTTGACTCACCTGCTGCCCTGCAGGGAGTAACTACCTAGCAGCACTGCTAACCCAAAAAGCTTGTGAACTGTGAAACAATTGCAGTCAAAACAGCAAATTGATTAGACACTAATTACGTAAACTGCCATATGGTGCTAACGGACCTGCATACACTCAAAAACATAGAAATGTGTTTGTGATGTGAAAAAAGGGAGGAAAATCACTACACACATATAGCAGACATACACACAGTGTGCCTTAACGAACACGTAGCAGTGTAGAATGCAGGCGAATCGTTACCATTTGGCATTCCTTAATAAAAAAAAAGCCAAAAATACTTAAGACTTGACAAAATGAGGGGACTTTTGTTTGTATGCGCAATACAAAAAAGAAAAATTAAATGAAAAGGTGCAAATGGTTAATCAACCAAAATGAAGCCTACACCACCAAAACTAAAAACACAGGACTGGAAGCTGCACTTATATATATCTTACATCATTTGCAGGTCTTATAAGACATGAACTGATATTAGAAGAATAGATAACTTAGGTATACACACAACTGTTCCCTCAAGGAGATGATTTGCCTATTGTTTTCAGTTAGTCAAGGAACTGATCATTCATAGCAAAGCAGAAAATGCTCAGGTGTTTCAGGGAGTTGCTAATAATCAACCAGCCTATCATATGCTATCCTATCCTAGTCAGGTTCTGAAGGCTATACCATACACCTGTAAGAATATGTATGGGAATACCTGTAAAGCTGGATGAAAACTGCTGATGAATGAGGCACAGATGGTGAGGCATGGATAGCACAGCTGATGTCAAAATGCAACTATAGTGCTCTGCCTGTAATAGCAATGCTCCATTTACCATATGCTAGCCAGAGAAGGGCATATCAAGGGCCAGTATAACCTACTAGGGGGTCCTTGGGCACGAATGAACTGTCAGGCACCAACTGCCAACCTCCAGCCCAACTTTAAGGCCTTATCATCTCAGCTGATATTTTGCTGTAGTGATGCACATGTAGAAACACTTTAAATTAAATTAGCAATATACATTAACACACATCCAGTCTGGTTGTTTGGGCCCCTGGGGTAGTTCCCAGCTTTAAGGTAGGTGTTAGATAATTCTGCCTTGGGTATGTATCTGTATTACAGAAGATTGAATAGGAAATTAATAGAAGTAATTTGCATGCTTTGTTTTTTTTCTTTTTTTATCATCATTTAAGTTTAATTTTCTGAGATCCCTACATTTCATGATCATGGAACTTTCTTCACTTCAGAAAACAGCAGCAGCAGCAACTACAACAAAAAAGTTATGTCGGGTTCACAAAGTAATGGCAAGAAAAAGTTATCTGTGCTCTGTAGCACTGTATGAAATTGGCCAAAAATGACATTCAATTATTCTTTCCAAGAAGACACATGGGGTCAAACCCTTTGAATATCTATTTTTACATATAATGTCCATAATAGGGCAAACCAATAAAACAAAAGGCCTAAATACTTTAGTTTATATTGTTGAGCTATACCCTAAGATTGGTAGTGCTGGAATGCTAGGCTGTCTGTAGCTCACATAGTTTGCATACAACTTCATCAACTTTCTACAATTTTGCCATCTATTGACCAAAATCCAGAGTATTTCCAAATGGGGCTTTTCAGTTAGCTTGGAGTGCAAATCACTGTCTCTTTTGGGCTGGGTTGTGAACTCTCTGCCATCATTAGCACATGGCTGTTAATGAGTTATTCACTCATTTCAACTTGACTTGTATTTCATTTTCAAATGGAGAAAATGACATTGTGCAACTCGTGGCTGTCACACAGTACATTCAGTGCAGCAACCTAGGCCCACTTGAGAACTCATGAGGCAAATACCTATGATCATGCTGCTTTTTTTCCTCAATTTAATATTCATTTTCACAATCAAATGTCTTTTTTTTACAATTCAATCATATAATCAAACTTAGAATGACACTGACACTTGACACAATATTGATATTGATATTCAGTTTAGTACCCCATAGGCAAATAAAATCATGAAGATATTTATAATTACTGAATTATTGGCATTTTGCCTGAAAAATAATTAATAACTCTGATTATCAGCAGTGTTGGAATAGTATTTATGATGAAGAACTAATCAATTAATTAACTAATCATATCAGCTCTAGAGAAAACATTTTTCATAAGTCCTCAGTCATGTTATCCCTGTCTTCCATACTTAATACAACTGTCATAATAGCAACAGGTTTGCATCTGAAATATCTGCAATAAATGAAAGCCAAGAACATTATTTTCCAAATCATATTGTTGTTAGCTAATACAGTATCAGGTTATATGGGTTGATTATTGAATAACGGTAGGTCTAACCTTTCATTTAGCTGAGGTTCCCCCAGGATCCTTTCTTTGGCCCCTGTCATACTGCACACTGCAACCAAGAGTCTCCAGACTGTTGAACTTAATTCAATGACTTTTCATATAGACATCTACCAAAAACCACACATTTTGCAACAAGACTCAGTGGCAGGTAACCTGCACCAGTTTAAGGTAACTTTCTACTCAAAAAGATACTTGGATAAGTTTTGCTATGTGTGGGCACTGTAGCCCTAGTTTGGTTTATTTCCTTTTGTGGCCAATTGCCACATGTTAGTTGTCACAAGGCTCGCTTGAACTTAACAGATTTCCTCACCTCTTCCAGAAATTTGGTCCCATTTTAGACTTTGTTGTGGATGATGATCCAGGTTGATTTGAATATCAAAACGATAAATATCACATGAGTCCCAGGTTTCAATGGTGAGCTCATCACATTAAGCTTAATTTGAATAAAGAAATAAACCTCTGGCCTTCATTTTTCACATGAAAGGTGGGCATGGTGAGGGTTCATTTTAACACCATTGTTGAAAAAGAAAATACTTTGCTGCAAATGATTATGCTATCGTTATTATTTTAAGAAGGTTTCATAGCCCCATATGCTAGTAGATGCCAATAACATTGTGGCTAGTCAGTGTATGTATGACAACTGAGAAGTTTTCAGAAAATAAAACATTCATTACAGGTCTACTCTGATTTCCCCTTATAGCGTTTCGTATAGTATGCAATCATATTTTGTTTTATATCTCTGTATAGTTGTTTTGGAGAACATGACAGACAGCCTCTCACCATCTCCAAGCCTGAACCATGTGGAGTTATATTTGACCTGCATGTTACCGAGGAAAAAAATGGAGAAATTCTGGTAGTCAGGAGGGGGGTTAATTGTGTGCCTGTGCCTACAGTGTCCCGATCCATTCATGTTTCATGTGCAAGGAAATATACATTGTTTGGATGAGAAAATAGTAAATACAGAACTTTGAAACAGATCAAAAATCTTTTTTTTTTTTTTATCATGCAGAGACCGATCTTTTTTTGTCAAGATGGTCAGAAAGTTGTTCTTGAAATATTTTTAAAATCCTAGCAAAGTTCGTTAGAATTTTTTTCTCTCAGAAAATTAGTATAATAATGATTTAAAAAAAGCATGATTTTATGAACATCTTTCAGAAACCTGTTATGGCTATGAATTAAAATAAATATAATTAATTTCTAAAGAGTATTCTTTTTTTCAAGTATTGTGTTTCAGTTGTTTGAGAGTCACAACTTGAGGCTAGATGATGCCTACACAAAGTTCAACCTAGTTAGTTTTAGGTAATCTGTTCAATTCTACATTCAAAAAATTGGCAACTCATTGAGAATAAAGCTAAATAATACCAGGATAAAGTGAAATACTAGTTGGTCATTTTAATTTTGTTCCATACTGTTGGAACAAATTTTGTCACCTATACATATATATTAGCTTTTTTACATGAATTATGTAACTGTCTAAACTCCATCTTAAAAAAAATAAAGTTTTACTGCATGTTATTCCTAAATTTATGGCCCTCTTTCCTTACACTCCTGCTCATAGAGGTTGATGGGCTTTTGTGGTCAGAGCATAACTGCAGTAGTTTTATACTTATGTCATCATATATTTCATCATATTTTTTAATATGCTCTCATTTCTGTAGTTATGTCTGTATACTAAGTAGTTATAATCAAAAATGAAAACAACTTTTACAATGGAGGATACACACACACACATTTATATATATATATATATATATATATATATATATATATATATATATATATATATATATATATATATACACATACACATACATACAGTACACATACAGTCTACTGAGTTGTACAGAAAAGGAAGTGGAGGAAGGCGTTACCTGCCTATCAGGTGACAATACACACCCTTGACCACAACACACACAAATATGAAAAACATGCTGTCAAAAGCCCAAATAGGAAACTCAATTCACACACAGAGAGTGACAAATAAAGATGTAGGCATGTCTTTACAAATACATCACTATCAACTCTGACCAACAATACTCACCATACAGCATCCCTTCTCTGCAGACACACATACAATCTCCCTGCCTTAAAGCTACAGCGTATGTACAAAGTACAGGCAGGACGGTAAAGGGAAAGAGACACGCTCTGTCACACACACACACACACACGCACACACAATGTCTTTTTCCTGCCTCCTTCTCAATCCATCTGCTTCACGTTTGCATTTCATGCCTGCCGGCATTTTTTTGAAGTGGCAATACTTTGATGCAGACTGAGGGATACATTATCATTATTTCAATTTCCATGCTGAGGTGTTTTGTGTCCGCATGTGTGTGTGTGAGAGACAGAAAGAGAGGCACAGATAGGAAGACAGAGAGGAGTACCAATATGCTCTGTGGCGATGCTGTCTTCATAGTCTTGTGCTTGCGTGAAAATAAGAAATTGAAGGATAAAGGCGGAAAACAATGAGAGTAGAGGGAGGTGTGAGGAAGAGAGATAGAGAGGAGGACTAGCATGCAGAGAAAGGAAGAAGAAGAAAAGGACAGAGATAGGTGAGCAAAGGAAGAGGCATGAGAGAGATAAAGGAAGCAGCAGAGAGTGCACTGCATTTTGACATAGCTATCTAAAGCATAAGCCTCTCCTGAAGCTATATGCTTTGTGCAAGGCTCCTCTCCTTCTATTTCATACTCTCTCTACCCACACCCTTCTTGAGCTATGGTTGTGGTCATGTTCCAGGGCAAGAACATGTTGGCTGGACCGAATATTGTAAGGTCTTGACTTTACTGTGTAGTGCCTTGAAATAACGTATTTTATGATTTGGCGTTATATAAATAAACTTGAATTTGATGGAACCAAAGCCATTAGAATGTAAAAGACGGCAATGTGATCCACACGGTAGATTTGTATTTGTGTCCTCTGACAGTAAAACCCATGTTTATTACTACTGATATTGTGAATCTTTAGTTTTAAAACAATATTCTTCATTTTTTATCATTTACAATGAGCTGTCACTTGATTATCACTTTATCCTGCTATAAAAAAAATCAATAATATAATTGGAATGAGGTATAGGTTTTAGTCCTTGTTCTTAACTCCTAACCATAATGTGAAATATGACAAGCTTGGTGTCGAGCTATCGGTAGCTTGTCAATATTTGGTCTTGGGTTACAGCGGTATACTGCCTTACCAGTGGTAAATGTACATGGTTATGATAACTGTCATTTTTTATATCATGGTATACTGATTTTAAGGTATCAAAGGACAGATAGCTAGTTTGCAAAAAATGTGGATGCAAAGTGGTTGCCAAAGGAGAAAATGCATCAGACATGTTTGTCCATCTTTGAGAATGCCATCCCTCTGTGCAGATCAAAGTATATGTCCCATTTATTAATTTAATCCCTGACAAAAAAACATATAAATGTGCGAACATTAATAAGAATTTTCAATATCTTGGTTCCGGGCTACATCTGTGTTGTATGTTCGTTTGGAAACCTCTGACTTACAAAGAGACACACACTTACCCTGATTTGACCCCATAAAGAAACAAATGCGATGTTTTTCTCAGTTTGAGTTGTTGAAATAAGTGAGCGTGTATGTGAGAGTTAAAGATATAGACAGGATCAATTTTACTGTGCTGTTGTGAACAGAGAGTAAAATAGCAACTATTTTTATAATCATTCAAAGCACCTGCAATGGCATTTCTCAGTATTTACATAATTTTAACAAACAAAACAATCAATTAGTGGAGAAAATAATCAGCAGATGAATCCATACAGAAAATAATCATTAGTTGCAATCAGATACAAGTTAGTTCAAAAGAGCTCCACCTCAACCAACTGCAACAGTAAAATCTTTTACATTAATGAATGAGTAATAATAATCTAATGATATAATATTTAATAGTATAACAGTCAAATTAGATTTTTTTCTGCATTACGTGTGTTTACTTTTAATACTTTAAACACATTTTCATGATGATACTGATAGTAAGTGCTTTTACTAACTAATTTATACTTCTTTCAAGGCTGGTGCTAACATGCGCACTAACACACTTTAGCTAAAGAAATTCTCCTGTTTTCTTTCATTTCAGTCATTTGCATGACTGATAATAATAATAGTGAAATACTGTATACTGTGATACCGGGAAACAATGACACTGTGACATTTCATTGCAACCAATGTTTGTTCTTGAGCCAACCACCAGTATTGTCTGCCACTTTTATAGATCTTGTGTGAAAAATAAAAAATATAGCAATACGCAGGCACAAATGATTAATCAATGAGTGAGCTCCATTGTTACAATGTTCTTGGGTAACATGCTCTCAGCAACTGATACATCTCACACCTCTATCTTTCTTTCTTCCATTTTAATCTCTCTGCATTCCCTCTTTCCCTCTCTATGTCTATCCTTGCCTGTACAATAATACAAGGGAGAGCTGCTGCAAGCACAATATCTTAAATCTGACTCAGTGGTGGACTCATTTCAGATGGAGAAACAGAGATATTTAGTCAGCTCCAAAAGCTTGGAAGAATCATAAGGCTACCTAGCAGTTGGGTTCAGGATTTAATTCTGTTTTCTTGATGACACATTGAGATGCCTTTTAAGAAACTGTTAGCAGCAGCTATATTTTTCTTGTAGTCTTGGTGTAATCTCGAGTCTTTCTTCTTAATTAGAGGTATATCTGATTTTCAATGTAGTTATATAAATGGTATACAGGTTTACAAAATAAATCCAGGTATACCAGTAAATACATCATAATTACGAATAGGTTTGAAGTTTTGAAAGAGGTACCCAGTCCAAAATGAAAAAGGTTAATCTTCTGAAGAATAAGTATGGTTACCACAAATTTCATGGTAAACTGCCCATGATAAACCCTAGGCCTTACCCTAACTCAAACCCAAAATAATAATAATAATAATAATAATAATAATAATAATAATAACAATAATAATAATAATAATAATAATAATAATAATAACAATTATTATTATTATTATTATTATTATTATTATTATTATTATTATTATTAAATGTTACTGTATCTCAGAAACCCTCAGATATGGCACATAAACATGCCCTCTACGCACGCAACAAAATTCACATCAACTAATTTAAACTGACCTGGTACAATTTTTTTTCTTTTCTCCTGGATCCTAAGGATGATTTTTACATCATAAGGTCATTTTTACAAGAACTTGGCTTGGTTTAAGTTGTGGTTTGACTGTATTTGGCGTACACCAAAATTGAAGGCTGTCACTTTACTCAAAACTCCTAAATTGTTACCAAAATTGAGTCACAGATCCACAGAAATCCAGAGCAGAACATTGTTTTAGCTTAATATGTAGTATACAAACAGCATGTGCTAACTTGGCAAAATACGAGAAACTTCATATAAATCTCAGAAAATATTCTTTGCTGGTGACAATTGTGTGATTTTTTTCTTTCAGCTTATCATCTTTAAAGCTGATATTTTGCTGCATGTTTAAAAAAAACACTGCATATTTCTCATTGGAATCTTTTGTATTTAATGTGCAGGTTGCAGAGACTATGAAGCAGACGGTCTCATGTTCAAATCTAGGGGGACCTGTATCCTAATATAGTGCAGTGATGAGAAGAGTGAATGCATTTAATAATATTTTTGTTGCTGCCTGCAAAAATGGTTGGATAGGTTGAGAGTGAAAGGAACACAAATGCACACACACTTCAAAACTTATTCTGGCACTGCTAGCTGTAGATTTTTTACATTATGCCATTATTTCTTTTTATTTACTAGTAAATTATATCATATTTGTTTTAGTAGAAGCATAGTTGCCGCCTGGATTGCCATAAGGTCATGGCAACATTTTTTAAGTCCACAAATTGCTATATTCATGTTCTGTGCAGACTTTGGTGTTCTAAGTTCCTCTCTGTCTGTGCCCAACTCCATTTGGCTAGATTACTGTCAGATCCACTTTTCATGTATTTCATGTATTAAAATCTGTATTAGGGCACAGGGTACTGCACAAGAGCCTTAAAATCATACACAATGTTTTCTAAGCCAATTTTCAATGCTGTATTTATTTCTGATACAATTTTCTGATTTCCCATGACCCCTTCCTGACTGGTTCTTGTTCCCCCTAGCGCCACCTCATTTAAAAAACTCTGGAATCACCCCTGAGCTAAAAAACTATTTCAGTAAAGTTAGGGGAAGGTGATGGTTGAGGTTAAACAAAAAACTAAAAATGTCCTGTTTCATGCTTCAGGTCACCATTGACTTTCAGTATATATGACCAAAACCCTTTTCTAACCTTACTCAAGTGCTTTGAGTCACTCAAACATATTGACGTAAACCTTAATTATGCTTTACCTTAATTATGTTGTAGGAAAAACATTTAAATAAGCTCCAGTATTAATATTTTGCCACTTTAGAAGAAATTCCTTAAAACTATTTCCACCTTGTGTTGCTAAAAAATGTAATTTGGGCAGCATTACTTTTCCTTTTTAAATGTATTTACTGTTTGTAATTAGTGGAGTATGAATGTATTTTAGGAGACAGGTTCACACTGTCATACTTCATTTGAAAGATGGAGAAATTGTCAATAGTCCCTCAAGTGTGGTGTGAGCACTTTCTAAATGAATCAGATGATTAGGCAATGTGAAGAATTATGTATCAGCAAGCTTTTGCTCTGGCCAGAGACAAAGCCAGACTCACCAGTGAGAAACATGCAGTGCTGTCAGTGCTGTTTGAAGGTGGTTAAACATTATCATGAGACAAACTAACAACAATGGCAGAAAAATAAGTAATTAATTTGTACTTTCCCTTTAAAAGTACCCAATCCTCATATAACTTATACAACTTTTGTCCGACTTACCATGACATAAACTTTTTAATTACTGCCATCCTAAATTGCTTTTAGAAGGGTTCAACCTTTACTACAATTCTGAACAGGGGGTTGTTATTTAATCTGAACGCTTAGATTCAATAAAAGGAGCCAGGATGAGCCCCATGCTCCTCAAGCTCTGTCTTACCAGGGTTGAAACTAATGATAGCCATAAAATGCCACCATGCTCAACCTTACATTACTCCCCCCAGGTCACAATCATCCATACAGAATTCATTAGAGTAAATATGACCCAACCTAGTGTGTGTGCATGTGTGTGTGCTGGAGAGAGGGAAATCATGCAGGGTCTTGATGTGACACTTGATGTGACTGTTCAAAAAGAAATTCAGAGACCAACCAAAGCCTGTTTTTGTTTTTTACCCCCAATCAAAATTCACTTCAGGTCTTCTTCCAGTAATTCCAGTGATACACACAGACTGTCAAATACTCTTTTAGCACAGAAACTATGAGGAGAGAGACGACCGTTTGCTTCAGTGGGTTGATTTGAACAAAAGGTGGTGGAGATTGGCTCCACACACCATCATGCTTCTTGATAATATACTGCCACACTGTTTATGTGCTGTTTAAACATACTGCAGATCTGCCCTAAAGGATTCTGGACACCATCGGGACTGAGGAATCTGAGATTAAGGATCTAAGAATGGCTCTAGCTGGGAAATTCATTCAGCAATTCATTTTCTCCCTTTCATCACTGCAAGTTACAATCCATGTATTTTTAACAACATTATTACCAAAACTATTGTCAACAATTAGACATCATAGCTTTTACAAAAAATAAGAGGTATGTAATGCAAAGAATAAAAATACAACAGAAATGCAACACATTACACAAAAAACAAGAGAGAACTACAGTGGCACTCAGTAAAGCGCAGACCTCTGCCAAGGCCAATGTCAAACAATATACCAGAATTTCCAGAAAAAAATTCAAAGTAAATGATCCAAATCTGTTCCAAAATTTAATGGGTTCTCCCACGTCGCATGCTCCATCCCTCCACCGAGTTGTGTGAAAATTGGTTTGGTATATTTTGTGTAAATAAGCAAACAAAAGAACCAACAGAGGTGTGTGAAAGTATGACCTCCTTTTTACAGAGCTAAAAAATAATTGGTAACATGTAACATCTGGCAATATATTGTCAATTGCACTCAACCTTCTCTTAAAAGGCACCTCTTTCTTTAATCTTAATTATATATTTCATTTAAAATACATACAAAAATATGAGATATATCACCTGATCATTCTTTCCAAAAACGTCAATGAGAATTACAGAATACCATTGTTAAGAATAGGAGTATTATATATTGTATGTCTTTCTTACAAAATGTCTAGCAATAATCAGGACTGGTTAATCTGCCGACCAACCAGTGACTTTATATATTTAACCAGGATAGTTGACTCAGTATGGATACTTCTCACGAGGGAGTCTTGGAGTACATACAATAAAAACAAACAATTCAACAATTGCAACATATAAAACACTGGTGACAGTCTATTAAAGGTCAAGTGTAATAGTGACAATTTTAAAAAAATGTGTCAGGCTGCAAATGTAGAGCCCACCACATGAAAGCCCCCGCGACAATTGTCTAAACAGTTATTTCAGGTGCAGAGGTCAATGTGGGCACAGATTTAAAGACAACTAATAGTAGAGTCATTCTATAATTCTGTTACTTATGCTGTCAATACCAGCATTTCAAGTCAGGTAATTTTTATGTGTACAGTCCAAAATCACAGAGGCCTTAACATTTGACTCTGATAAGGAAAGACTTCACGAAATACAACTTTTAATGTTTTGGATGGAAAGCAATAGCTGTTGTACATTCACAGTAGACAGAAGAAGCAACTGTAGAATTACAATATGAAGAAGAATGACAATATTAAATAAATAAAGCACAAACATACAAATATAAGTAAATATGAATTAGTTTCCTTAAAATCACATCTCGGGAGACAAGTGATGATAAAGATAGAAGGAAATGAGAAGGATAAACTAAGATTCCACGATGATCTTGAATTAAGTCACCCTCAGTGAAGTAGACACCATATTGCTGCATTACCTTACTGTCGTCTACCAGGATGCAAAATATCATGATCAGAAGAAAGAATTGCAATAAAAACTACTAAAGAGTAGATAGACCATAAGTACCCAGAAGAATAAGGGTTCAGTTTTGAAAGAAATATTAGCCCTCTTAAGCCATGTCTATCAGAAACTACATAGACTAGATATTTCAATTTCTTCCTGCATGTTTGCTTATTTGAACAAAATTCAATGTCTCTTATGTGTTTCTGAATAATTACAAAATGAATATTCACATAAATGTTTAATGCTTGTTTTTTGTAATTAATTTCACTTTTCTGTAGAAATATAATATTTAGATTCATTCAATACTTCACAGTTGCCTTTTCTGTCTTAAACACACACACATACTTGGTCATTCTTGCCACAGCATTGGTGGGGAACAGCTGCAGCATGACAAGATCAGTACTAAAGAAAAAGAAGGACACCCATAGGTGCTGGTTAGGTACTGCAAATAATACTCACTTACTCCATCAATATGAACACACAGGTGGTGACCAGATCAGACAAATAAGACAAAGAACATAAGTTAGGCGTGAAAATGATCCCTCTTTTTAATATGCTCAGAGATCCTTCAAAGCTACCACTTCACTAATACACTGCAAAATATATTACGCTTTGAATAGCTAAGATTTGTATTTCTCCTGGTCAGTGACCAAAACAGAATTATACACAGACCCACAGGCACACATACTGCCTTGACGGAGTGACAGATTGGCAGTGAGAGAGTAGGATAGTCCTTTTGTGTTTGTTTGCCCCTCTATATCAAGCCATGTCAAACATGCCCTTACAGGAGTGACAAAGGACCTGTCTGTCCATATGTTTCACCATGATAGCATACAATGTATTGCAGTAGGCTTGTGGCATCTCTTGTTCTCCCTCCCTCTCTGTCTTCTCTCTCTCTAACACACACACAGGCACACACCTCGGATGTAAACTCTTTGTCCAGCATTACTAGCCAAAATGTTCCCCTATTATAACACAAGCCTGACTCGCCTGATTCCCCACTACATTATAAGTGTTAATTAATCCCAGCCAAACACATTGCATTCATAAATGGGGTCTATGTGTAATGCAGGCTGCCAAATACAAGTAGATGCAGATTGAAATTCTGCTTTTTGGTCTTCTTTTCCATGGTGGGTGAGGGAGAATTATACGGCAACAATGCTGTTGAAAATGTTCAACTTGTTGGGTTGTAGGTAGAGGTCATTGTTTGAATGCTATGCACTACGTGTGTTAACCCCCTCGGCAGTGTTAGCTGTATAATGCATTCTCTCGCTCTTTAACCAATTGCACTTGTTACAGAGTCATGGGAATTACACACAGGCTAAGTTATGACTCAGCAAGTTATTAGATTGAAATTCAAATGTATTTTCCCACCATGTTTTTCTCATTTAAGACAACTGTTCTGCAACAGCTCTAATACTACATAATAAAATGCAAACAAGTCTGGTAATGTGTCTTTCAGCTTTCATTTATTGTGAGGCTAGATAAATGTAAGATCAATTGTATGAATAAAATGAATACTAAAGGGAAGACACTCCCCCCCTCCCCCCGGAATGATTTTAACAGCATGGATACTAATTGCTGATTGATAATAATGGTCTTATATGAATGTCTTCAAAGTGTTGCTTGTACTACTTGTTTGTTCACAGTCCACAGATATAGCACAAAGATAGACGGTTTGTTTTAATGTAAGTGACTATTAGTTTAATGAATTCTTTTTCATTAGTTAATCATATTGTAAAACTGTATAGGCCTTCATACTCCTATGCATAGTTTAGAATGTACAAGTCTAGTCACTTTTCTACCAACTCTTATTCTCTATGATGCATCATTTACATACAGTATTTATTGTTGGAGACATCTCCACTGGTTGTCTACGGAAACACTCTGATCATGTGTCATATTTCTTAGCAGGATCTTTGAGAAGTCCAAGCTCTATTTCCATCTAAAACCTTAAACTTCCAGAGAAGCCACTCAATATGTTGTCTTGATCCTATATTGATGCTTATTGTATTACCGTATCTTTGAACAGTATAATAATGACATGTAAATTTCAGTACAACTGAAACCATCTGCAAACATAATTCTTAATAAAAGTTTAACTGATTTTGTAAATATCTTAAATATTTTCATTATTTTCCTTTATAGTCTTGACATGTCTATACTATGATGGAAATTATTAAAAGGAACTTATGAATTTGCAGTTGTAGCTAAATCTGTCAACCTGTTTACAACCTGGATGAATCTTGCTGTTTTTTGCTTAAATGGCGCTATTTCAAGTGTATTCCAAGATTTCAACAAAAACTAATATTACAACGTTAGCATAATCACCAGAAATGATGGCCAGAAACATTATAGTAGAACCCAATTTGTAATAAACTTTAGCTTATTCTCAATTTGTAGTAAATTATATTATTCAGAAATTATCAGAAATTATCAGAAATTATGTTAATGTGAGCAAGCTAACATTAGCTAGCTAATTTGGCAGCTAGCAAAGTCAGTTTGTCCTTTTTCACTACAGGATCTTAATGAAACATAGCGTAACATGCAGCCACGTCTTTGGTCCCGTATTTATTTCTCCACCTGCTTTGTTGATGACTTTCTGGAGTTATATTTAGCGACTACCAATGAAGTAATGTTAAATGTAAGTTCTGTGTAGGCCACTTTTAATTGTGCTAGCTCTAGATTGATTTTGACTGGTAAAGCAGATGTATCGTCACATTTGAGAAAGTGGGACTACAATAAGCACAACAGTTAATACCATGTTATCACTCCATTTATATTATATAAAATAATATTTATATTAGCAACAAACACTTAAAAAAGAAGAACAATGGAGAACTGTTGCTGGAAAAACAAAAGAAGTAGTAATTCATTTGTAGCCAATCTGGGGACAGGAGAGCGTTCAGAGGGCACTGGCATGATTGGTCATAAAAAGTGGACCAGGACATTTCTGACAGAAATGGGGATACCTCATATAGCCACAGTGCAGAGAGAGTGTTGAAAGCTGAAACAAGATTATGAAATGAACAAAGGCTCACAATGCATGCAATGGGAAAAACTGAATAACTATGAAGTCATTTATGAACTGGATGTCTTTTTGGGACAACAACTTGCTTCTACTTATACCAGCAGTGCTCTGGATTCAGGGTAGATATGAAGGAAGATCCCACTATAGCCTTTTTAATACATAACCCTTACCCTAACCCATAGATCTAAAATATCCAAATTTGTAAAGTACAGTAGAAACATGAAGCAGAACACACTGCTAAAATCATAATGAAGTTCTTAAGAGATTTCCATGACCCTAAGAGGTCAGCTTGTGGGAAGCTAAAAGGAGTGGAAGTGGACAAGGGCTAAAAATTAGGCATCATGCTAACATTTGGAAGATGGGCACTTTTTTTGCTTATTTGTGCCTTGTACAGGTACGAAAAGTTATATTTTACCATCAGTCCAACAGCTGATTTTTTTTTTTTAAGCCAAAATTTGATATCAAAGTTAGTAAGAGGGGACTCCAGACTAGCGATAGTGAGACAATCTGCATTGCAGTTCCATGTCATTTTTTTTTGCACGAAATGTTTTTAAGCTCTGTCACTCTAAGGAAAGGAAAGAAGTGTTGTCAACAGCTTGAAGGATGTGGGAGTTTATTGAGATGGAAAATGGCTGCTGCTTAGTGTCCTGGGCTAAGTAAATGATATAAAAGCCAATCTCAGTGTCTTAATGGCCTTCATTCTTCTCCGAGGGGGTGGAGGTAATTATAAAGTTCATTAATGTAATGAGATAGGCAGCATTTGAGAGAGAGCCATCAGTAACTGGACTGAGACACAGCAATACAACTGTTGATCGAATCATTTGAACACGATGTGATTGAGGTTAGCACAAGTTCTGTTGATGTCATTTGATTCTGAAATACTTTCACTGCTGACATGATGGATGGCCATTTAATCTGACTACTAATATTTTAAAATTCCTTTAGCTTACTATACTTGATTTTGATTATCACTGTCATCCTGCATCTCGGCTGATTTTGACAGAACTAGATCCAAATGCCTTTTGTATTGTATCATATATATAGCCCTCACTAATAAGAAGAGATATGTATTTATATGTATTTCTAGTTTTGTTGTGTATGTTAAATTATATGCCAAGATTTTCTACTGTAAAAAAATTAGACACATTCATTTTCAAGGTCTTAAACTGTAAGCAAACAGTTTTCCCAACATCCAACATTCCCAAACTAGCAAAACCATTTCTTTTTACCCTCTTTTTTGTATTAATATGCAGCACTGCATTTTTGCCATCACATTCAGACATTAAGAGAAGTCAAACAATCAATGAAGCAATCAAAACAAGTTAGAACCATGTAACTCTACTGTACCAAAAAAACATAAGGCATATATTAATCTAAAAGTTTTTTGCCTGCTGCAATTTTCAAGGAAGGAATATATTTTTCAAAATTATTGATTAAGAACAAGCTATGTCATAATTAATTGACATTTTTAGACCATAGTATCATTAATATCATTCTCATATCATCAGTCTGACTACAACATTTTTTTTTTTATCATTTTATGTTATCATTATATGTTGAATGCAACCTGTTTTACTCTTCAACTTCCTAATATCAGTCCCAAAAAGAGTTCTTATACACGCCATTAGCAACAACTGGATTGGTGTGGAACAGCAGAGTATAGTGAATTGTGGTATACACTTAGATCCAAATAAATATTATAATCAGTGTTTGAGGAACTCTAAATCAATTTTCATTTAGGTCTAGTGAGTTTTGGCAGTATTTTGAGTTGGGACACACTTGCTCGCTAACAGTCGCCATGTGAATGCACACTTAAGTTCTCAAGGCTGCAAATATATATTTATATAATGTATTGGGATGGACCCTATATCACATAAATGACTGGGACCAATAAAAAGCCAATAAAGAATGTATACTACATAATAGGATGAAGACATTAACTACATTATTTGTCCGACGAATAATTTACTCAGTCTTATTTACCAGCTTTTTCTGGTTTTCATAAGCAAACAGTGTTCTCAAGCAAATCCCTTCCTTGCAAACTTTTCGTTTACAAGGAGTACATTTATATTCACACAAGCATCCTTGTGATTAGGTTTTTGTTTTCTTGTCATGCATGTAAATGTCATACCATTGTTTTGGAAACCTGGAAAAAGCCTTATCCCAGTTTTGAGAAACCCAAAATTGCTAGCTGGAGTACTACAGTAAAAACTGAGATACTGTGGAATCAAAACACATAATCCAAATTATTCTCTGCCATTTTTACATGTGCAACATCGCTCAGACCACAGTTTTTTAACTGCTCTAGTTTTCATTTCGTTTTTAATGAAACATCACAACTTTAAAAATGAAACATGATTTTTGTCTTACTTTACCACTGGTACTTAAAACTTCATTGTCTGTTTGAGGAGAACATCCTGTTGGTAAACTCTGGAACACCAAACTTTAAAGAATATACTGGGAATGCTGAAATGCAGCATTATTTTTTAACCTCATTAAACTGAATTAACTCAATTCAGCTGTTAACTAAACTACATTTACTTTAGATGAATAAAACAGTTCTTAAATAAATTGTTGATAAATTGTGAAAACTGAATAACTCTGTAAAACTAACAGTTAAATGAAAATCATTTCAACCATAGGTCCGTTGTTGTGCTTTGAGACAACTGACATTTAGTCAGTCAGTTGTGCAAACACTCTAAAAACATTCATTATAATGTTAGAAGTCAGTGTGTTGGGTAACTCATTGATTTATACACTAGAAACAGATTTCACAGACATTTTGTGTTCAGGTAGGTGTCATTTTTAGACTATGCTAACAGCCAGAAATCTCAACCGGGAAATCTTCATCATGTTTCCTCCATAAAAAAGGCCTTAACTATGTCATACATTCAACTTTAGATTTGTCTTTTTAAGGCCACAACATCAACACAAAGTACAATGCTGCATTTCACCAATATCCTACTGAAACATTACCCTATTTTTGCATTTTTTAATTTCTTTTAATAGCAACAAATGCTCTGTTTTATCAACAAACTGCTATCTATGTGAACTGTGTCAAAAGTTTTAAGAAAAGTTTTACTTTGAAGCTTAAGTGAAAAAAAGGATC
Organism: Istiophorus platypterus; assembly: GCA_016859345.1. NCBI lineage: Eukaryota > Metazoa > Chordata > Actinopteri > Istiophoriformes > Istiophoridae > Istiophorus > Istiophorus platypterus. The sequence goes on from CM029116.1 coordinate 26,384,493, forward strand.
ACTACAATAAGAAGATAGATTCAAGTGGATCTCTCTCTCTCTGTCTCTGTAAAAAGAACATAAAGCTGAAATAATTGTTCATTTTGACTCTGACTCAGCCAGTATAAAATATGCCCGATTTCCACTGTGAATTATACCAGATTCTGCCAGCTGATTTATCGAATAGGAGGGCTACACTTGTAATAAAGCAGAAGAAATTATTGCCTGGTGCTAATATTGGAGATTTGATTGAAACGGATACAGGGGCCATTGAAAATTGGACAGTAAATCACTATGTTCCAGCTGGACTTGCTATTCTGAGAAACCTGCACAGATATTGACAGATAATGTTTTGGGGTTTTTGGGGGTTTTTTTGTTTTTTTTATTTTATGTTTTTTTGCTTTGATTGGTCATTGCAGAAACCTTATTTTCATTCGCATTCCTATAAGCAATATAACCAAGATAGTGTTTTGAACAAGTCAACACCATTGCAAGTGTTTTGTATCAGTGTCCTTTTCTGGACATGGGTAAGTAGGCACACATCGCATGTCCATAAACCAAGGGCCCATTACCAAATTATTCATTGTGTAAGAGGATTTACTTTTTGTGAGAGAGCTGACAACAAACAAAATTTGACTACAAATTTCAGCTCTTTAAAATAGTTAGATAAAGAAGTGAATTTTAATCACATGAGGGAGAGTAGACCAAGGCTAGCTATTTCCCCCTTTTCCAGTCTTTATGCAAAACTAAGCCAAGTTAGCTGTAGCTGGCTGCAGCTTCATATTTATCATGCAAGCAAAGCAAAAAGCATATTTTCCAAAATGTCGAACTGTTCCTTTTGGACCAATACTGCTATTTTTTTGCTTAAAGAACTTTAAGCCACCATTACATGTCATGGGCATGAAAGTTTTTTCTTATGTGGCAAACTAATTACAAATCCAAGTCCACTTAAGAGACCAAAATGTAGGAAGATAAAATTTTACAGAAAAACTAAAATGACCAGCCAAGATGAATATATATTTCTATGTATCTGTAGAGCCTACTGGGCAGACTGGAGACTGGAGACTGGGGACCAGAGACAGTTAAGCTGGAAGACTTGGGTTGGCAGCTGTTTAACCAAGAACAACAAAAAAGCCAAGACCAGAATACACAGACATAGAGTGCCTGGTGGATGATGACCAGAAAGCAAGTCAGAGCCTGGACGATGGTGACACCACTCTAATTGGCAGCAGCAGAGCCCATGAAACAGGAACCGAGGGGGGGGGGCTTTCTATAAAAGCTGGAAAAGAGAAGGCTGTGGGGACCAGTCAGCGGAAACTAGGATAGCCCCTAAAAATGGTCACACAAGTCTCAAGGAAAGGTTTTTGGGGGCAGGATTAAGCGGGGGGCTAGCAAATGCAGTTGCAGGATCATGCAAAGGGGTAGTCAACCTCAGGGCAGGATCAGGTAGTAGCCTAAACAACTAGGAGGCAGGCTGGAAGATAGGAGACCAAAGGCCAGCTGAGTAGGATACAGGCTGTCTCGACAAACAGGAATGGGAGAACTCAAACTCTGTGGTTGCACAGACCAAAATTTTAGCCCAGGCAGGATTTTTCATCAATTACAGTTTGAATGACACAAGCCTGATAGCCAGTGAAAAAGGAGCGTCCCTGAATGTTTTTTTACAGTGGGTGGTAAGACACTCCAAAGCACAAGTCAGATAATAAAGTTCCTCCTCAAAAAATGTATCTGCTGGATCCGTCTTTTGACCAGATCATACTATCACAATAGATACAACCAGGGAGGCAGGCAGGTTCAGTTAAGTGGCTTTAATTGTGAAACTGATCATGAATACAAAAATAATACTTACAGGCAGGCAGATTAGACTCTCTGGAAAAAAAATCTCTGATCATCCGCTTCAGTTGTAGTCCGTGGTCTTCCAAGCGTTTTGGTGTTGGTGAGCTCACCAGTGTATTCCTTCTTTTTAAGAATGTACACATAGTTGATTTGGTCATTCCTAAAGTTTCTGCCATTTGTGACGATGCAACTGAAGGATGGCCTCCTTCATTTGCATTGACACCTCTTTGGAGCGCATATAAAAGATCCCATGAACAGCTACCAAATGCAAAGTCAAAACGTGGAATGAACTCCGGACCTTTATTTCTGCTTAATAACAAGAGAACAGGCCAAACCTGGTCATGAAACTCTTTGTCAGTCTATTGTCAATTTACTTTGAGACCCTGAAAATGTGGTACCATGTATAAAAATGGCTGTAAATTGTAAATGGTAAATTCAATATTTTTATGAAACCCCTTTATATAAAACTGAAAGCCTACACTTCAATCACACCTTGATTTGTTCATTTCAAATCCATTGTGGTGGTGTGCAGAGGAAAATTTATAAATTATAACATTTTGTATTTATAATATGAATGCACCCTCCAGGTATTGCAATGTAGATTCATATTTACCATGTCAAAAAAATAGTTTTCAGTTGTCTGATGAAGATTGGAGGGAAGAAGGGGAGAGCAGAATGAGCATGCTGCTGTAGCATGGAGACTGTTAATTGCCCAAGACACTGACTGTGTCCTCCCTTTCCTTGACTCAACAGACTCTAGCCAATCAATGCTTAGTCTGGCTCATTATAGTGGAAACACCCATCCTTTTACTGTGCTTCATCATGATCAACAGCTTCAGTGAGGGTCAGCTGTCTGTTTGTTTGGCTACATAAGGGAACCCAAATGGTTTATAACACAGATTTATGAACATGATTGCAAGAAATATAAATAGAGCTTTTTATTGCCTTAATGTCAGTGCAAAATTCTAATGAATGTTTATAAATGCATTTTAATTTCTGAAAATTATATTTTATGAGTAACACTGTAATGTAACAGTAGGCATTATTTGTTCATATAAGCATGTTCACAAGGAATCATGGATGCATAATAATTCATCAGCACCACTGATGGAATATATTAACCATCAGTATGGGTTGAAACATAAAAATCAAACCATGAACCAGAATTTGGAGTTGTTTTTCAATGTTTCCCCTGGTCTCCCTTTAAATTACCTAAGATTCCTCAGTTCCTGCCTTCAGCAATTTAAGCATTTGGGAAATGCTTTTTGAGAAACAAAAACCTTTAGGAAGTACAATTCCTTTTTCTTGTAATTTGCCAAAAGAAATGCAGTCCAATTTCCCCCATTTCTCAAATCAAACTTATTTTGGGATTACAGATGTGAAAGACTGTTATGTACTGTATTCAGAAACAGTGTTTTTGGGTTCAATTTTTGAACATGCACATTTTAAAATATGAAGATATGAGCCAGTTGGATGACCTTGGATAACATATGTTTCAAAAATGAGTTAATTTTTTTTTAACTACGAAACATGAGGGAAGAATTGAAAAAAAACATCTGAGAATTGTGATGAATGAAATCAAGTTATAACATGAATAGGGACACTGATTAAAAAAGGAGGTAACTGAATGACACTTTAGTCTTCCCTTTGTGGATTTTACTCAGCTTTCAAACAGCCACTAGGAAGCAGCCACACTACCTAAAAATTATGATAATGGTTTAGTTAAGTCATTTTTGCACGAATTAGGAATTAAGTCACTGTCATCCCTGTAGTTTGTTTCCTGTGGTCAAGACACTGTTGCTGTTTCGCTCTGGTTCCGTTTGTTCAGACACTGGCTTTATTCCAATCACCCTATTGAAATGGAAAGCGTAGAACAGCAAAATGATTCTAACCTACATAAGTATTTGTTGCTTTTTAGTATTTGTAAGCTCATTGAAAAGTCAGTACTTTTGTCCGTTTTTGGATCCTGTAGGAATGATGACTCTGTTTCCAGTGATCTGACTGTTCAGTAGAGAGGCTATTGATATGCCTTGATCTAATCATCTAAAATTAACCTGCTCCAGAGCATGGTTAGGCCTGCAACATAGGTTACTATGGTGATCTGCCTCAGTTAAAAGTGAGCCAGCTTTGTTATACATACTTATCTATGACTGCCTGTCTCATAATCATTTTTTTCTGCATGCATTCATCCTAACACCAGAGAGGATAAAGACATTGAGTTAAGTAAAGTGATGCTTGGCTATCTAGAGACCTCCAGAGCTTTAATGGATTAGTTCATCAGTAAGTATTAGTTTTAGCATGAGCATGAACTGGACCAGAACTAAAAGGTAACAGTGGACCTTTTTTTTCTTAATTGATTACACGTGTAAAAGCTATCTACTTTTTTCATACAGTTCATTCTTCATAATTGTTATATTTTTTTCAATATTTTTCCAACAACAGCTACAATTTTACTCCATCATATTGTATTTGAAAATGTTTGTTTAATTCTTCTACTTATTGAAAAATGTCATAATTTTGATAATGGATAATGAAATTTTGTTAAAACACCATGGTTTTTGTCAAGTAGTTGAAAATATGAAAGCTCAAGATTACACGAGGCATCTTCAAATTTTTTGAATAGTAGCTCCTCCTTTAATGCCCTCTTCCTCCCTAAAAGCATTTTGTGTTAACAAGAAATGCATTCAGTAGAAGAAGCAATCACCCTTACTGAAATGGCTTTTTCAGCAGTTTGTTACATTGTGTACTGTAGGGCTCAATTGGAAAACATTCAGTCCACTTGTAGGTGTGTATACATTTAGTGTGTACATAATACCCCTTACATACATTGCATATTTGCCTTGTATATGTTGAGAGGCATTTTGTGTATTTATGTCATCTCCATCTTGATAAAATATATTGTTTATATATGTCTGCCTATCCAGGTCATTTGCATAAATGGAATATAATAATGAAAATACAACACTTTATAAAGCATTTTTATTGGAATATAGTATGTATGGCTTTCTATAGTCTCACTTCAGTAAGTATGCACTACATCTCTACATCACATCTGTATGAATATGTATATATCATACCACTACAAAACTTCCCAATCAGGAATAATCCTCTCGTTATGTAAATGCTGCAAATAGATACAAATTTAGCTTATTATTTTCTTTATTTAATTTTCTTCAGAATTCAGCTACATAAAAGGCTCATGACTGTCATTGTCATGTATGACATAGGTTCAGGTTTGCTACAAATATATGCATTTTTTTTCCCTCATGCAGACTCAGTTTGTGACAAGAGCAGCCTCTTTTGTCAACTTAAGAAGATACCACAAGGCAGAAGGAACTGCAAGACAGGCAGCATGAGGGTAGGGTTGAAGAAGACTCACTGTTCAAACACAGACACACACACATACATAGTGTGTGTGTATTTTCTGCATGGCAAAGGCTAGGGTTCCAAACTGTAAGAGGATTAGTGACTTGAAAAAGGTAGCCGTCATTTAATTGAAGGCTTACCAGCAGCCAGAAAAAGGCTAGCAGTCAAAGTGAAGGTATAACCCAGCCCAGAACATCCTGTTGAGACCACATTTGCCAACGTCCATGTGTTTCCTTATGCCTTCTTCTCAACCTCAGAGGCACGCATCATGTTTTATCACTGAGCTTCAGCTTCTTAAGAACGTTTACACATTTGGCAATTTTTAATCTCTTCAGCTCACTAAGAAAGGTGCCTTCAACTCATATTATTCAAATGCTGTGATCTTTTGAAACTGCTCAGGCCCTGAATCCCTCTTCCCTTTGCCTGGGAGGAAGCCAGGGCCATGTCGAGAGTTTATGATACATGAGGAGCTATAGCTGTCTGTAATACTTTTACTGGGATTGTCACTATTCAACTATACAAGCACAGCCTACTAGTAGGACGAGTCGTCACAGTCTGAGCATTTATCTTTACAATATGTTGACACTGGACCATGAGTTGAAGTAGATGTGTGGGTCAAATGTAGAGCATGAACCCACCAAACCTCAGATAATTATTTTATTTGTAACTGCAAAACAGTTTACAACCTTCTTGGACTGTCTTAATTTTCTGATTATCTTAATTAAAACTAAATATGAACACAGTATGCATGACCACTAACGCTTGTGTACTTTTACTACTGATATTATTGCTACTATTTTGGATCCAAAATCTGTCATGATATTACTTAGTAGAACTGTGAAATGTCGTACTATTATATAACATGAGGAAAAGAAGATTTATTCACACTGATCTTGCAGGAAAGACATTTATTGAATTGGTACATTATGACACAATTTGGCCAATATGAACCATATTCTTAGAATTATTTCTTTGTTCAAAGAATACCCCAGACATCTGTGGGGTAGCATTAGCTGTATCAGTTTTATGAGTCTATGGTTTGTCCCGTAGTGTGTGTCAGATGAGAACTGAAATCCTATTAAAAATCCATAAGTCCTATAGTTATTTATTTTGTGTTTTACACTAAGAGATCTTGGCTGCCTCCGCCATGAAGAGAAAAGTGGATTATGTCTTGAGTCATTCATTTTCTTCCCCCTTCATGTTTATTCCTAACAAATTAATCAAAATAAGGATGGTAATGAGAGAGGTGATTGCTCTCGCTCACACACATGAACAGAATCTTTTGAGCAAGGATGTAAAGTATATAAGTAAGATGAGACTTAGTCTCACCTTTTATGTGGAACATAGACCTTAAATCTAACAAAACACATACTGACAATCAGAATTTATTTTTTCTATGCTGCAACATTGTGAGCTCTGCAACTATTTTGGGTTATGCACTGCAGTAGCAAACACAAGTATTAAACATGAGCATGATGATCTTGATTGAAGCATTTAAGTCCCACTGTATAACTGAGATTCAGGACTCATTTCAACAATATTCCTAGGGGTAATAAAGGATGTATATTTCAGTGTGTCACTTTATGCTGCAGTGATCCACACTGCATTCTTAGCAGCATTTACCAAGTAAAATTCTAAACTACCCCTGCATATTTTAAGTAAAGCCTTGTAATAGAGAACAAAACATGTAGAAATACATTGTTAGAGTAGGATGAATTTGGTGTAATGACATCACTTAATTGTAACATCAATAAGCTCTTTAATGATATAATTAGTGATATTGGAATGTTTTTAAAAAAGTTGCAATTTGCATACAGTTTTGATAATTTGTCTTTCTACTCATTGCTTATTAGTTTAAGAGAGGATCCTGCAAATAATAGGAGGAGCCATGTTAACAGAGGATGGTTTTGTATTCTGCTGGATTTACTTGTTAGTTTCATAGAGCAGATGATGAAGACCAAAATTGTGGGCGAGCACCAGAAAATAGGCAACAAAATATAGGCAGCAAATAGGGTAAGAACATCCATAGCATGAATAGCACAAAGGGGGGCACACTGAGACATGGGCTATCCATACCACTTTTCCTTGACCTCGATGGAAACTGTCATGAGGTCAAGGAGAGATGTGAAAGAGAGTTCTTACCTTGTTGTTTATTGCAGGTTATGTGAATATGACAACCAAGTAAAAAATATTTTTTCATTACAGAGGCTGGAATTACAACAAAAAAGAAATGTAGCCTGCCAGTCACAAAAGTGAGACGATATGGTCATCACATGGAGAATGGTTGCTCATGCTCTCCCTCCTGTCCCCCAATATTTATCAACATGAATTCCAATAAGTGTGACTGTATGAAAATAATTGGTAATTTTTTGTAAAATAGGCATTACACGTTAGGCCTACAAACATACTACGAACAATTAAATATCATGGTTCTCAAATTTTAAACATGAAAATAAAAATATCATCCGTCAAAAAAGTCTCATATCCCTTTTTCAGCAAAGGGACCAAACCAGTATTTTTACTTGTACTACTTTAAATACAATTTGGTGCTAAAACTCTTTTACACATGACTATACTCATGATTACTTTTACCTATGATTTTCCATGCAGGACTTGTAACTGAGTATTTTTACATTGCTGCTACTTTTTTACTACTTAAGCAAAAGATCTGAATGCTTCTTCTACAACTAACTATATATATTTACTGCCTCTATTAAGGCAAAGATTCAGCATCTATGAGTGAAGTACAATTAATCAGTGACATTCCTATAGGCTGACAATACAACAATGCTCAAAATCAAGAGGTCTAACTAATATCAAGTGAGTAAAGGTTACAATATTAACTTTATTTTGTTAATTTTACAACAGCAGCATAACCTTCAAGGTTTGCCTGTGGGTATAACATTGTTGAAAGTTAATAAGTAACCACAACTTACATGGCAATCTGTGTCCCTTGTTAGATTGTTTGCTTTTGGTGAATGGCCATATGGTGCTATCCCATGGAATTGTGGGAAGGAATTATCTCCTTTCTCTTTGTAAATAGATTGCCAGTGTACTTTATGCTAAAGGAGATAAGATAGGAAACTTTGAAGCTTCTTTCCTTAGAGTATCAAGAATTCAACCTGTTCTTATCGTGGCTGCCACTTCACTCAGTTATGAACCTTCCCATGCAAAAATGACTATTTGACCACAGCCATGTGTAACAGTCTGGCCACTACGTGGGGGAAAAGGGCTTATATAAAAAAAAAAAAGAGTAGCAAAAATTTTTGATCTTCATTGTGCAGAATGATGTATGCATATGAGTCTAATAGACCATTTCAAATCATCTGTTGAAGTCACCAATTTTCACTGTGCTAAAATCTGACTTTAACAGGTATGCCAGTATGACTTGTGATATCACAGTTAGCTTGTAAGCCAATACTGGTCAAATAGGTAACTTACACAAGTGTGATGTGGAATGGTCTTCCAGCGATGTAGGAGACATTTTCTATTGATCAGTTTCACAGATTTTGTCTAAGTTAGAGTTCATTTCATCCTTTTGTATGTTATATGTTTCAAGTATTGATATGTATCTCTATATTATCCCTGCATCATGGTTCAGAGTTAGTATCTTGATTCTGAAAAAAGTACAAGATATTACAGTAATCAAAGGTGTTATCACACCATCCCTATTGATCCAAACCTACATGCCCATCAACACGCACAAACATGGAAGATTTGACTAAACCCTAGATCCAAATTGTTGGATGCAGTGGTATAACCCACAGCCAGGCACTTCAGTAATGAAAATTACAGTGTAGCTGTTATTATTTATGGCTCTACCAAATCACACAGCACTGGCTACCCTGCCAAAAGCACCTGGAAAGCTTGTTGAATGCAAGTCTGCACAATTTCCAAACCTGTAATTGTCATCATGATACCAGTGCTGTTTGGTATTAGTATTGATCACACACATATGATTGCTCATGGAAGCAGATTCAGCCAATAGGAATAGATGTGGGCCTGTGACCTTTAACATCAGATCATGAACTCTCATCACTTATATCCTGGAAGAAAAGAGACAATGTTTTATTCATCCACATTTTGGGAGAGTGATTTAGATGGGCAGATGAATGCTATGATTTACTGCCATTAACTCTTAAACACATACAATCTTGTGTGAGTTCGGTTTTTGGAGTGCTGTGTTTACAGCTGAGCAGATGGTGTGATTGCAGATACATTCGTGATGAAAATCAGGCAGTGGTGTCTTGTTTTAAAACAAGAGTTGTATCAGGTTTTAAGACCATAATGACAGAAGAATATCATAATTTGTATTGGCACTAAAGATATTTATTATGTGAAATTAATAAATATAATTTATTGTATGAAAGAAAATTAACAAATAATCGAGAATTTATGTGAATGGTTCCAGCAACTGTAAATATACTGTACATTTATTCTTTATTCATGTATAAGAAACACAAAGAGTACCTAACTGGTGGAGGAATGGGGCATGGACCAGGGAAGAACCCCTTAAATTTTCTCCCCATATTAATTTACCATGAATTTGATATTATTCCTCTGAAGTCTGATGTATGTTGTTTGACATTTGCCTTGGTGGGTGTATGCACTCCACTGAATGCCATTCTAGTCTATATCTGTGAAGGTTTGGACAGATGTTACTTATTTATATATTTATAATATTTAACTTTATAACTGCAGCATTTCTAGTTAACCTCTTTAAATGGATCAAGTAGACCAAATAATTCCCAAAAACCTAGAAATGTTCATTTTATTATTATCTTTTTTTATTATTGGGTGCAAAAAGTAATAGGAATTACTTACAAGATGAAAAGACTCAGTCAGGAAAGACACAGATTAACAGGAATCTTGAAAGTTCATTTGATAAAGATTTGAGCAACAACCCGCTTGATTAAAGAGATGTGTAGTGATAGAGGTGACCTAGGGAGCCCTGCAGAGAGTTTTGACATTGGCGGGAGTGGGGTGGTTGAGGGGCAAAGTTGTGAACGTCATAGACTGCAATGACAGCAAAGAGAGACAACATAGGTAAGGTGGTTGAATATTCTTTAGCTAAGATGAATATTGGATGATAGGGGAGTGGAATGGCGAGTTGGAGCCTTAGTATGATGACAAGATAAGGCTGACTGACAGTTGTCTTCTTGCTTGAATTAATGCTACAAGCTTCATTAGGGTTGATTTGAGTGATGATGTCAGTCAGTATATTCCTCAACATTAAACTATGGTAACTGATGGTCATACTGGCATCAGTGACCCATGACCTTTTCACTACTGCCACTATTTAGCCAAGCTGTTGTTGTACCTAAACAACAATATAATTTTGTTCTAGATACAGGTTTTCAGGGTTGAAAAAGTACTGAACTTAAGTACAATTCTGATGCACTTCAACTGTACATGAGTATTTTTAATTTCCTGCTATCTTATATTTCCTGCTGTATTTCAGAAAGAAATGTACTTTTTAACCTTCTACATTTATCAGACAGCCATAACTATTACTGTTACTTTTTAGATTAAGATTTTGCATTAAAGAAGTATTAGACAAGCTTAAAATTACAATACATTGTTAACGGTTAAACCATTTGGTACTACTCATATATATAATAAAACATGTAGTGGACATGTGTGACAAACCTGAGGACTAGCTGAAATCTACAAAGTATAGAAAATCTACACAAAGACTGTTTCCACCAACCTACAAAGTTTTTTTTGTATTTCATGTTCAAGAAGAACCATAAACCTTTAGACTGAGTGAAACGATTATTGCACATTCCTGTATCAAAACAAATATGGGCGGGAACTTGCAGCCTGTATTGTTTATATGCATTGATATTTAGCTGAAAGGACCGAAAAAGAGAGGGGGGAAAAAGTGCAGAGTTTGGCTAAAATTCTGGTTGGAGCGGTATGTAGGACTGTAGATTCTACAGAAGTAACTGGAGGTGAATGAACTTTGTGAAATTCAGTTCAATTCAGTTAAATTCGATTTTATTTGTATAGTGCTAAATCATAAGAGAAGGGCACTTTTCATATAGAGCAGGTTTAGACCATACTGTTTATAGTTATATTCACTAAGACCCAACATTCCCCAATGAACCAGTACTTAACAACAGAAGTGAACAGCATCGGTCACCAATGTCATTCATGTCAAAATATCAAATGTATTTCGAAAAATCTTCATGAGAAAGACTGGCAGTGGTTGGATCAAAGACTCAAGTTTAGAATCTTTAAATTTCACATACTATTTGATTTTATCTGCTGGCTGTTGATACCATGTGACCTGGGCTGGAACAAACCCATTCCAACTTCCAGCCCAAAATCATTTGTCGTGCCCAAACCATATTCCACCAAAGACTGATTTCCCCGTTTAAACCTCTAAGATGGTTTAGTTTCAATAACTCTTTGAGCCCCAAAGAGGTAAATTCCAAGATTTACCCCAAAAAATAGTTTAGCACAACTATCATATGTAAAGGTTTTTTTATTTTACCTTATTCATTACCTCACAACCTTAGCACTCCTAGTGGTATGCCCATTAACACTCATTACACCATAACATACCATTTGAAAAGCAGTTCATACAATTATTTTCTGGTCTACCAACACTAAGGTGCTAAGGTTTGGCAACCAAAACTATTGTTTAAGGTTTAGAAAATGTTGTTGTCATGGTTAAAATAAATCAAAGTTGACTGTTTGTAGGAGATGAGATGCAAACTTTAGTTAGATAGTGTCAGTGTTACAGTTAGACACTTAAGCACATTCATTTTAACTACTTGTTCTCATGATAGTAAAACCATCAATTTGTTGTTACTTTCATCCAACACTTCTGTATGGAGAGATGTAATGGATGTTGTTGAAGCCATTTGAGAGGCTACAGAATTTTTAGACTAGTACTGAACAATTAACACATTAATCCTCGGTCAACAATAATGAGGGTGTGTGCAGTGTGTTCTGTGTTTGGCACTAAAATTCACCATAAAAATGACCCCATTGCCTATTCCTAATCTCACACAGTATATATGTTCAGTATACTGTACAGAATTCATTCATGTAATGTCTCTAATTTGTCCAGTATTTTTACAGTCCTTCAAATGAAAATGTTTGAGTGTTTTGTGTGTGCAGCCTATCCATTCAATCAAGCCAACTCATAGTTCCTTAAAGCTACTGAATGCTGAACAGAAATTTACTGTAGCTAATTAGCTCCCAATGCATTCAGTATTAAGGACTCCCTTAAGTACTATTCAAACCTGTTTTACCAGCCATTCTGACTAGTAAGCAGAGTCATTAGCTAAGGCCTTTGTGCCATTGGTTTAAAATTTAACAGTCAACGGGGGATCTCGTCAGTCTAATTCCACAGAATTATCAGAATTGTTTTCACAACACTGATCAGATTATAGCTCAGTGGGGGCCTCTTAGAGCATGGTACATACAACTTAGTCCCCTGGGTGGATTTGATATTTAGTTGTTGAAGGGAAAATGGTGGAAGCTTGCAGTCTATATATACCAAACATGTCTGTGGATTGCTAATTCTAGCATTTTCATTCAGGCTAAGATGTCTGAATAACTATTAGCCAAACTGCCAAGAAGTTTTCAGTGGATGTTGACCCTAGACAAAAAAGCCCAAGTATTTTTGTGATTTCTGATTATTCCTTTAGAGCTATTATAATGCTGCACCTTCCATTTGCAAATGAGAAACATCAACAATTGACAATCATCAACATTTTTCTATAGAATTAACTAGGCACATTCAACTCCACTTGAGAATCTTATTGCGAAATTGTCAAATTGGCCCACCAATAATATAATAGACTGTGTATGAGTGTTCCCTGCTGGGCACATTCATGCTCATAAAGGAAAAATATGGTTTCATACAAGCTTAGGTTTATCTTCATAGTCCTTGTCATAAGTTCTGTATGTCACTATAACATTTTACTCACTAAAGTAATTGTTGAGATGTGACATTGCCAAAAATGCCATTCAAGAAATATTTGAATAGTGACACAACTTTTGAAATTCTGCCTCAGTACTCAACCACAACAGATTTGAAACAAATGAATTATGATTGGATAAAAATGTAGACTTTTATCTTTAATTCAAGGGATTTCACGAAAATTTTACACAAACCATTTAGGAATTACAGCCATTTTTATACATAGTCTCTCATTTTCAATGGCTCAGAAGTTACTGGACAAACCAACATAACTATAAATGCAAGTATTATGTTTAATACTTTGATGAAAATCCTTTGCAGGATCCTTTGACTGTCTGAGGTCTGGAACCCATTGACATCAACAAATGTTGAGTTTCCTCCCTTAAGATGCTTCACCTGGCTTTTACTGCAGCCGCATTCAGTTGCTGTTTGTTATGGGTCTTTTTGCCCTCAGTTTTGTTTACAGAGTGAAAAGCCTGCTTGGTGGGGCAAGGTCTGGTGACTGATTTTTCTATTGAAGAATATTCCATTTCTTTGCTTAGAAAAGTGCTTGGGTCACTTTTGCAGTATGTTTTAAGTGGTTATCTATCTGTACTGTAATGCACCCTCCTCATTAGGTTTGCAGCAGTTGAGTCACTGTCCAAATATTTACCTCAAATAGTGTCACAAACTCACTTGAGTACTTTGTAACTAAATTTTGCTTTCAGCAGTGAGGGTGGTAAATGGCTGATACATGGGGCTCGTCAGATTCATTCATGTAGACTACCAGAATCCAACAGTAGACTCAGTGCTTGTTAACCTATCTACCTGAAGACTTTGTCTAGACTCGCTTCTGCAATTTATGAATAGCTATTCAACTTTTAGAGCATGTTAATAACTGTTTAGCATATTGGTTTAAATACTTCCATGTCTCAAGGTCATTTCTGAACTCTGCTACTGTCATCATACACATTCACTGTCTTGTTAATGGAGCATATGGGGTATGAGACATATAAAGGATATAGACGTACATGTATAAACTGAATAAGCATTATACTAGTGTTGATAATGGTAGTTAATTATATTTGTTTGGTGTGTTATTTAGGGAACATTAAATAAAAAGCGACCGTCAGCAGTGGGAGAGTTTTTGCTCCTGGAAGGAAAATGCTCTTGAGAATGAAAGCATTCTCAGCACCTGGCCAAGTAATCATTAAGTCACCAGTATTGATCAACAACCCTTTCATGCCCCTGCAGATATATTACAGTGATTGTGTGCTATGGGGCAAGAAAAATATTCTTCATTGCTCTTTTAAACTTTACGTTGTGACAGCAGAAGTCTGGAGTGAAGCCACTGCTTTGACCTGGTCCAACAAAAAAGACCAATGATGCTTTCTGCACATTTTCTAATACTTCATTACTCAACAGAGCAGGAAGACATTAGTCAAATACTCATCATTCACATTACCCCTTTTTTTCCTCAAAGTGTACATTTTTACTTGAAAAAAATTTGAATGATGGTTTGTAATTATGTAATTTTATTTTACCTTCATTTTGTCATAAACTCTTCTCCATTATTTCGGTATACTAGTAGAAATAAAAGTAGTGACAATGGTGTTTCACCCACAGTGTGTAGTTATGCAAAACACACTGTCTGTTTGGTTCAGCCCTCACTGTTTGCTTTGTTGTACTTACATTTTATGCCAGTATTTATAATTGTGTGGCTGTGAATGGCATAAATGGAGGAAGATCCTGTACATTAGTATACTTCAGTGGTTGTTAGTGTGATGGGACAAGGTGTTAAAGACAGTCCCAGCCGGTTTGTTGTTGTAATTTAACACCTTCCCAGTGTTCTCACTCCAGTGATGAGGTTCAGCCTGGATTTGAAGGATGTGAGGATGTGGGTTAGACTTGTAAATTAGACTGAAAATATTCAGGGCCAATGTTGCCATTTTATTGAATACTAGTTTTATTATATTCTGGGTTTGAATGGAACATCTCCCATGAGAATGAATGCTACATCTTAGGGATCAATGAGATTCTGGGGGAACACACTGAAAAACTGGAGCAGCTTTTAATTTGCCAGAAAGATTGCCAACTTCAAATACTACAAAATATCAGTAAAGTCACTGTCATTGCTAGTGTATTATCTGTCTAGATACAGTGAGACACTGACAGATGTAAAATGCAAATACGTTGTGGTAAAGCTTAAGTGAGTAATTGAACAGAGTTCCCTCTAACTATTTTATTACTTACAATTCAGCATTAACAGATGTCCTAAAAAAGAAAGTGACAAAATGATAGTGAGCCTTCAAAAGAAGCTTAAAACCTGTATCCATGCTTCTTGATGAGTCTAGTGACTTAATTATCTAAAATATTATAGGTTTACTTTATTATCTTTTGCTCTTTTACTTTGTAAAACATTTTTTTCTTGTTATTCATTTCTTTGATTCACACCTTTTTTCTTTGTCCAACCAAGTTAATTTTTTATCAGTGCATCCTGCTTTATTTTGTGTATTTGGTTGTTGAACGTCCTATCTTTGCATTTATTTTTTCTCCTGGCTTTTGTGAGTACTTTCCCTACCCTAATTAGTTTAACCACTGCCCCAATGTCAACCCCTCACTAATATATTTAAGCCTCTGTGCTCCCTTCACTCTTTGTCAGTTCAACTATTTGCTCCCTCGTGTTTCTATGTGGATTTTTTCTACCTAAATTGGATTTTCTGTTTTGTTTCTGGCTTAGCGTCCCAGTTTTCCTCGTGTTTATTCTCCTGCCACCCATATCCCTTGATTCCTGTCTGCCATCTTGTTCACCTGAAATACCGTAAGTTTATTTCACTCGTTAAAAAGTCACTTCCTCTTCCAGCTTGTCTCCTTTTATGTCCGCATTAGGGCTTAAAACTCATTGAACATTACAGTACAAACAGAACAGTATGGACCCAGCAGACAATTCTGTTTCGTCGTACACCCTTGTGAGCTTGTATCATGAATAGAAGAAAAAGGCCACTAGCACTAAGAGGCTGCTCTGAGAGTGGCACATAGAGAGGTATCCTCTAATCTGTGGCTGAAAAATCCCTTACCTGACTGGCTTGTATTCCCGAGCTGACCAGCTTACTGTCAAATCCTGAACCTGCTCAGGGTGACCAGTACCCTTTCTTTGAGTCTCACCTAAAGAACATTACAACCACTTACATCTTCTGCAAGAGATGAAAAACTCATGCGGAGTCACCAAGGTGCAGTCAGTCCAGGGTTGGTAACAGCACGCAAGGCAATATTTTCCCCATTGTCTAGCCTGGGATTACATTGCTGTTGATGTTGAGGAGGTAATTTGGTCTGACCCTTTACAGATGGTGACATCTATAAACTCTCCACCCCATCCCTTACAATCTTTACATTACTGTTTAAAAAATAATAAATTAACTAATGTGCTTTAATTTTACAGTAAGTTTTGTTTCTGTGAGTTCACTGTAACATTATATTGATTACTCTGCTGTAATTTTACTTTTGTTTGTGATTTTTATCACAATTCTTTTTTTTTCTGAAGTCTTTCGATTTTTGTGTTCGCCAAAATATGATGACATGTACTCTGCTGGAACAACCTTTCATGAAAGTCTATAAGATAAAAAATTAAGAGGTATAAATAGAACTAAGGACAGCAGTGTTTCACAAATGGACATTATTGTGTCGTTGCCACTTCAAATAACTAATTCAAATGGTGCACGTGTGTATCCTTTTGTTGTAAAAAGGATTGTTAGGCTTTGATTCCAGAATTTCATTTGCCATTGAATGGAGATATTTATCTTCAAGTGGTCTGTCTTATTTTTGCTTGTGTGTAGAGTTTTTCAACAAATGTGTAAGAATTCACCAAAAACTCTAAAATATGCCTGGATTGGCCCAATTACCTTTGGGATCATTAGGTATGTTACTATTAGGACACCTAATAGTAACATACCTACATGTGACCGCCGGGAAATGAGAGATACTTCATTAGTGCTAACCTACACTGCTAAAGCTCCATACTAGCTTCAACAGACCTTTAGAATGCATTTTTTGACAAACGAGGACTATAGATTTGAACGCCCATATCCTACAGTATAGTCTCTCTTTTAAGATATTGTTTACAGCTGATATGGAGAGGAGAGCATATTACAGCCACCAATAATACAAAATGCGAGCCTATCCCTTTTCATTTTAAATTTTTTCTTTATCTTTACAGCATCTTCATGAGTGTTGATCAAGTGGTGCAACGCCACAACTAAATCATAATTTTTACATCAAACCTTGCCCAGTACAACCTGAATTCTGTCTTTTACATGTCAGTATTCTCCACCACATTCTTGAGCCTCTCACCCTCCCTTGCTCTCTCTTTATATGAGCTTTTCTCTCCTCTCCAAGCTGCCTGCCCTGTCTTTCTAGTGTCTCCTTCAGACTTCTGCTTTTGCATGCTCACTGACAGCCGATCAATATCCCACTCTGAGTCTGGTGAGCCAGGCGTCACCACTGAAATAACAACCACTCGGCCTGTTTGTATAGAGTAGTCTCTCAACTCGTCCAGGCACCTCAGGAAACTTAATACAAAACGATCATTTACAACAACACGGCTGATAGAGAGGACTGAGATGGTTGAGCTCAATCATGTAGGAGAATAGACGTTTGACTGATGTGTAGGTGGCCTTTAAATAACGCGAGGAATGTTAAATGACCTGGATTGATAAGTGCAGCATAACATTCTTTATAATACAAGAAAACACTGCATATGAAAAAGTGACACAAAGAGACTCTCCAGGGATGGCTTCTGTGTTCCAGCACTTATTCTGTTAATACAAAAACATATTTCTGATAATGCAACCCAGATGCCAGAGCTCCAAACGCAGGTGCTCATTGGGCTAGTGTTAATTGCTGCTAATTGGTGTAACAACACATCAAGGCATATGCAGTCTGTGTATATTACAGTGAGAACAGAGGGGATTTTCAAGTATTTCAGTGCAAGGACTATAACATTATCCAGGAGCTCTGTGTTCTTATATGATCAACAAAAGAACAGACTGTCAACAGTACTCATAAACTAAAATGAGACATTTGTCAGATCACAGAGAACATTAAGTACCTTGTACATGAGGCATATGTTTTTCCTTTTAGTTGAATATTGGTTTGCCTGTATGAGGGTAAAGTTTTGAAGTAGAGTTTTTTACACTCTATGATTTTAGTGGTTAAGGTGTTAGAGATAAACATGAATACAAGCAGAGAATCAAAGGAGTCAAGGAGAATGGTTTATTGTAATACAGCAGTCTTATTCAGTAGTCAGTAATTATACATGAATATTGTACTGCATATTGTTCGCTACCTGATAGAAAAAAAAAATTAAAGAAAATGCAGATTTGCTAAATACAATATAGGCCTACAACATATTCATGCTAAACCGTAAGTAATACATACAAACAATAAGACAGATGTATGGGAATAATACATTCTATCCTACCACTATTCTTAAGTATTGAAACATGGAAATTGTGTTAATAAATATCCAATCAGCAATGTTACTATGCAACAATGCCATTTCCATGAAAAATACATTTACCAAGGATTAAAACTAACAAGAGAACAATATGTGAAGATCATAAGTAATTTAAGAATGAAGTCAGTATCACAACACTCAAATCTATGATAATTTTTCAGTTCAACCAAAAAAGGATACATCAGCTTTCTGTCAAGTCTTTACCTTAACTATGAAACTATCCTGATCAATTCAGGATAATAAAACAGGTGTTTATATTACAGTAATGATCACTGAGCTTTGAAGTGCTTCATGGACATTGGAACTGGGTTTACAAAATAATCTTGACCGAAGTTCTAGTAGGGGCAGTATTGGATTTACTTACTACTAATCTCATGTAACTAGACCTTAGGTCAAGATTATTTATAATAAGCATTGATAATAGTTTGGGAAAGTTGTGTAAATAAGTGACATGAAGAAACAAATAAAGGTTTGTCTAAACAGGAGGTTTTTCAGTCTTGTATGTTATAATGCATTCACAGATGCAATGAACTTATGAAGACATTACCCAGAAGAGCTGTATGTGAGAGCGCAAATGTCTGAATCATTTGGACCAGATATTAAACAAATAAATCTCCAGTACAAACTCTAGTACAAACCTACGTGTAAATTGAGTAGGTCACTGTCTGGAGAATTCACAGTGATCAAATGGATGTATTGATAACGTTCCTGTTCTGCTCTTGAACACTCTACCCAGGCACCATCCCTCGACCAGTGGAGTATCTCCAATGGGAATGCATCTGACATGGACAATCTCCTGTTGTGCTGCACTGGTTAAAGAGCAACTCAGTGCAAATTTCTGGGCTTGATTCTTCGGACGTTGTCAGGAGCCCATATGAGAAAACAGCTTTCGTTGTCCATCTTGCTCATCTTGTGGAATACATACACTTCTATTTTAATATATTCAGCCATGCAGGCCATTTAACACTGTGTGTTTTAAACTAAAAACTAACTTTATTTTTATGCTTAAAGTCTATACACATTGGTTGATTCCTGTCATGATGGTTGAAGTTAGTTATTTCTCAAGCCCATAGATATGTGTAGTGATACATATCACCAATTACCAGGACTTAACTGTATACTCTAAGATGAATAGAAGAAATCTTATAATCTGAACCACTTTATTTTAGGATAAATCCTAAAGTAAGCACACATGCAATGTTGGTAGTAGTAGTAGTACCTCACTAAACAGGATGGTAATGGTGATGGATGTTTACAATGAACACTTTGCCTTTATTTCCTCTTGCAATAAAGGCTAGCTCTGGAGGTTTGGTACTTTTTTTTAGCTATGGCACAACAGTCCAAGGTATCGGCAATAACCAAGGTAAATAAGAGTGATGGCCAAAATTGAAAAAAAAAAAAAAAAAAGATTCAAGCTGTAACAAGCCTAAATTTATCTTAGGATGCTTTTTGCTTCGTGCCAGGATCAGACTTAAGAACATCAGCCTGATAATGGCCTGACCCAGCAGACTCTCATGAAAAAGAGCACCAGCCACAGTGATTACCATATCGTGTGTCACTGTGGAAGGAAACCAGAACATGCTTCAAAGAGGATAGCGTATCACTGTTTTGTTTTGGTTTTTTGCTTGCATGATCTGACATGATCATGTATCCTACAATACATACGTTTCTCAGCATTTTCAGATGTTTGTGTACAATTAAAACGTGGAGATGTTTTATGAAGGTGTGTACTCTTTGCTAGTACTAAAGCTTTATTATCAAAAGAATAGTTCTAAAGAGGTTTCCTCTCCATACTTGCCTGGGGCTTCCAGTTTATCCTACCACAGAGCAACAGAATAGATGCATCAAATCCTTTGGTTGTTACAATGAATCTACAATGAGAGGCTGAAGATATTCACAGTTTGATATAGACAGACTCCAAGGTTGAAATCAGGATAAGATGGGCACTGCTTAAGAAATAGACCCACCTTCATACTAACTCTCATTTGATCTTAATGATAGCCATTGTATTGGTGCCTTTCACAATTATTTCTGCTTCCTGCAACCTGCACCGGTTTGCCTTGCTACAGACCTGGGTGCCTGGCTGCAACATACAACTTCTTTAAAGAGCTTGAAGGGGTCTCAGAGATGGTGCAAAGCAACAGCAAGAGAGAAATAGAAGAGGAGCGAGGAAGAGATAGAGAGGTTGGAGGAGGAGGAGGGGAGCTGGACAAGATGAAAGAAACAGCTGTATACAAATGACAGGCTTCCATACCCCACCGCCACCAGCACCAGTAACACCCACCCACCCCCCACCTGCGGTGATGTTGCCCTGTGCGGTCATCGAACAGCTTCAAAGAGCCAGGCAGGCGAGACGAGGCAAGGCAAGCGGGCCGAATCCTCAAAGAGACAGCCTCCCTCTCCTCCTCCGCTAACACCATGGCCTCGACACACAAGCACAATCTACCTCATCCACACAACACACCCTCCTCACCCCCCTGCTGCATGTAAAGAGTCAAGAGAAGAACTGGAGGGGAGGAGGGGGATGAAGTGACTTTATCACAGCCATATACTCAGTAGAAGTGACAAGCTTGATGTGAGACCAACGTGTGTAACAGTGAATGTTTTTTCTCCTTTTATTTTTTACATTGTGTGAAAATCCCACATGCTAAACTGATACAGTATTATCAATGGGGTGCAGTTTATTTGGTTTAATTTGAATATACAATTGATTTATTGTCTATGAGAGGCATTTAAGGAATATACCAGTGTTTTTGCATTTTCATTTACTACAAACAAACTTCAGTATAACATTTTTCAAAACGTGTTGTTTTAGATGTTTGTTTGTTCAGGCACACATTGTTTACAATGTAATATTATAATTAAAAATCTGCACCATTAAATCTTGCTTAAAGGCTGGTTTCATTCATTTTTTTGGCCACTTTGGGGTAGCAAAAAACAAATTATGTATGCAACAATGACATCTCATCCCCTCAACTTGTTTTATGGCATGTTAGCAAACAGTTGCTGATTTATACACTAGAGAAAACAGAGCTATACTTGCATTCAGCTGGAGTGGTGTTTGTGTCCAGCAGACGGATATAAGTGCAATATTCACCATCATTTCTGCTTTGGTCTCCACCAACTCCTGAGAAAAATATTAGGCTCTTTAGCTGCTAAATGCTCCACCTTGTTTGACAGCTAGTCACTCACCTTGACTTTTTGTGGTTTGGTGCTAGACAGAGGGTGCAGAGTCTGTTTATCAGAGATGTTCTGCTACCCATTGCCGCTGCTGCTGGAAATGACATTGATTAGATGAGAGTTTGCAGGTCCAGACAACATTCACATTACATCATATTATCATTTCATCCACTGTTTTGGTAAAAAGTATTGCCTGTTGCATGTGCAATTATAATTGCATTTTGATTTGAAAATTATGCACTGTACAATTGATAATGACACAGAGATATAATGTTCACTGGGATGACTGAACTATCTCAAGCAGGATTGAAGTCTCTAGAAGTTACTTTCAAACATCCAAGAAGTTAAATGAGGCAAATGACTATCTGAAGAGGTCAAAACTCCAGCAACCCTTTGTAGAGAACAATACAATAGTCAGACCAATATGTTTCAGCTTTTGGTCCTCATCCGGATCATCATACAACACAGTACAAAGAACATTTTATTAAGATGTATATGTAACAAAAAATAATGTTTAAGAATAAACTTTCTATCTATACTCTAAGCCAACATGGATGGGAAGTCCATATTTAAAGTTCTCAAAAAAAAAACAAAATTTGAACTCAAAAACTATGACAACTTAGGAAACTCCCACTGTTAAGGAATCTTATAATATAACTTAAGGTTGCAGGAAAGCTACAAAATGAACCTTGTGAGACTAATTTCTCAACCAAGAAAAACACATTTAAACATCTGAAATACTATGGTAAGTCTTATAAAATCATTACTGTAGTAGTAAAATGAAGACAAAAAATTGCATGATGAAAGATAACTATATGCCCTTTGTTTCTAACTATGACTCTTTCAGTCCAAAACTTTCAATATCAGGCTTTCAAAGACTCCTATGAATGCAGCATTACTGTGTAGTGGAGAGTTGGCATTGGTATATGTGTGACAGACAACAAAAAGAGACTGATAAGGGACAAATGCCAATTTGGCTGTGAAATGGACCAACCTGAACCTCCCCCCTCCTCTCCTCTCCACCATACCTAACTATCTTGATCAGGAATGACAGTGGTTGGCTGCAGGCAAGGGCCTTCTCAGCACAGACACACGATGGATATGGACATGCCTTTCCAAGGAAAAACACAGCAGGGTTTGCCAGTCAGTTTGTTTTTAGTCTTTTTTTTTTATTTAGAACAGGACACCCTTAAAGGTCCCACTTGCTTTTTTAAGTCTGGATTATAGAGGAGGAGAAGATATTTTGATCTGAGGATGTCATCGTCAAGAAAAGAAGCTGGATGAGCTCGTACCATCACCTTCAAAAACACATACATACACATAGACACACAAACACACACACACACACACACACAAATACTATACACATGCATGGACAGACAAACATCGAGCCTTCACCCACTCAGTCCCACCCTTTATTGGCCTGGGCTGGTAAATAAGGCTGGTCGTGTGAGAATCTCATTACCGCAACACAAAGCAGAATTTCCTCTGAGGACTGAGGTGTGTGTGTTTGAGAGAGAGAGAGAGAAAGAGAGAAAGAGAGAGTGAGACAGTGCTTGTGTATGCAAAAGTGAAATAGAGTGAAAGGCTGCATGTGTGACCATGGCTATTTCAGAGTATATATATATATATATATATATATATATATATATATATATATATATATATATATATATATATATATATGTGTGTGTGTGTGTGTGTGTGTGTGTGTGTGTGTGTGTGTGTGTGTGTGTGAGTGTTAGGCAAGCTCAATCAGCAGAAGGCTGATGGGGAGGGAGAGTGAGGCAGCTGGGGCCTCCAGCCCAGGCCTTCAATTTCCCTCCCAGTCCAGCCACTGGAGTGTGTAATTACTATGGGGCCGGCCTGGGGGCTGGCATGGAAGTGCAGATACACACAAACACACACACATACACACACACCATCCCTCAGTATCCATCCTACTGCAACCACTACCAACCCCCAAGTCACACACCTCCCACTAATAGCCCCCACACACCCATGATCTCCACACTCAGAAACATACATACACACTCACATACATACACACACAGAGTTAAGAAACATGTCAGCCTCCCTCCCTTGGCCTGTAGTTTATCCTGATGCCCCATGTTGCCCTAGGGTGGCTGAGCATCTATGATCCGCAACTGAGAGCACACTATGAAATCCCTCTCAGCTCTCACTTCACAAACATGCTGGAAAGTATCCATTTCTCCAACATAACACAAAGTATAGATTTCATATTAATCTACACTATATTTCTTCTTGTGATTTGCTGCCAAGTCAGTTGTGTTTGCTGTAGCATTAAAAAGGTGTTTTTATAAATTCATTTTCTATTGAAGGTCTAATGGAGAAGAGTTTTTTTTTTCCTTGACCTCATTTACACATGGCAATAACATGTGATCTATATCTAGATATCCTATCAGGATCAGAAAAACACTTTACTGCATGTGTAAATGCATTCAGAGCGCATTGTGATGGGAATATGATCAAATTGTCTAGACGGCATGCAGAGATGGTCAACCTGGCACTGTGATCCGATCAAAATTAGGTGTAAATGTGACCCGTACAGTGTGACCACATTCTAAAGAAAAAAAATCCACCTAAGATGAATGTCATCCAACTCTGCCTCCTCCTCCTGCTAGCTTAAGAAAGTCCACCAAAAGCTACAAGTAATAGCAGTAGCTAGTAAATCTTTCCTCATAAAAAGTGATTTGAAAATAAAGGATGTCTGTTCATAGCAGCACCTCCTTTGACCTCGGACCATGTTCACTGACCAATCGGTTCAACTAGATAAATTGTATATGAATCTGATCAAAGTGCAAGCACAATGGAGATAAAATGAATGCTAATTAATACCAAGTGTAAATTCAAAGGCCAGTGGATCAGATGTTATTGTCCAAATCATAAATCCAGGTACAGATCATATGTTAATACTATGTCAAAAAAGGGGCCAAACCAGCACTAGGTTATCATTTTGTCTGGATGAATCTGGCAAAGATATGAGAATTTTGACTCCAATTATGCATTATTATGTTATTTAGGCTACAGAAGTATTGTCAAACGAACACGGTTTTTACAAACAGATCAACTTCTATCTAATCTTCAAATGTTTCTCTGCATGTACTTTGAGCCCATGAGAATAAAGTATTTGGTGATGTGTCATTGTCTGCCTTGTTTTCAAAAAACATGCTTCAAGAAGCTATGGTAGAAAATGCATTGTCCTCCTGATTAGGAGGTTCTTTGGTATTACATAAAAAGCAAAAGAAATTATGTGGAAATGCAAATGATTGTTATTAACAAATTAAGTTTTCAATGAGAGATAACTAGAATATTTATCAGATAACAATATATACTGTATGTTGAACCTCTACTATAGAACTAATGAGATTGTTTTCTTTTTTGCTTTGAGTAAAGATAATTCACTGGAAAACATCTTATAACATATTCTAAAATGAAGACATTTATATGCATTGATGTCACATCATATCAGACACATCATGAGAGCAAGCTGTCAACTGAGCAACCATTCAACTCAACCTTGATGTTGTGTGGTAGTAGTGGTATATGCAGGAATATTGTAGACTCTAGTACAGTACCTCTTACCCCTATTCCCATGCCAGTAATCAAAAGTAAAAGAAAAAAAATAGATTATCTGATATTTTTACCAGATTATTACATGGTTTATTGAGATGGGAAAGTGGTGTCAGGGTTTTGGATTCCTCTGAATATACTAATGCAAAAAGAAAAAAGAATGAGTATTTTCCAGTGTAATGACTCGTTCCTCTATTTTCTTCTGATGGTTGCTTCCAACATAATTTACTATGTACTATATGGTCCATTCTTTAATGTGTCTGCCATTTTGTAATGTCCAAAATCTCCGCTGTGAGAAGTATAATACTGTAGACTCAGTTATCCTACAATAGAATATAAATTGTTGTGCACAAGCAATGGTTACAAAGGGCCTACTAGTATCACACATGATGTGATCAGTGTCCTATAAAGTTTTTGCTGACCAGCAATACCAGAACTGATATATAGAAGTCACTATTTAATAGTCAGTGAGTAAGTTTTTAGGGCCTCCTGTGGAGCTTCATGTGGACCTAGTTTAAACTCAATAGGCTCCAGCTAGATATGTAAGAACAGTAGAAAAAGTGGAAAAATATCACTGAAAGATTGATTGAAATGGAATCTGTTTATTTTGTTAGGCAGATGCTTTAGGCTCAGGAGCCTGTGTCCTTGTGCAAAGTACTACCTTATGTCTTTGAACAGTATTTCAGGTTGACACATTGTGTGGTGGGTTGTTTACATGCAGCTAGTGCTGTTCAGCCACATTAATTAACTGTGCCAATTAGATTTTGTGTTTGGTTCTGTATATATTAATGATTGTTCGCCAGGTATCTGAAAAACTAAACAACCAATTTAACTGAAATTTAATGAACAGTTTGACTATGAAACTGGGAAAGACATGATGAGGTTTTTAGTCATACCGCCACCATTTGGCCATTTATAAACCACTGTATTAAACATATTAAACCTCATTCCTTTGTTTACAGGAATCAGTCTGTATAAGCTCTGTTCATTGCTGCTGCAACATTTTTTTATTAATTCTACACCAATTAACATATTTATCAATTGTTTTGTTAAATTCATATAAATCGTGGTCAAAAAATTCTTGTGAGCTTGTCCTAGTTTACTTAAAATGCTAAGCTCTTGAACACATTATGCAATTTCAACAGTTTTTAGAAGACAAAAGTGCATATCAACTCAGAACAATCCTACAACATTTTTATTTCACCTACACAGTACACACAGTAGACGAGTGGATAACCACACCCTTACACCAATGATTTTATTGTACCACCATGCCTTGGGAACAAACTTTGTCAAGCATCAAAACACTGGTGGCAGAATGAACCCATAGGAGCTTAGTGTGTTGTCTTGCTCTCTTTTAATGAGGAACCAACCATGAGCATGACAAAATACCTCGTGCTTAAAATTTCAATAGCAATTGTGCAATACTTTCAAATTCAGTGCATCTGAAAGATTATACTCTTGATGTTATTTCAATGTAGTTACTTATCTGTGTGCAAAATAAACACTGAGGACTGTGCAGCCCCGACTCTCTGAGTTGTTCCTCCAGTTGCTAGTGTGAAGCTGTAGTTACTAAATCTGTGGGTGGGATGTTTGCACTTGTTTCGGCAGACTCAAAACAACAGTCGGACTTGAGAGAAGCTCCTTGATATAAGCACATTTTAATGGGACACACACTTACAACATGTGCCTGACAGTATCTGACTGAGACACTGTGTGGTTTTGTTCATGTTTTAATGTTCTTACCCGTTGCGTGTATCTCGTGTGCGTACGTGTGTGTGTATGTATGTTGTCACTCTTGTCCTCCTCAGCACAGCAGGAACACACACACACTCACTAGTGGGCACTGGGACAGGCAGACAATTAAACAGGTCAGCGTGGGGTAACCTCGGCCAGCCTGCGGGGGGCAGTAGACACGCAGCTGGAGGTAGCAGGACAGGCGAGAACAGCAACACCTCAGACGGACGCACTCTCTGTTTCACATGCAGACACTGAGGGACACACACACTCACACTTGTACACTCACACATGCATCTAGCCAGCAGGAGAGAAAGATGATTAAGAAGTTAGAGAGTGGAGGATAAGAACCACTTCTGGAAACTGACTTAAACTCTGAACTTCTGAAATTACACTATGAGTAAAATGTAACAATATTAAAACAAAGTAATCGTAAATTTAAAAGATAAAGATTGCTTCTCTTTTAGACATTTTTCAGAGAAATTCAACGAGTACATAATTATATCAGAGCTTTCATAAAAAACATGGTGGCCCTGATGAAGGAACTTCCTTGAAATACACATATATGCAAATCTTTTTTTGGGTAATGCAACAAAGATATGAAACATACAGTATATTTCATTGTATTCATCACTCATCTTTTACTCTCTGTTGCTCTCTAACTCCTTTTCCTGACTGTAAAATATTAATATATATATATATTACATTTTTCCCTTAATCCCCTGCTTGACTGAGATTGTGTTTTTTCTGCTGTAGAGATGTTACAACAATTAAGAAAACAGGTGCCTCACAGTGTCCGAGCAAACTTCAGTCATGGCTCCTCTGTGATAGAAGCAGATTAAAGCCTTTCTCTCTGTTTGTGTGGTAACTGATTGCCAAGGCAATGCTATTCTTGTTTGCTGTTGCAGCTGAGGCAGAATTACCTCGATTTTGTACAAAATAGTCAATTAAATTAACTGTGAAAGGCTATTTATTTTAACCCGGGGATACATTTTTTTTCTCTTTTTCCTTCCTCTCATAGATGTCCTAAGTGGAAAAAAAGGCAGCAGAGGAGAAAAAAATTGGCAGGAGAACAAAGAACTAGTATTCAGCAGAAGTTTCAGAGCTGGAGTCATACTGCCATCAGATGGACAAGGGCCAAAACTGCAGGATCATATCTGACTACATGTGCAATCCTCCTGTGGAGCAGACACCAACCAATGTGCCTCATTCACCTACTGTTACTTTGTCTCCAAATTCATTATCCTTGTTTTCATCTGATTTCCTGTTTGTCTAAATAGTATTTCAGTAACTTCCCAGTTCCAGTACTTTAAATTATGGTTTTGTAGCTCTGTGTGGTCTGATACCAGTTTAAGACACCATTTCCACCTGATATTAACACATACACGTACATTCAACCTTGAATGTACATTTGTAATTGGGAAGTACATTGAAAAGGACAAAGCTATTGGATAATAAAGCTAGGGGCAGGGGTTGCCAGAGCCGATGTTCAAGTGCCTCACACCATACAGTGCACTATAGTCACATCAGAGTCAAGCAGGAAAGAAGGGGAAGCAAGGCCGAAGCAAGAAATCAGTTTTCATTTAGGCTTCAATATGATCCGAGGCCTTTGCATTTTCACCTTCTACTCGAAAAAAGTGTATATGTGTATATGGCTTTTATCAGATATAGCAAACACTGGCCTGGCAACATAAAGATGTAATCTCAGTTGCCATCAAACTTTGACTCAAATATTGCTAATCAAATTTAAACCAGTGAGAAGGGCAAAGACAAAAAAATAAATACAGAAATCTCCCATATGAAATGACCGCAACTATTCGAATGCTGGCAGAAAATTGGATGTTTATGCAGGACTTCATCACACAAAGTAAGAAGCTCATTAAAAAAAAAAATTAAGGGCCATTAAGTACAAATCAACATTGGGTGCAGCCGATACAGAACTACAACAACCTTTTAAAACCATAAAGCTCAAAAACTGATTCCATCCTCAACAACATTGAGATTAAAAAAAACAACACACAACCCTGCTCTTCAGGAATGCATTTATATCTGCCTGCCTCAACAGACATCCATTAACATGAAGTTTTCTTTACAACGATAGTTATGAGGGGGACTTATTTTATCTTAAAACAGATGCATCATAAAACCAAATGGCAAAAATAAATAGACAAAATGCACAACATTGCACCAGAAACATAAGGGATTGCACAAACGCATGTGCACACTAGTGTCTAGTTAAATGAGGCATGTGATACACTGTAGTGGAATGTGTATGACAGTAGGACAGAGAGAATAATTGTGACTGTGAGATAGAGCAAATGATGTGCTGGAGGGAAGTAAACAATGCCAGTTCCGGTGATAGACTGCAGAACACTTTCCATCTCATTGACTTTGAATAATTTTTCACATCAAATGAAAAGTAATTACATCACAACAACTCGTGTTGAATGGTTTCCTCTCTCTGTCATTGTGTGTCTGGGTGTGTATACAGTATGTTTGTACACTAAGATGAGTATTTATGTTGGTCAGTGATGTCAAACAAGAGGTGATGCTGAACCTTACTATTTGAAGTGTAGATCACATATTTTAATCTAAACCCTGTTCAGACTCTATATACAAATAGTAGGCTCTATATGGACGACCACTGATATTTCCACAGTTCTGCCTATCATCACTCAGGTTGCACACTGAACTATTGGAAGACTTAATCATACAATGTCTGAACAATGTCCATGCTCATATGGAAATGGCATACAAATTAAGCAACACACACTGTGTATTCTCAAAATCATAAATTTATGTAAAAGTTAAGTATAAGTCAAATAATTTTGATTGATTAAAGCAAATAGGGTATGATAAGATTTAATTATGTTTCTGACTTTCCGGAATATGCTGAAATATGACCATACTGTTTTGTATTTTATTTACATGTCAACAGAATTCTAGAGATATATTGTTTGTGTTCTTTAGACCTATCTTCATGCTACTCTATTTACATTCTCCTTCTCCCCCCTCCCCCTCTACTTTTCTCTCCCTCTTCTGTTTCCTTCTTCTGACTCAATCAGCTAAATGAGGGCACTCACGATTTCAGTTAAACTAATTAGATTTTGCCACTACCTCTGTGAACCAATCATCTCATTGCTTTCAGTATTCAAAACTGTTCTGTTCTCTGCTGCTGTAAGCCGTCATTTCAGTGTGATATTGTTGCAAATGACTAATGTCACTGTGCCTTTCTCAGTTTCCTGTTGTCATCAATCCATCCCCAGGCCTCCGTCTCTCCTTGCTCTGTGAGCTGGTGTATCAAACAGCCTTCACTATCCCTGTGATAATAGGCTACTCCACTTCTCGCTCCAGACACATCCACTCCAGCAGCTGGCCCTCCCTTAGTGCCTGGCTTGTGGCCTCAACAGGACCAAGAATAAAGGTCCTTCTCAGGATCCTCCTACTAGAGGAGAATCCTCTCTGGCTCACCCAGCCTCATCTACCACTCCAAGCAACTCTGTTGCAGACAACTCTCTGATTGCCACCATGCAATCTCTTGCTAACTACAGTCAAGCGATCAAAACAAGCTTTCAGTCCTTGGAAATGCTTCAGCCTCTGCCTCATCATCAGCAACCCCTTGCCACCATCCAGCCTTCATGCTGCTGCCTGCCCCTGTGTTCAACCAGCCCTACTCATCCATTCAGACTCAAGCCAGACTCAGTTCAGTTCTCTTGCCTCTGCCATCCCAGACTAGAAAAGTACCATATAATATGCCAATATTTTCATAATCACACATATTATTTTCAATTTGTTTTGTGTCCTTTTTTTACAACCATATTCTTTTACTGGCAGATGACTTTTTACTGGTCCAGTTCTCAGCATAGCATCTTCATTAGGTGATCATCCTCAACCGAAATTTACCATAACCAATGTCTGATCAACACCCTGTCACTAGCTTCCTTGTTTCTCCTGATATGATGTGTCATCTGTGGTGTGGAGTGAAGATTTATCTAAATTATTCAATTCCAATGACAAAGTGAAAATGTGTTTTTAGACATTTTTTTCAAATTTGTTAAAAATAAAAAACATAAATCTCCAATTAACAAAAGTATTTAGACCCTTAAGTCAGTACTTTGTAGAAGACCCTTTGGCAGTAATTACAGCTTTGATTTTTCTTGGGTAAATCTCTACAATTTTTTGCACCTGTGGATCTGAGCAGTTTATCATTTGTCATTGAAGATCCTCACAAGTGAATCAGGTTGGATGTGAAGCATTTGTGAAGTGACATCTTCAGGTCTCTCCATAGATTTTCCATGAGGGATAAGTCTAGGCTGTGGCTGGCCCACTCAAGAACAGTTACTCCAGTGTTTTATTGGTTGTATGCCTCAGGTCATTCTTGTACTGAAAGGTGAACTGTCAGTCCAGTCTCAGGTCATGTGCACTCAGTTCATTCTACCCCCAGTTCTGACCAGTCTCCTTTTCCCTGCTACTGAGAAAAACCTCCAAAGCATGATACTGTTACAATCATGCTTCACTGTAAGGATGGGTTTAGTCAGATGATGCCCATGTCGTCCCTTCTTCCTCCCCTGCCTTTCGTTTTGCTCCCCAAGGCTCTGTCAAAATAAATAAAAACAAAAATGCCAAAATACCCCATCCTCATGGTTCCCAACTTCTTCCGTGTCAAGGTTATTGATGCCACCGTTCTCCTAGGAACATACTTTGCAGAGGTCTACAGAGAGTTCCTTTGACCTCATGAATTGGTTTTGTCCTGACAATAAATGTGAATTGTGAGACCTTTATATACACAGGTGTGTGCCTTTCTAAACTATATCCAGTGAATTATATTTGCCAAAGGTGGACTCAGGTTCTGCTCACATCTCGAGGATAATTAAAGGAAAAAGATGCATCTGAACAATAGTTTCTGATTACTTTTGTAAATGAGAGATTTAAGTTTTTGATTTTTAATAGATTTGCAAAAAATTCTAAAAACATGTTTTACTTTATCATTGTGGATTATTGAGAGTAGCTTTGTGGGCAAAATGGCAATTTTATTAATTTAAAGTGAAATCTACAATAAAGTGAAGTGTACAAAATGTGGCAGGGCCTGAATACTCTCTGAATCTACTGTATAAAGGACAGATAGACAAGTCAATACTTTGGTTTTTGGCAAACTCTATTACATGATAGTCAGTCTAAAAATATATGTTTTCTTTTTCCTCACTTCCCAAACCGCTTTCTTTGAGAAGAAAGTCCATTCTGGCAAAGAACAAGCATAATTAGTAATCTTCAAATGACAACTATTTAAGTTTTCACCTCCCACTCTCTGACAACACAAAATTCCTTTCAATTTATGTGCAGTGCATTCAATTGAATACTTTTTTGCAATGTGCATTAGTTATTTCTACTAAACACTGAATATTTCCTCCATCACTAATATTGTCTTTATCATTTAATGCTTAGACAGAGATAGATTTTCTACATAATTATATAGTAATCAGTTATGCTACAATGCAATAATCTGTATTGAGTTCCAGGAGGCTGCACAGTATAAGATATTTTATGAAACTTGAAATTTGTATTTACAGTTAGTTTATCTAATATTTAAGTGCAACTATACCAAAGTGAGAAGTACAAATGTGATTTATTACTTGAGTTAGTGCCATGTTAATAGATAATAGATAGATAATGTGATAGGGTATCATTATTTATTATACAGTAATTATTAATCCAAAAAAGTGGACTCTTATTGAACAAATAAATACATAAATAAAGAGTTAGGTATGGTAAGTAATTAAATACTATCAGAAGCTGTTTGCTGTAATCCAGTGTCATCAGTGGGTCATGAAATTTTGGGAAATATGTGCTTCCACTTTCTTACTGAGAGGTGACGAGTTTGTTAACATTCCCATATCTTTACAAAAAATATGTACTTGGTAGACAAACGGGGTAAAAGTAAAAGGAAAAACTTAAAAAGGAGTGGAGGAACAGGATGACATTGTCCTCCTCGATAGGACACGAGGGGTCACTGAATGAAAATGAAAATGATGTGATTCATAAGCTGTGGCCTTCACAGTCACCAGATCTCAACCCCATTGAAAACCTTTTGGAGATTTTGGACCAAAGTGCTGGACAGTATTCTCCACCTCCATCATCAAAACACCTCAATATCTATTAGGGAATATCTATTAGAAGAATTGTGATCATCCCTCCAGAAGAGTGAAGAGACTTGCAGGAACAATGCCAAGGCACACTGAAGCTGTTCAGGCTCAACGCCCGACTAAGACACTTTATTTTGTTTTTTCCATTAATTTATCAACTTCTGTATCTTATCTTAGCATATAGACTTTAAATGGGAAAAGAGATAGCCTGTCTGAGTGTAGCACTGTCAGAGAGTGATAAAATCTGACTACTTTAAGCTTACATTATCTGTAAAGTTTTTTTTTACACTGTATGCTGGCAGAATATACATAGTACTTTATAGTCTTGAAATTGAGGGCAAACACATTAAATAAATCTTGATGGTAGATATATGGTAACAATCCTGATTTCAATTATTCAATTATTCATTACCTTAAGCATAACATGCTGGGGCATATTACCAAGGCTGCAACTTTATAGCACTGGCTGTTGCACTGGCTGTAGGTTTTTCTATGGCTACAGCCATAGCTAAAGTAACTTTCATTTTTATAATTGTGATTTTGCTGTATATTTATGTGGATATAGCTGTTATTGTGGTTCAGTCTATTATTATGCCTGCGTCTGTGCCTGTGTCCACGATGTACGTGGACGATACATGGTTCAAAGTTAATACCCAGGAAGTACTAGCTTTCATAGAACAGATTATTTCAGTGGATAGTAACATCAGATTCACAAAAGAGCATTTATATGAACCTCTGAAAACAATATCCAGGAAAAACTTCAAAACTGTAGGTGGGGAAGAGAAGAAGAATTAAACCAATTGTTAGGAAGCTAGCTACCCTTTTCTTTTTTTTCCCCATGTTTTTTTTTTTTTTTTTTCTCTTCCAGGGGTCTATTTCACTAAATTAGAATTAAGAACTCCCAGACAATGGAAAAAGTGAAGCTTGACATAGTCCGCTCAGTGCATCCTCTCTTTGTATATTTCATGAAGACCAAGCCAGGATGAGTAGGTGTGACTATGTCAGGCCAGGTGTAAGTAATTCTGAAACATGTGTGTTCACTCCTTTAAAACACATCGTAGGTCAATCAGAGAGTCACTGATGCTGAAATGGAGAAGACGTGTGCCCTATACGTCACGCCAAGTATTTCACTTTAATTTGTCGCCAAGTCCTCAATTTCTCTATCATGTTTGTTCTGTATGAACAAAATTTCATGCAGATATGTCCTGAGAAGCCAAACATTGACTTACACTACTTACTTGACAAGTAACTCTGTATGGGCTAATTATGACAGATTCAGACAAGATCTGTGGCTAGTAAATTTATATCTTTAGGCTACTTATGCATTCACTCATTCGCTATTGTCTACCCCACCTTTTCTTGTTCTTTTATAATAGCGGCCATGTTTCCTTTTTCTTGCAAATCATGTGCTTCAGTTCCTTGAAGCCTCCATTAAAAAATGTTGCTGCTGTCAAAATGCTGAAAACAAAACATTATTTTATGATAGTTTAAAGCAAATCAATGGCAGAAACAAATTTAATCATGACAGCTCAGTCTCATGTTTCCTCAAAAGAAAATTGTGGGGAATATTGAAAAAATGTTAATGACCCACTATTTCATCACCATTTGGGTTTATGAAACTTGTGTAACCATGGATTACTAGAGGTTAGTTGAAAATATCAACTATATATTAATATGCCATTAAGTCATCATTCTTATCGGTTAACTACTTGCTATATAAGCTGTATAGCATTAGTTACTTGTGTTTACTTGTGACAATGGTTGCAGGGGTAAGAAGAGTCATGCTTTAACCCACAGTGCCACAAAAGTTGTCTGTAATTGTTGACAACGGTAAAAATACAAGGATTTAATTGAAAACAATTTCATTTCTATGGACCTGACACCCCATGTTCTAAACTCCACCAGCTGGTATTGCCCTGTTAAAAAGAACTCTGACTGTGTGTCTGCTTGGCTGCATGAGAACAAACAATGATGTGTCACAAAGACTTTCACACTTTTCCCTCTCAGCAGGGTGCAACATTCCTGAGCCTGTACATTCATCTATACACACCTCACACACACAGCCACACGCACGCACTCACTTCACTGTTTCCATATATGTCTGAGAAGTGAGATGAATCATCACCACTGCACCGTCAGCAAAACATGTGATGTTACATAAATGAAATGTGTAATGTTATGTAAATGGTGTTGGTGGTCAGAGGTCAGGTCCAGCCCCGTGCCCCAGATACTCATGACTCGGACAGAGTTAAGTGCAGAAAGGTTGTGAATACTCCTTAAAATAAATCAGAGTAGCATCAGCCTAAAAATGTCATAACAATGCTGGAAAGAACTTCTGCATACTCACCTCAGTTCTCTAATATTGCTGTTATTAAGCCAGGGTGAGGCAAAAGGCTTATACTACTGTTAGTTTTGATTGGTGCAACATAATCAAGAGTGGCTAAAACAGTATAATACTGAACATAGGAATATGCCATCACATGAGATGGCACAGCCTCACTACTGGTTTATATAAAGAGGAGCCTCTTCTAAGGCTTCGGGCAACCTAGTGGCTCTGGAAGAATTTATAATGCAGGAACTGAGAAGAGCAGGTTGGACAGGGGAAGCATGTGGCAAATCAAGATCAAAAGTAACTGTCATGTGGTCAGATAGCTGAAAACTTATTATCGCAGTGTTGGAAATGACACCTGAGGAAAGATCTAAATCAAGAGTATTTCCTTTACCATGAGTTTGGCCATTCGCAGATTGTTGCAGGCCAAAAGAGTCAAGTAAATTCATAAAATCACAACTCATGGCTTCAGAGGGACAGCAAATATGGATGCGGAACTCTGTGAGAATGAGAATATTGGCAAATTTTGAAGCAATTTGGAAGAGGAGATCAGAGAATTTCTTAATAAAATCAGTGTTAGGTTTATAGGGCAGTACACTTGTAAGCTTAGGACTGGTGGGGTGCCATTTATTACAAGTCAGTAATTCAAGGGATAAAAACGGGCCTATAGAAATAATGGTGCATTTTAGGGCATTTCTCTAAATTACAGCAACCCCACTACAGCAGGCATGTGACCTGGGTTAATTAAAGTGAGAGTTGCCTGTATGAGTGGCTTCAAAGAGAGGGGAGAGGTACCCAGGGCAAGCTATTACTCAGTGATAAGGTAACAGACTAGTTTTTGAGAAAAAATAAACTCCTGACGGATAAATAAATTGCTTGACAGTGATCTCACATTAAGCAGACCAAATCAGCAGGGAAGGGGATGGGAGGGTATAAATACAGAGTGTGTAATGGTAATAAGATTGTTAATTTAAAATTTACTGATTGGAATGGAATCTACTTTATAGAAAAGAATAGGTGTTATATAGACCAGGATGTAATTTCCATGTGGAGCAGCTGAATTTTAGTTTATGTCTATGCCTCGATTGACAGGGGTTGAATTTGGCCAGATATCGCAGAAATATCACTTCTGAGTGTGTGTGTGTGTGTGTGTGTGTGTGTGTATTACCTCGTGGTGGCACTGACTGTCTCAGACAGTCTGACAGGCATTTTTCAGGTTAACTAATGCATAGTCAGTGTTTGCAGAGTGCAGCTTTGGCTGTGCAGCAGTGCATTCTTTTTTTAGCCAGGTAGAGCAGTGACACTAATCGGGAGAAACAGCCACAGCCCTGGTCAATGGACGGGACTGGACCAGATATCAGATTTTGCTGTGTCCTTTAGGGCAGAGATGAGTAGTTCAAAGTCTGCATGGCAGATTTCTGACTGTTGCTGGGTGACATAATTTGATACCATATGAATGACTAGGAGCAGTCCGGAGGGCATTCTGGAACAAAGGGCAGTTTATTGTGGGTGTCCAGAACATGGGCCCAAAGAAAGCAGTATGTGTGGGCACCTTTGACTCTGATTTTCCTTCCAATGGAACTTCTTATAACTAGTGTTGAGGGAAAAGGCACAGAAGGAGAACGTGGCAGTGGTAGTGGAAGATCTAACGCAGGTTGCTCCCTCGTGCTCCAAGTGTTTTGGCTAGGTAGGCACCACTAGGATTTCCAATCTAATCTTTATTTAAATTTTGCATGCATGCAGCCATCACTATAATTTTCAACTGTAACTTTAATGTCTCTTAGGTTAAATGTCTTGCATCATCAAGTGAGCTAATTAGCTAAGACAGGCAGAATAATGAGTTCGGCATGAAACCCTGTTGGAAATGGGAGACTGTTTGCCTGAGAGAAGATCATTTGGTATCCCTTTTTGTTAAGGATATTAAAATTTGGTGATACATTGATGATTTACAAAACTGCCATACAAAAAGTAACTTCTAGTACAATTTGTACTGTATTATACCTTATATTTACAGTACATAAATGCATATCAGATTTTGGGGTTGTTTAGGAAAAACTTAATTAGTAAATTCATTAGATTGTGGATTTCTGTGTATGTAAAACTAAACTGGCATATTCTGAAATTTTAAGTACTGTGCTGTCACAGTCCTATAAGAAAGTGACCAAAACTGACAGTTCAGTAACAAATTGGATTGATAAATATTTTAGAATACTGTCTTTATTATTTAATATTGACTCATTTATTTCACATATAGGTCTCTGGTCATTTTCACTCTCTCTTAACTGCCGTTTAAGATTCTATATTCACTCGACAGGTGAAACATTAAATTAAGTTTACAATATGAGATTGGAAGCACAACACAGGGCAGGATTGTAATTGAGAGCTCTGCAACACTGGCCTCTGTTTTTGAAACTGCTATGTTTATAATTATTAGAGCCCAAGCACCAACTGTTGTGAGGACCCTATTGGGATTAGCATGTGTATTATTATTACTTTTTAAAGTCAAGCCCCAAGCACAGTCTGGTGGAATCACAATATTGAAATTGTTATGTTTATTATTATTATCAATACTATTGTTATGATTATTATCAGTATTATGATTATTATTATTAGGGCCAGAGCACCGACTGGTGCCAGTCAGTGCCACTGAAACTGATATGTTTACTATAATTATTATTACCTGGGACCCAGCAGCAAATCTGTGTAGGCATCCTCTGTGTTTCTCCCTTTTCTCATACATTTTCTTCTTCTGCCATTGGAGTCTACAGCAGCCCCTAGAACTATACAGTAAAAAGAAATGAAATTTGGCACACTGTTTGGAGTCAGTCGCCTGATTCTTTACATTAAGTTCCATGTTTGCCACTCAAGCTCTCTGGCAACACCAATGGGTCAAAGTACATTGACTTGAGACCCCATTTTTTGGAGGCACAAAAAAAATCGGTGTCATTTGACCACTAGAGAGCACTGTAATGAGCAAAAATGTGTTTTTGCTAGTACATGTTTATATGTTTGACTTAGAAAAATATATATTCATGTCCAGCAATACTGTGGTAGGTCCCAAGAATGAGATGTGGTATGTATGTCAACCTAATTGTTGTGACCGTCATTTTCGATTTCATGGAAAGGTTTGAAAATTTTTCACAGGCCACATATTATGTCTACTCTTCACTAAAATTGGCAGAGATGATTTTCAGACCAAGCCTTACAAAGCTATTTATACGTCTTTTTGATTTTAGAAATCATTACAGTCTGTTGATATTGATGGTGAAGCAGCTGAACAGGAAATGAGGTCTTATCTCTATCTATCTTTGCTCAACTTTCATGAAACTTGATGAGAGTGCTTACAGCCAATTCTTAGCAGAATGACAATAAGGATCCATGACAACTATGCCCTGATGGACTGCTTGGCTCCCAACATTGCTGCTTGCAGCTATGTTTATTAATATCATTATTATTAGGACAAATGAAGCTCAATTTT
Organism: Istiophorus platypterus; assembly: GCA_016859345.1. NCBI lineage: Eukaryota > Metazoa > Chordata > Actinopteri > Istiophoriformes > Istiophoridae > Istiophorus > Istiophorus platypterus. Next base: position 26,423,562 of record CM029116.1, read on the forward strand.
TAGCAGCTAAAGTTTCTTGAAAACTCATTAAACTTAGTACATGCATTCGGCATAATGAAGATTTACGTCCCCTACAATATTTCAATGAAGTACCTTTCATAGCACTTTTCATCTGATGTGTGTGATATTTTCAAGCCCCATGCATCCCAAGACTTACAAAAAAGCCTTTGAAACAATACTGAAACCCTAAAGTTAGCTGTTTTGAAATAACTGTTCAGTTTTGGCACAGTTTTTGCCATTTTAAGGTGTTGTGCTTTAGTAAATTCCTCTTGGATAATTGATCAAATTAACTTCACATTCGGTCAGTGCAATCTAAAGAGCTTCATAATAGAAGCATTTTGAAGGTCTTTAGATTGCACAGGCGGTTTATTTTTTTCTTCCTGTCAGGTACACTCAAGCTCCATTAGATTGGATGGGTGATGCTACAAGAATTATCAGTTATCTGCAAATATTGTAAAGCAGTTCAAGCTATAACAATGAATCATATTTTATGAGCTTGTCTCATTCCTGACCTTTAATCAGAAAAACAGAGTATAGACAGATCTTTTTTTACAGCAGACTTTCTGACATATCATAAATCATATGTATTACTTAGGATGTAGACGATGGGTCTATTCCCAGTAAGCCATGAATCTGTGACAGTGAGACAGTTAGCACAATACAAAAATTGAACAAAAGCTAAAGCAACAAGCACTGAAGCATCTAAATCACCTTTCAAATTCCTCACTGTAAAATGCCTCACTGTGCCTTGAATTTATTTATTATATATTTATTTTATTTTATAAGTAGAGTGTCTGTATTTATTGTCGATAAATTGCAGTTGAACAAATACATAATACTACCTCAACTACCGCAAGTAATAAATAATCTGCAGCTAAACTTATGCAAGTCTTTACATTTGTTAATTATTTAAAGAAGAAATTCTTGTAGGAAGCTCTAAAGCTCTAACAACAACTTTAGTTCTTGTTTGCTTTGATTCCACAAGATGTCGGAACGATTCTTTTGAGATAATCCTTGTTGACATTATTGCATCACATAATTTCTGCAACTTTGTCAGCTGCACATTTATGCTTAAAATCTTCTGTTCTACCACAACAAATAAAGGTGTGCTGTTGGATTCAGGTCTGGTGACTGGGGATACCACTGAAGTACAGTGATCGCATTGTTGCACAGGGATGCAAACGGTCAGCAACAATAGGCTGTAGCATTCAAACGATAACTGACTTGTATTAAAGGGCCCAAAGTGTAACAAGAAATCATTCTTCACACCATTACAACACCACCATTAACCTGGACCGTTGACACAAGGCAGGTTGGGTCCATAGATTTGTGCCGCTGTAATAAAATTCTGACTCTACCATTTGCTGCCTCAGGAGAAATCCAGGTTCATCAGACCAGGCTACATTTTTCCAGTCTTCAACTGCCCAGTTTTGGTGAGTCTGTGCCAACTTCAGCTTCAGATTTAAGTTCTTGGCTGACAGAGTGGAACTCAATGTGGTCTTCTACTACTTTAATCCATCAACCTCAAAATTCAATATGTTTTGTATTCTGAGGTGCTTGTCTGCTCACCACCGTTGTAAAGTTTAGCCAACAGACTTACTGTAGCCTTTCTATAAGCTCCAACGAGTCTGGCCATTCTTCTCATCAACAAGGCCTTTAGGTCCATAGGATAGCAGCTGACTGGATATTTTCTTATTCTGAGTAACCTCACAAAACAGTTAAGTGTGAAAATCCCAGGAGATCAGCAGCTTCAGAAATATTTAAACCAGCCCATCTGGCACCAACAATCCTGCCAGAGTCAGTGAGATCCCATTGTTCCCCATTCCAGTGCTTGATGTGAACATTAACCGAAACTACTGATCTGTATCTGCACGATTGTATGAATTGCAGTGCTGCCACATGATTGGCTGATTGGATAATTGTATGAATAAGTAGATGTACAGGTGTTCCTAATAAAAAAAGGGCTTGATGATTGCATTTCATCTGAGACGGTATTTTGTCATATCTAATGTTTCAGAGGACTCGATAGCACAACCTAGAGACACCAATAAAAGTTCAAACAGATCTCCTTTATTAAAGCTTGGCAGGCAAAAGCAGGCAAGGACAAACAGCAGGTGAATTAAGGGCATGAGCAAAGTCAGTACTAGGCAGGCAGATTAACCAGGAACAAGGAGAAATCCATAAAAAGGCAAAAAAGGCTGTAAAGCTACAATATGGAAAGCACAATAACAAAAAATCTGGCAGGGAATGGGTGGAAATGGGCTGGTTTGAACGCTAAAGGTTGATTAGAGAATAGGGGACATGTGAGTAGTAAGAGTCAGTTAGTTGAAAGGCAGGAAAGGTGGGGTTACATTAGTTTAGATGGGCACAGCAGATTCTGAAATGATGTGAGAGTTAGGTTTAGTCCATATGTACACAGGTCTTTCTTTTTTAAATGTAGCGATTGCTATCTTTTTCTGTCTTTAACTCCACTTGCAAACCACAATTTAGGACACTGAAAAAGGACGTTTTGCAAAACTCCTTCTGGGGTGAAGATGTTCATAAGTGCTGTTTTCTCTGTCTACAGGTCAATAATGACAACAATACGTCTTATGACATCATTTTCAGAGGGCTATTTCATAAAAGTAGAATTAAGAAATTCTGGATAACGGAAAAACCGAGGCTTGACATAGTCTGGTCAGTACATCCTGGCTTTTTATGTTTTACCTGGTACTGGGTCTCCTATATCAAGCCAGGTGCAACTATATCAAGCCAGGTGTAAGTACTTTCAAAATATACATGTTCATCGCTTTCTTCAAAAGATGTCATTGGTTGATCACATATTTACTGATGCTGAAATGGAGAAGATGCGGGCATCATACGTCACACCACATATATCACTTTCAGTTTGACGCCAAGTCCTAAATTGTCCAGTCATGTTTTTTTCTGTATGAACACAAATTAATAGATATTTCCTGAGAAGCCAAACACTGACTTGCCCTTTTACAGCAAAGTGAAGGCACATCTCTTAATGTATGTAAATGATAAGTAAATCCTAATAGGCTAATTATGACGGATTAAGATCTGTGGTTATTAGGTTTAGGTTTTTTAGCTACTTACACATTCAGTTGATTCGCTACCTTTTCTCACCCTTTTAAAATAGTGCTCGTGTTTCCTTTCTGGCAGACAATATACTTCACTTCTGTAATCAAAAAGTATTGCTGCTGTCAAAATGGTGCAAAAAAGACATTTTGCGATACTTTAAAGCAAATCAGTGACAGAAACATTGCATTTCAGTGCAAATTTAACCCATAACAGCCAAGTCTCATGTTTCCTCAAAAGAAAATTGTGGGGAATATTTTAAAAAAAAATTAAATGACCCACTAATTCACCACCATTCGAGTATATGAACACTGTGTTACCATTGGTTCTTATGAGTTAACTGACAATGCTAGTTATATATTAATATTTCATAACATCATCACTTATTAGTTAACTACTTGCTAGATAGCATTAGTTATGTTTACCTGTGACAACAATTGCGGTTGAAAGAAGAGTCATGCTTTAAACCATAGTGCCATAAAAGTTGGCTGAAATTGATGAAGACAGTAAAAATACTCAACTATTTCTATGGAGCTGATGCTCCATGTTCTAACCTCCACCAGTAGGCATTGCCCCATTAAAAAGAACTTTGACATTACTTAATGCAAGTCAGACGCCACCTCTAACTTTAACCAACATGAAAACCAAACCTAACAGAAATAAAGCTGTGAAAACAGGAATACCAAATAAACTGACTCTTCTTCTTTTTTTTTTCTTTCGGCTTTTCCCTTTAGGGGTCGCCACAGCGAATCAGTGTCCTCTTCACTCACACCAACTACCTTCATGTCCTCTTTCACTACATCCATAAACCTCCAATACCAAATAAACTGACAATGAGAAGAAATAATGAAAAGGCAATGCAACAACACAGCTGGTGCTAAGGCTGGGAAGAAGAGGAGAGAAAGAGCGAGTCGTGTCCCTGTCCCTTCTTTACTGGTCCTCCATCAATCAGGCCAGATCACAGCAACCTAGTAGAGAACAGCTGAACAAAATACATGTTATCCTCAAAATATCCGGCAGGGGAGGGAGAAAGAGTAACAGTACAGAACAAAAATTACTGGACAGCTGAGGACATGGCAAAAAATTAAAGTTAAATATAAGAACATTTTGCAGATTGGTAAGTGTTTTTTTTTTTTTATGTAGATGGTCTTAGATTGTCTTGCAGTGTATGGAAACACACTCAGTCTTGTACAGCCACCAGACAATTACCTTTATCTGATGAATATTAATCATTAGTCAAAAACCTGGCACCAATCAAAACTGGCTCAGCACAAGTTAATAAATATAACAGGGTAATGGACCTAGTGCAGCAGATGACAATGAGAAGAGTGTGTCGCTGGACACCAGAAGGCGGGGGGTATTCATCTTGTGGAAATACTTAGTCCATAATGAATAACAAGTCAGGGATGTGGTGCTTGTACAAATGTAATTTCTAACAGGATCCTGATGCTGTACAACCTGAGAGCTAGCCTGGCAACATAGTGAGTATTACGTCAAGGACATCCACAGCATGCACTATTCCTGCTGTGCTAACTGATTGAAAAATGTAGCCCAACACAGACCATCTGAGGGATGGTCAAGGCATGGCTCCTTGCTGTGTGGTGCTGAATCCTTGGGTCAAGCAGTGTGCAGACGTAGCGTATTCTATCCCCAGAAAGTCTATACCTCTTATATAATTAGTCCTCAGAAAACGCAAGTGGTTCTGACCAGTCTCGAAACACTCTTACCAATGGAAAGCTCTTTGCAGTATGATTGCTTCTTCATCTATTACGTCATCTAGAAAAGGGCAAGCCATTGTAGAGAAAGAAACACATGTAGTCATTGGACTTTATATATTTCCCTTACACCTCTTCAAATGTATCCAATCAACCAATTATCCAATCAACTCAATGACTGCAGTAATTTGGACTATTCATCAACAACAGCTAGTGTGGTGCCATGTATATTCCTGTAGACGGTTTGTTTTTGATTTATTGGAAATATAAACATTTAGATAGATAAGATATTGGGATGCTTTTAACCCATAGTGCCATAAAAGTTGGCTGAAAGTTGTTGAAGAAAGTAAAAGTATATGGATTCGATTGAAAATCAATCAATTTCTATGGGCCTGACACTCCATCTTCTAAACTCCACCAATGGGCGTTGCCCCATTAAAAAAAAACTATGGTATATTTTGATGCACGTCAGACTCTGCCAATGGGCAACAGACTTAAAACAACAGGAGTTACCAAGGCTGGCTGTTAGCCTGGTCCGGACCAGGCTAGCTTGACAGAATAAATCTCCACGGTAAGCTATGTGCCAATGTTGCCGTAAAACGGAGTCCTAGCTAAATACAGCAAGAATATTTGAAAAAAGGAATTATACAATATATTACAATGAAATGGACAACAGTGCTAGCGCTAAATTAATAAAGTGATCGCTGAGATATAACTGTTCTCTCCAGGAACGACGGGTTATCTTGAGAGTGTGAGCTGCTGAAATGACCACCATTTTCAGTCAGCAGGGGGGTCCTCACATCTCTGAAAATATGGGAGCACATTTCCTAACACACATTATTTGGATAAACTGACCACGTATTAGAAATTTTTAAATGGTTATTTTCTAGTCTAAAAACAAAAAAAACAAAACAACTTCATATAATGTTATGTTAGGTTTATTTACATAAAAATACATAACATGTACAATCTTAGGGGCAGTAAGGTATAAAAGACTTATACGGATAAACACACAAACAAATATGGAAATACTTATCGACTTGTGTGTATGAGATAACATACAAACCCTAAATTCAGTAATCAAAAAAGTCCGAAGTCCAAACACCGCAATACACCTGATTGACATCTTTCTGACCATCCATCGAACCCTTGTGGAACGGAGAAGTTTAATCTCCGTGGCTTTATTGATAGGTGAAGATTAGTAACCTCGCTTAGTTATGGCTCAGCCAAGTTTCAACTTGAGAGATCTATCAACCAGAGGCCACGGAAACACCTGTGCGTAGGTGCAAAGGGCCCTGTCTCTTATACGACGGGCTACATTTATCTAATATGATGATTCGACATCATTATTGTTTTCAAACTGTGTTTTTTAATTAGACAAGATTTTGTGAATTATGCCATGTTAGGAATGTAAGAAGCAACTCACGAACCGTATGAGGATCTCGGGTCCAGTATTAGCTTTATATTATTCATTGCGGAGAGTGTTTTTAACCAGAAGAAACCGGCGGACTCCTGTGAGCAAAGACAGTAAAACACGCGTTACCCGATCAAGACATATGTTTTAGATTTTAATAGGCGACGCGTCCAGTAGTCCCGCCCTCATCGTCGGCTGATTGGACCGAAGAAACGGTTCTCCTCTCTGATTGGCCTCCTGTTACACAACACAGTTCCGCAAACCTAGTCTGTTTGTGTTTTGACGTAATTGTTGAGAGCCCCACAAACCACAACACAAGTTCATAGCCAAGGAGTCTGTCGGCGTTCAGCACCTCGGTTCGTAAATACATCCACTTGACAACATCTTGCTGAAACATGACAAATGCATCTTCTTCTTTTAGGTTTCAGCCGTGTCGTTTTGTGTCAACAGCGGAGTTTTATCAGCTAATGCTAGCTAGCTACGTTAGCCGCTTAGTCTTCATCTGCCAATATAACTTTAGCATTAGCCAGTAGCTGTATTGGGTTTACTTGACAGTTGTCCGTTTGGGTCTGCTGATTTTTAGTGTTGCAAGCAAACTGAATAAATGTTCAGGGCAACTAACCGAAGCGAAGGGGGTTTGCGAGAGAAGATCGTCTCTTATCAGCCCATGGAAACGTTGTTTGCTGTATACTCTCCTGCTGTTGACATCCTATAAGCGTTTATTAAGAGTGATAGTCCCATGTATACACCGTTAATGGAGCTTAGATACGTTTAGGTACATAACTACTACTGAAACAGATCACAATAGTATTTTGCTTTAAAAGGTGGCTTAGTGGATCAACTCCTATTATTAGTCAGCAAAAAGGGCTAATATTTTCAGGTCAATTTCTGATGAAGGTGATGTAGAGGTTTGTAAATGTGAGGGGTAATTAGTTAAGGATTAGCAGTTTCTGTAAACCATATATTTCAGTGCATCACATCGGTCTTACTGGAGGAAAGAATCATATTAGCCACTGTGTTTTGATGACACATTCCCGCACATCATTGACTTCAGGTTTTGATGTGTTTGATAATCCCATAATGTGCATTCATCCACTATTCAGTTATCTGTGTGGAGCTTATAGAGACAGCAGACTTTTTCTGCAGCCACATCCTCTGACTCCTCCTGGAGCATCCTCCGGTGCTCACAGGACACTGATATAGAATTCCATCAACTTATATAGGATCTGCCAAGGCAGATCTGCTAGCAGTTTCACCAGTCTGGAATACTGCCTCAGTGATGTCAGTGGGGAAAATCATAGTCAGATTTTGAAACTTCTCAGTTGCCTTCCTCTACTGATGAGCTCTTCTTGATGACCTTGACCCTAAGGGTGACCTCAGACACACTGTAGGAAGCTTAATTAAGTTGCTTTTCCTCCACATTTACACCTTTTGGGTTGCTACACAAAAATAGATGAAACCTGGAACATACATACACTTATCAGGGAATTGAAAGTTTTACCCTCTGGCATAGTTCCCTGATCACAACAGCCCAGTGATATGTCTGCTGGACTCCAGTTGTTGCACCAATGGAACTGTTGTTTCTCACAGTCTCCTTACACCTAGAAAATGAATAATTTTTTGAAAGGAGTTTGGTGTTACTTATTCCGTTGATGAAGATGTTTGTATTTACAGTTGTCTAGTAGATGTAGTACAGATAGCCGTACCTACTCTTTATTCTATGCTTATTGATATAATGACAAGGACAGAATATCAGAAAAACCCCAAGAAAGACCATGGTTGTTGTGCTGGACTTTTGGCATTGGGTTTAGCTAGGTGTCCTTAATAAACTGACAACTTATTTCATTTTCAATGCAGATAATTTTCACAGTACTTATTCAAGACCCTTGTTATCTCCCGTGTATATGATGTAGTCGGATTTCCATTTGTGTTGATTAACACTGGTTGAGTATGGGGTCCACCTAACCTACTTCTTGCAAATCAGAGTAGCATTAAGAGTATTAAGAATATTAAGAATGGGTGGTTCCACTGAGGAAGCTGTTATCAATTACATTTTGCTTTAGCATTCTACACAGCCTTATGTTTAAAGGTAACTTATTGTATTGAAAGTGATGAATAAATTGTGATACTAAAAAAAATTTAAATGCTTGATTAAGAATGTTAAATTGTAGAGGTGCTTTTTGTCCTTTTTCTGATTTCCTCAAGAACAATGTGAGACCCAATTTATACCTGGTACTAACATTTGTATCTTGATATCCTGTCTGGAGTAGGATGCATGCATTGTGTAAATACTTACCGATTTTTGCATGTTACAGAAAAAGCAGAACAGTTTGTTTATCACTGCAAGTTAGTATAGTTGCAAATGAACCATTAGTTCTGTTTATGCTGTCATTATGTTGAAATGTGTCTTTGTACCTTTTCAGGTTAAAAAACGTGAGACAATATGGCATCTGACTCTCCACGCAGACCAAGTCGCTGTGCTGGAGGGGTGTTGGTGCGAGCACAAGCTGCTACGTGAGGACAGAAATTATTATTTTATTAGAGAAATAATTCATTGTCATTCCTTTGAATGTTTCCCAACATACATGTTATCCTGTTTTTTTTTTTACCAATGTAGGTACCCCTCATGTCTTTATGTGGACTATTAATATACAGTATATTTCTCAGTTCATTTTGATATCCCTAACCACATATCCCTACCTGAAAAAAATGACAGTTTGATGTGGTGTTTGACTGAATGATGACAAAAGCTTTCTGCTGTCACAGGGAGCAGTCTTACATGGAAAGTGTTGTGACCTTCCTGCAGGATGTGGTTCCCCAGGTATTCAATTCGGCCATTTCTTCACTCATACTAAGACATGATTATCTATCCCAGTTCCAAACTACTGTACTGATTCTAATTAGTTCAGGGTATCTTGAGTATAAGGTGAGATAGACCTGATGAGTCAGCTACAGAAAGAGTTTAAATGGCATTGGCATTGGCTGTTTGATTGACATCTGTCAGTGCACAAACTGATCATTTTCTGTAAGTATAAAACTGTACAATATTTTTTTGATCAGTATAAAATATACACTGTGCACACTTAGTATACAGTGTGGAATTGGAGCACAGTAGTGCTCTTGAGGAGTAAAAGTTATGTTTTGATGTAGGTAATGCATTTGTGAGCCATTGTGATACACGTGGACACATCTTTACACTAAAGATTGAAGAATCCAGCAAATCCTGCAAACTTAACGACCATATAAAATAGGTTGTTTGTCCCAGCCCTCTGACACAACCCAAAGGGTTATCTCTTGTAGTAGGGCCCCTTCAGCGGCAGGAATTCTGGACATTTTCTGTGATGGTTACAATAAGAAACAAGCAGTAAATCTTATGGAACACAGCCTGTTGAGGTTTAGGCACAAAATCTAATTAGGAGAGTTTAGGAGAAGATATGGCATAAGTGGAGAGATTTGAGTACTTGACAATACTAGTTTAGCTCATATTTAAATGAACTGTATGGGCTTTGACTAGAAAGCATTGGGGTGTTGCATACATGAGCTTCCAGTAAAAACAAAATATTCACTTTGGCTATCAGCATTTATTCCACCAACCACTCTTCCAATAATCTTTTTTTACTTTGAGTCTTTAATCTACTACAAAAATCCTTTTACCGGAAAACTAAATTTTGCATGTAGATTCAGCAATTTGATTTTATTCATGTGTGTGTTGCCTATTTTTGTATAAATTTTGTCTGTTTTTGTTCTGGTGTACAACTATAGGCATATACTGGGGCTCCACCCACTGATGAAAAGGAGAAAATAATTTGGGTTCGATTTGAGAAAGCTGACATCAATGGTAAGTGCTTCACTCTACTGTCAGAGTTTTGGTTTATTCAAGAATTAAACAGAAGATAATACAGTGATGACCAAGGGGAGATTTTTGATTGACGTGCTAGACAGTGCTCTCCACCACAATCATCAAAATACCACATGAGGGGATATCTATTGGAAGTACTTCATTTGCAAATGTCAAGGAGCATTGAAGCTGATTTTTGTTATTTCCGTTAATTTTTTGTCATCTGTTGGTATAATATAAAAGGAAAAAAATTATGTAAAAAATTAAATCAATTTTTCACTATGTCTGCTGCTGCATTAAGATGATTTCACAGTCTGGATTCTAGTGTTTGGTAAGGTCATTGATCGAAAATCTACTTGACTTTCATGAAATGATCCTTCGAATGTTAAAGTTCTACTCTGTCATGCTTTCGAATGCATTTATTTTGCTTTTAAATATGGTTGTGTTCAAGCTAGGTGTTGTCACATTTCATTCTATTAAATATTAGTTGTCCTACTTTATGCACTACAGAAAAAGTTAATGTTATGGCACTAAATAGTTATTGTTGTATGTGGAATTAAATTAGGATCTGGAGAAGTGACACAAAAACTGTTAACTAAAATGATACTGCAGAAGAATTGAAGAAGATGTTTCTGATTGAAGTAAAACAAAAATTAAATTGCATTTATATGAGAGAATATTTGTCATAGTGTTGGATTATTCAATCCATCCTCCTAATATACTTTATTATGTCTCATTCTCTTTGCCCAGACACTGCTCGCAATCCAGAGTTTATGGAGATGCACAGTGGTACTCTTGACCCTCCCCTCTGCGTTATGATTGGCTACACTGATGGGATGCAGATCTGGAGCGTATCTGTAAGTCCCCCTCACATCACAGTGAAAGATCCTAACAGATACTATACATGTCCTGAATTATTTTGACCAAAACATCAGTGATTGCTTTCCAATAGAGTAACTTCTGTATATTTTGTCATAGTTGTATGGATAGCCCCTAAAAGGCTGATGTGTTTGGAAAAACTGACATTAAAAATAACCTAAGGCTTTATTTTTCAATATAGCGACTCATGTGTCCCAAAGTAAAGTCTTTTGAATTCCAGTTACGGAGACAGTCTTCTGCTTAAAGATTATGATTTGATGTTTAATTGAAATATATAAGACATTCATAACCTGAAAATTTTAAATGTATTTGTGACTGAAAATGAAAACTTCTCAAATTACCTTCTATGACAAAACCAGTAGTCATAGATCCTCTGATTTTGTGACTGTGTAGTGATTCATGAACTATATTAAAAAATACGTCTTTATGCCTAGTTAGACTCTTTACCTGAGTGCACCACCAATAAATGCTACTAAACTAAAAGACCACCATCTTGTTTACCGACCATGTCAATCTAGATCACTAAAATTGATCATGTGTTTTTGTTAATGTAAACATTATATCCTTGCTGGGTTCAAAAGCCAAACACTGTTTCAATTATTAGCTGACCCTGGAATGTGTCCATACATGTCTAACCACACTGGTCTACCAGCACCTGTGTGGTGGAAGAAAAACAATTAGGAAACAGCAAAGAAAAATATCTGTCTATTGTGCAGCGCCACTGTAGTCTATGGGAGTTTATAGCAAAGACAAACCAACTCTACTGAGCAATAACAAAATCACACACACCAAGTACTCTGGTCGGAAAAAGGGTTACATTCTATAACATTCAGCATCATTGATGTTGATTAAAGTCTCAGATTAAAATTTGTAAATTTACCAATTTAGGTATTTATTTTAATACTAAATGTCTCTTTATTTAAATTGTTCATTTTTCAAAGAACAAATAATTACCGAATTTGCAGATAACAGAGGAGTTTTTTGAGATGCACTCAAATAAGTACAACATAGTTTAAGCCATAACAAATGAAAAAAAGAAAAAAGAATCTGAAAATTAGAATAGAATAATTGTAGTGAATTCTGGGCAAGAATGAACATAGCATAAGAATTAAAATTTCGATATATCTATATCCCAACATTAATTTAATTAGGTAAGTCCAACTTAACCTGATTTGGACCGTCATTATACATATATAAAAAGTTTATAACCTGATATATGTTTATGTGTAGTTCTTTGAACTAATTCTGATATTATAATCATATCATTTCTACTGTAATGGGTGTCTTGACTACATGTGGTGCAAGTAGTGCTTCTCACTGTCTAAATTCAACACATTTTGTTTTCCACTAGATGGTAGTGTTGACCAGTATGTTATTCTAACTGTAGCATTTACCCCTATGCAGTGCTGTATCACAGGTCCCAAGATCTTTCTCCACTTGTCTCTGAATAAAGGTAGAGAAGATGTTTGGAAAGTGAAAAAATAAAAACATAAAGAGCATGAGTTGTGTTTTGTTTGATGTTGTCAGTGGGCAGTGACTGACGGGTTATATGTCCATTGCCAACAGAACTACAGCCAATCAAACAGTTGTGTTTGGAATTGAGCAGAATTGAAATGACAAACGTTAGATACAAATTCAAATAAAGGTCTGACGATCAAATGTATCAGAATACTCTTGTAATGCAGTTGTTTAGGTCCCAATCTTTAGCACAGGAAATAAATGGCATCTGTGCATCATGATTGAATCTTTTTAGAACTTTTATCAATTCACTACTAGCAGGTGAACCGGATAGTTACATCTAAACAGTGGCTGCAGAGTTATCTCACTGAAAGTCTCATATAGAGCTACCTACATCACCATTAAATCTGAGTGCATCAACTAAGTGAAAATTTACACACATATACAAAAACTATACATCTAATGCAGTCTACCACAACAGTCAAGCAGCAAATCCTACAATAAGGGTTATTATGTTATGATGAGGTACTATGTATAAAGATGGCTATAATTCCGATTAATGTAAAAATGTATATATATATATATGTGTGTGTGTGTGTGTGTGTGTGTGTATTAGTGTATATGTGTGTGTGTGTGTGTGTGTGTGTGGTTGTGTGTGTGTGGTTGTGTATATTTCAGTATATATGTATGTCAGTATATGTGTGTGTGTGTATATATCAGTATATATGTATATATATATATATGTGTGTGTGTGTGTGTGTGTGTGTGTGTGTGTATATATATATATATATATATATATATATATATATGTTTTTTTGATAAAATTGAATATAATGATAAGGGTCATTTAGATTAATATGACATCTGCGATTTACAGATCAGATCTGTAACACAGAGACTGTCAAATATTAAATAAACAAATCTAAACTAATGTTAAGAAGCTATACAAACTGTAAATACTGCTTAACATGAGTGTTACTTTTTGGTAATTATTTTTTTACAAGCTTGCATGTTGAAATGCGCTTTCCTATTCTAACATGTTTTCATGGCTGGGCTGATGTTAAACCTCAAAACCCTTACCAAGTAGCATTGACAAGATCTCTCATTTAGAAAATTCATGTCCTTAAAGTCAGTCTTGGAAAATCATTAGAAGATTTCATCTGCTTTGTGACTTAACAAATTACCCACAGCTCTGAGAAGGCTTTGCTCACCAAGTATTACCTTTCATGCAGAGGCTGTCACTGAAACATGCAAACTTCACATACATCCTGGAAGATCTAAACACACCAAAGTCCTTAATCAGTCTCTTTATAAACATCCATGGGCTGCGGGTAAAAGGACACACTCTTACTTCACCATGAACACACACATTGGCCACTGTGATGTGGCAACTCCTTTTCTGCTACAAGATTTTCTGTTGCAGTTATTATGGTGAAACAGAGGATTAGAGCTCTTTTGGTCATACTAAACACACCCAGTAAATATAAGCGTCGTGAAGCTGCTTTGCCTTTCTGTTGAACTTGATACCAATTCTGATCACCCTGGCCTGTTATCACATACTGTCCTTCCTTATTGTTTTCGTTCAGTTTTGAAAGTTTACTGGATGTTTCTGGGCTGTGTTTTTTCGCAGGGTTTTAAGTAAGCACTGAGGGTGCCTTGGTTTCTAGCTCTTGAGTGGCTGTGAAGTGTTTGTGACAGTTGCTAAGCCAACACCCTCTGTAATGGCCCGGCAGAGTATGAACATACACGTGTACACACACACTTTCACACACTCATGAGATGGGGACTTCTGACTAGTTATATGGTTGCTGACTGAGGTGTTTAGGCAATGAAGATCACTGCCACCTCACACTGGAGAGGTGTCATCCACCACAGCCTGATAAGAGGCAGACTGTCGTGGACTAATTGTCTCTCCGCATATGTGTTGAGATGAAATGACCTGCTGGGAAGACAGGTGTCTGCAGCAAATGTCAGTGTTAATGTCTATGCTGGGTACCCTGAGCTGTATTATAAAATTTTTCTCTGTCCATAATCCTGATTAAGGCCTGAGAGATCTTAATATATGTCATAAGATAAAATAAAATAAAATAAAAGAATGTTCCTGTAATACAGACACTGAAGATTTTTAAATTAGCCATGGCTAATTGTAAAAGTGACTACCAGTGCTTTATTTTTTGCATTATATATTAGTAGTTTTAATTTTATCATACCAAAAACCCTTCTGCCAAGTTCTTTAGAGGTATTGTGGAACCTTATATTTGCAAGTTTGAAAAAAAAAGAAAAAATCGGGGTATTGGCTTTAGAATACTTTCAGGTGAGAAAAGTATAGCTCTGTTTGCCCTGTAGTACTATATCTTTAACTAGGACAAGTTAAATCAAATCATAATATTTGAATATTAGATATTCATATTATAATAAAATTGTTTGCCATTAACCTGCACTGACGCTGCACAGGACAAATTCAATATGACCTCCGATGAGTTTCTCTCAACCAAACAAAAATGAGGGAAAATCTAGTATTCAACACTAAACAAAAAAAAAGGTGGCTGCAAAAAAAAAAAATATTTTTGAATTTGATAAGGGTTTCATAATGACATTTTTGAAAATTTTTAATAGTCAAAGCTATGATCTGGAGTGCAGTATTTGGAGGTAACCTATCAATTATAATGCTCTGTACTGTCAGTCCTTCCTACCTAACTTCTATTTCATACTCCTTAATCTTTTCTTTTAATTTAAGCTGTGCTAGTGCCAGGGGAGGTCAGAAGTGTGAATATCTCAGAAACTCTGTAGGATTAAAAATATAATGCCTTTACAAACATTTGCTTGATCAAAATGATGAAAGTGTTTCACATATGCTATGAACTTCTAGCTTGGATTTTAATATATATTTTAATATACTGGACTACAAATAATACTTTGTAGTCCAGTCTAGTCCGACAAACCTTTGTGAAAGATATTAGTTAGATTAGGTAAAAGCCAGAATTAATTTGGGATTTGAACATATACGGAACACATTAGATTTCTAAATGCTTCAATTCTATCACTTACAATTTTGATTTGTATTCAAAGTTGTCCAGTCAGCTAAAAATTTAATAAGTATGTGTCATACTGTAGATATGATGTACACTAAACAGCCTTTTCTCCTTCATGGTGTCATCTGTATCTATATCTTTGTCATCACGATCTATAGAGATAGTTCATTTCTGGAAACCCTGCCTAAAAAAAAAAGTTAATACCTGGTTGCTTTGTAGATCAACATGATAGCGCTGCACCAGTCCAAGCTTGTGTACTCTTAGAGTTTTAATGCTGCATGTTATGAAAGCCCATGAACAAGCACCTGTTACTGTATGATCCCTAAAGCACCTGCTCCCTCCAAACCTCCAATATGTCCTGCACTGTGTTAGTGAGTGTACTCACTTGGGAATATGGCCCAGATATCTGTTCACAGCTTATGGTATTACATTTGAGAGATTAAAACAGTGGAACAGACACTGTGATTCCACAAAAGCATCCAAGCCACAAATGAAATGAATATAATGAATAACTGTATGCATGGAAAACAACTTTGAAAAAGCAATTTGGCATATTGCATACGCCAGGCCACTAATGTAATGGTGGGAATTTTGTGGATGGCAGTGGATGTCACACAGAGCCATGTAAGACCAGGATGAGCAGTGGGGTAATGCACAATAACCCGCATTAACCTCCGGCCCTCCCCTCATCTCATTTTAATCCAGCAAATTCCATTATTCCCCTTGCAGGTCCATTTGCCTGTATAGGAATCCTACCCTGCTGCCAACCTCCTTTTATTCCTGCTATCAGTGCTCGTATAACCTGCTCGTGTCTGCAGTGTTAATCTACCACTGCTGGGTCTCAAGCACTTTGAATAAAAACAGCTACAAATCCGCCACTTTGAAAAGGCTACTAATTGCACAAAAGAGCGATCATCCCTCAGATGGGTTTAAAGACTTAAAACAAACAGATTAAATCACTAGTAAAGTGATAATGCAGGTTTCAGTGTAATAAAAGTGGGGCATTCTGCACTTAGAACAATGTGCCATTACACACGCCAGACACTGCCAGGAGCCACACAGGCCATTGACCTAATATACTGGCATCACATATGACACATGTAGCCTTAACTGAGCCAGGCAGACACAAACACACATCTATTAAAGTGCTTTACACTGTGATTGTTGTTTTGCTGTAATAGAAGACCAGAAATGCAGCAAACTTTTAAATCATCTCTCATAGGGCAACCTGTGGTGATAATCCCTAAATGTAATTTCAAGCCAGTGCAAATGTGCTGGAATGAACTTGGTTGATCAGTGGTGCTGGTTGATGAACATAAGTTTTATGAAAAAAAAAACAAAAAACAAAAAACAAAACAACTCAACAACTGCAGATGTTTTTATTCCTCTGCCCATTTTTACATTTTCTTCTGTAATTTTCTCCATTAATAATTGGCTATTTGTTGATAGGGCTGGTTGTCGAGAATTACACACATAATAAGTATACAAATGCACAATTTACAATTTCTCATCAAAAGCCTGTTGAACATTCAGTTAGGTCTGTCTTATTTATCCTTCTATGATCATACGATCGAAAGTCAAAGGTAGTCTTGGGAGAGGATGTGTTGGAAACACTCGCCAGAGTGTTTCTCATGCTTACAGTCAGACTGGGGCAGAGACATCATGGGCTCCTGCCCACTTGGCATTAACCCGCATCCCTAACCCTTCCTGGTTGGCTCCATCACAATAAGTGTAGGAAGCTTGTTTCCACTGCGATGCCGCTGGGGCTTTTATTCTGTTCTCAGTAGATTTTACTTTGTGGTTTGGCTGGAACTTCAACCAGACCGCCCTTGTTCTCCATTCTCCTTCTTTGCCTACCCTTGTTTTGCTCAATGACAAGTCAGTTCCACACAGTTTGAATAGATTATTTTTCTTACAGTGTGAACAAATAATTATTTGCCCTTGTGCTCTGTTGTTGCAGAAAAACAAAGACTTATATCTTTCAAGGTTATTTCACACATTATTCTCCACATCTACAGTGCACACTGGTCCCAAGATATCTGTTTATTAAGACCAAATAAAGGTGGTTTCATACACACACAGTCTGCATAAGACAGCAAATGCAGGAAATGATGCCCTTAAGCGTATCCTGTGGATTCTTTGACATTTAGTAGTGATATGGATCAGTTTATTTATTAACTAGTCCCTGCTTTGTTAATTTAATGTAGGCGCAAATGCATGGATGTGCACATGGGCATGGGTGACACAATATACATTACTACCAATAGTTTCACACTATTCCATTGAACTGGAAGTGTCTATAATGTACCAAGATATACATTTTTGATCCAACAAAGGCAGTGAAGAGGACAGCTAGCTGGTAAACATGAAAAATTACAAGATCTTAAAATCTAAAAATGGCTTTGCAAAGGTTTTATGCAGAAGGCACACCTTTTGTTGTAAGCATTTGTTGACCTCAAGAATACACACAATGCATTTACTAACAGTAACAATTTAAAATGAGACATCTGTAAATACAGCCACAGGTAGACAACATTTCTGGATTGTGTAATGCCTGAATATGTGTTGTAAGTTTAACTTTAACTCTAATGTCTGTCGGTATCCTTGACTGCAAAAATGTCTCTTGTCTCTGATGGACGTGATATATGAACTTCTACTTAATCTTGAATTCAAATAATTTCTTTCAGTTGGCAGGGGAAGCCCAAGAGCTGTTTTCGGTGCGCCACGGTCCTGTGCGAGCAGCTCACATTCTGCCAGCACCTCATATCTGTGAGTATCTCCTGTACTTTAACCCTACCTAAATTGGGATCTACCAACTTTGAAGCACATACTGCATATTCCAACTTCAAATAAGGCTCTGATCACTATATCTACATGTTTATTTTAAAATTAAATTTTAATTTTTATATAAAATTAGTATAGTTGAACTCCAGCTGGAGAAGTACGTTTTCCCTTTTTTCTTTGTTGTTACATTTGTATTGAAGTCAGACCAAACTGGTTGGATGATGTTATTAAGGTTATTTCAATTTTACTTGATAACGACACTTTTGTGAATTTTAATATACTCCTCAGATTTAAAAAGAATGGTGAAAGAATGAGAGTTTTTGAAAGTAGTTTAACTTTCAACAAAAACCAAAGTATAAAAATTACAAGTTTTTATTAGGTTTTAACGGAAGATACGTGCACGACTATTTCCAGGCTGGGAGCGGTGACTTCCTAGACTATTGTTATCATTGAAGCAATCGTTGGAGACTCCATTTATGATACAGATACGGGTTTTGTATTCATTTCTCTCATCTAACTCTTGGCAAGTAAGTGAAGAATTGTTTTCTAAAAAAGTAAACAAACAAATGAACAACCCCCGCCAACTATTCTTTTAATGGCCACATTACGGTATCTGTTTTGGATTCTCCTGTATGCAACTATGCAGCACCAATACAGCACAACAAGCACAATGACTTGAACTGGACAGAAACTGAGCTGTTTTTACCTTGAACTGCCATCAACAAAGGCTCCATTGCCTTTTGATTTTTACACAATATTTATTTTCCAAATCAGCAAAGGTTGTAGGAATACAATACCTGTATGTACTTTTTCATGTTTCCTTCTTATATCCTCAATGGTTTTTCTGCAAAATTCTAAACTCTCTGTCCTAGAAAAACCCCAAAACAAAACACTGTGGATAACTTGATTTCAGCATTCAAGGTCAACACTTAAAATTAAATTTTGTATGGCTCATCCTAATGCAGTTTTGGGTTGTGGGCATTTTAAGTGGTGCTATATCATTAAAATTAAAGAGTGCTTCATGCTGTCTCATCCTAATGTTAAAGTCAGTCTACGATTATTGTTGGCCTGCTCTTGCTCAGTGGTGGAAAGCCTCTGAAGTCAGTGCTTCTTTGCTGCCAAAGCTCTACTGGAAATCTCTCACTGTGCCTTCACTGTTCCGTTAGCAATCTCTCTTACTCTCTAAATTTTCTCCTTAGATTCTGTAATATGTTGTTTAGATAGACATTCGTGTTATGGATTTTTTTTATTTTCTTTCCCTGTTTACTTTATTAATTGTAACCTATACCAAGACCATGTCTTATCTCAGATTTGTTTCCCTTATACTTCATCTAGTGCTACCTAATGCCATTTTAGACTCCCTAAACATTAAAAATCAATCGGAATTTTAGATGTCAGCCTTTCTTAAAAGAAGAAGGGCTACTTCATAGCCACCATTTTGCAGCAGAATCAAACAATCATACAGGGAGAGGAAAAAGGTTGACAAGAAGTTGAGAAGAAAGGTTGGAGAAATGTAAGTATGTTAAATTTTAGATTACACAGGTCATCATAAATAAACCCCTGGAAAGAATCGAGCATAAAAAAAATTGATGTATCTAAGAGAATAACAGAGAATGGATGCTTTCTGTATTTGAGTGGCTGTGTCTTGTCCATCCTCTCCTATTCTTAAGTTGTACCTTCAACCCTGTATCACTAGATCTGTTGCCCAGTCGTATCGTGGCATATTTTTCTTTTGAAAAATTCCATAAGTAAGTTTCGATCTACATTGTCAATTGTAAATGTAAAAATGTTGGAGATTGGAGAATGATATCACAAACTACTCTTGATCTTTAGCTGATTTAGAAAAGTTGTGTAATGATAAAAAAAATAAATGGTATCAAGTCAACTTAAACAGGTTTACCAAATAAATGGAGTTTGCTGATCATTTGGAAATTTAGATAAAAATAAAAATTTAAATAAAATTTTTTTGGATGGGAACTTGCTAATGATAATATTGCAATGTATTGTTATTGTACTATTGGACATAATTTGGTTGCCAGGGCTGTTTGAGTATGATATTAAGAAAGGTTGGCAAAGAAGTATTTAACGAATGCAAAAAACGTTGAAACATACATAAGAATATATTGTTTAATTTTTCATGCTGTCCATATTCAAAGTGAATTTTTTGTAATTATGGAGCTTAGTCCTGTCATCATTATGCCATCATTTCTACTCTGAGAATGATATTTGAAAAAAAATCCCAATTGTTTTTGGATCCTGAGAACTTACTTTCTTAGGCTCTGGCCAACAGAGTGCCAAAAGTGGCGTGAAATGTGGACTTACCTCAACTTCGGTGGCATCTGTGAACTAAAATTAAAAAGTCCAAGCAACTACAACTATGCTGGTCACTTAACATAAAGTGACAGGTTTGTAGCCATACCTGGTGATAAAACCCAAATAAGTCAGATTAGGAAAATAAAGAAGTGAAGCGAAGATAAGCATTACCCATGTGTAAATTTTAATAGGGTTCTCATCCTTAAATAACATTTTTGAAAGAAAAAATATACACTTGGTTTTTGCAGTATTTCCTATTTCTCTACCGGAAAAGAATGTTACTGATCTTGATTTTATTACCTCGAGTTGATTCCATCTCTGTGATTTCGTCTCCTTGCACATGGTTTGAGTTTCCAACAGGACTATTGCATTTCTGCCTCCCTCTGGCAAAAATGAAAATTACAAGACACAGAATGAACATAGATACTTTAAAAAGAAAATGGATTTATTGAACGCCACTTTCAAACATAAAAAGTCCTCCTTTTTTTTAATCAGCAAAATTAATTGTCTCAGTTCCAAAAATTCTCATAAGCTCAAGTTATTTTCCATAATATCAACCTCCAAACTGACATTTCATAATGTCAATTTGGAGATGTAAACACCTCCAAATTATCCTGTTTTTTATGCAAAGATGTAATTTCAGCTTCTTTTTAAATAAGGAATTCACAACAAGCTGTTGTAAAGTAAAATAGTGGCTTTAGAAAGTCTTCACTTACCACTATTTCTTGCCATCTTCATTGTGTTGTAGATTTAATTTTAAATTTATACAGATGTGACCTGCTCAGGGTGTACCCTGCCATGGCCAAATGTGAGTACGGATTGGCTTCAGTGCCCCTATGACTTTCAAAGATAAGTGGTATAGCTGATGGATGGGTGAATGGATGGATAGATATAATTTCCATTTTGTACATCAATCAATCATCCATAATGACAAAGTAGATACATTTTTTTAGAAATTTTTGCAAATTTATTATATCTCTCATTTACAAAAGTACTCAGGCCCTTAGCCGTGGCACTATAAACTGTGGCCAGGTGCGTCCTCATTAATTTAATTTTCCTTGAGACATGTCTAGAATTTGAGTTAAAAAACTAAGCCATGAAAACAAAGGAACTCTCTGTAGCCCTCTGCAATTACATTTTGGCTAGGCATAACTAAGTCATTATTAAACATTTAAAAAGAAATTTGGGAACCACCAGGACTCTTTCTAGAGTTGGCTATCCTGCCAAGCTGAGAAATCAGGCAAGAAGGACATTGGTTAGGGGGTTGATCAGGATGGTCATTCTAACAGAAATTTAGAAGTCCTCTGCCGAGATGGGAGAACCTGGTTGAAGGACTGCCATGTCAACAGCACTTCATCAATCTGCCATTATGGTAGTGGCTAGATAGAAGCCATTCTGAGTAAAAGGCATAAGACAACCATTATTTCACAAAAAAAAAAACAACCATTTAAAAGACTCAGCAAGAGGAAAAGGATTCTCTGGTCTGATGATCCCAAAATTGAGCTCTTTGGGCAGAACTCCAAACACCATGTTGCTTGGTGAAAACCAGGCACTGCCCATTACCAGGCTAATACCATCCCTATGGTGAAGCATTATGGAGGCAGCATCATAATACTCAGGATGCTTCTTTGCAGCAGGAACAGGGAGGCTCATCACAATACCGAGAGTCCCTTGAAGAAAACTTGCTTCAGAGTGCATGCAACCCGGGACTGGGATGACTGTTCACCTATCAGAACAACAATGACCTGATGCTTATAGGCATGAAAAGACTCTCTTGGCTTCGGGACAATTCTCTGACTCTTATTGAATGTTCTCACCAAAGTCCACACTTAAACCCAATAGAACATCTGTGAGAAGACCTTAGAGTGGCAATTCACAGACACTTCCCATCCACTGTGATGGAGCTTCAGAGGAGCTGCCAGGAAGAATGGGTTGATCTGCTAAAATCCATGTGCATAAAGCTTGTAGAGACTTACCCAGGAAGACGCTGGGCTGTATTTTTGGTCAAAGGGGATTTAAAAAATACTGAATTAAGGGTTCTAAATACTTTCCTATATAAGAGATCTTTTAAGATTTTGCAAAAAAGTCTAAAAACATATTAACAACAACCCCTAATGACAAAGTGTTTGTCATTAGGGGGTTATGAGTGATGAGAAAGTCTGGCATTTTATCCCTCTACTGTACAATTAAATCTATAACACAGTTAAATGCACATAAAGCAAATGGGGTATGATTACATTCTTAATTATGTGTATATGCTTAATATTTACTTAATGTTTCTGCAATTTCTTTTTATCTTAATTTGGGTATCAACAACTTACAAACATTTCATTTATAATTTCTCCTTAAATATAAAAAATGGTCACAGCGATGACAAACAAAGGTTTCACTGGTCACTTTCACACTGTATAATTAAGTTCTATATGAATACTATATGAATACTAGTTTTTTTTCAAAAACTGGGGGGGGGATTGTTATGTTGTTCCACTGATTAGATCCTTCCCGAACATAAAATTTAAAGTTCCTCTCTGCAGGTGTCAGTCAGTGCTGTGAAAGCTGCTATATAGTCCTGCTGCTTTGTGGCATTTTTTCAGTGAGAAAATCGCCTTTTTGTTCTCCATCCATGTTCCGGTCTCTCGGCAGATTTCAACAACACACAATGGCAGCATTTAAAGAGTGCTGGAAGTGGATGAAAGCAAACCATAGTAATAAGAAGCAGCAGATAGCTTCGACACATGAGGAGAGCAATTCTCTCAGCAGAAAATAAATATGAATTGTACTACTGGAGGGAAGGACACTGATTGCAATCTGCTAGGGCGCAAACAGTGTTGCACTGTGGTAAGCCATTAAAAGGCCAATTGTCTGCAATGCAAGGTCGTGGGTGGGCATACTTAAAAATGCCCGAAAATAGGTGTTGAATATTGAATATAATAAGGCAAGGTTCCTCTGTCCTAGAATAGAGAAGGAAGTACTGCTTTTCTCGAGGGAGTAAAAGCATTTATTCACATCCTCTTTGGAGTTTACAACCTATGATCTTCCGTTGTCTTGCAAAATGAGTGAACTTTGTTCCCTTGATTAATAACGAATGAGCATTTTTGGAAATGTGAATATATCTATTGATACATACAGTAGGTCATTGTGTTCTTTTTCAGTAGAGGTCAGTTTATAAGTTTTCACAATAGAGCTACACTCAGGATGCTCCCACATTGTAACAGTACATCCATGAAGTTTTTACAATGAGCATGTTGTCTGTAATGTTTCAGGCCATGTGAAGTATTATCTAAACATGCACCCATTCTCACTGTTACACTCTAACATGCAAAAGTCCCCATAGAAATAAGCAATACTTCAGTTATCGTCCAGTAACGTTCATTTTTTTTCCGAAAGTCAATTTCAAGTGAATTTGCAAACGACACCCAATTCCTTTAGAGTGAATTTGAATGTGAGCCCCTAGTTTTAACAAATGTTTGAATTTCAAATAAAAAGTGACAGCCCTAGTAATAATAAAATAAAAGTTCAAAAATTCATGCAAAGGTGATTTTTTGTACCAATTGACAAAGTCCCTGAGAGTCATATTGATGTTACTGCTCAATTTCTCGAGTGGGAATGATGTCTGATGACAAAAACATGAAAAAAGAAAAGAACATGTTGGTAGTGTTAAAGGCTGGTAGGGAAGGCACTTTTGCTCTCAAGCTGTACCACAGGAACTCAGGCTGATTACTGTCGAGCCTCAAATTACAGTTCTCTAAAGGGTAAAATCTTCTTCAATCTAAGCAACCCCATTCCCTCAATCCCCTGATCCTCAGCCTGTCTTCAAGAATGACATAATTAGGGAAAATATAGGATTTCACTTAATGCAACATGTTTTCTCTTTATATTTTAAATATGCCTGCTGAATTTTTACTCTGCTGCCAATCCAGCCTGAAATCACCAAACAAACAAAGAGATAGACAGAAAGTTATATTCGTTTCTGCATCATTCTGAAGATTTCTCTAGCTCTTTCTGGAAAAAGGTTGTTTATATTTTTTTCTCTCAAGTTTTTGTTAAGTGTTGAAATCGCAAACAACTGGATTTCTTTTTTGTTTTTTTTAAAAACATTTTACCTCTCATCCAAAAGGCTGCTTCAGTTCTGAAGTTCTGAAGTTCAGTTCTCAAGCTTCTTTTTTAAAAGCTCACAGTAGAGAACTAGAAAAGGGTAGAACACCGCAGTCTTATCAGAATGGGGATCCAGCGTTGTGGTCCACAGTCTGTTTTTTTTTTTTGGGGGGGGGGGGGTTGTCCTCATCCAAAATGTTTGATGACCATAATTGAATTACAGCGCAACAGTAGCAGTGTAATCACCACGTTTCCTGTCATGGTAATAGGCAGTCTGTTGGATGAGGATGGGCAGCACTAGATGCTTCACATGTTCTTTTAAAGAATGTTCCTCTTTGTTGTGTGCAGATCATTCTGTTTCTCATCTGCCTCTTCCTGTGACTCCTCTTCCTCCTTAGGTCCTTTGAAGATGGACAGTTTTGCTGACAAGAGGCCCCTGCTGGGGGTTTGCAAGAGCACAGGGTCCTCTGGGTGAGTTCACTCATCATAATAAAACTGACATCATTTCCTCATGGCCCTCTGCTGTCTTCTTCCATGTGCTACAATAAGTCCAGTATATGCAAGATTTCAGCCGAACATGATAGCAGTCGCAGTCACTGATAAAAGCCCTGTTGGCCACATATAAGAACTACGTATGTATTTGTATTTGGCTTGAATGAAACTCTTCAGTGGTTGGTAGCCATTACTTTATATCTTTATTATAATTTTCAACACAGGAATCCGAGGCAAGCCTGTTAATTTTGCTTTTACAGAAACTTTATTCGAAAGTAAGAAATAAGTAATACATTGATAATTTATTTTTGGACATTTGATATACAAACTTTTTTTTAAACAATTACATTGTTCTTTTATTTGATGATGTAGCATATTCACTTATAAAGGACTCAAAACAGAAAGTTTAGGATATAGACTTGTCTTTGGACTGGTTAACAGGTAATCTTATTGGGCCGTGTTTCATTCAACCTTTCACAGCTATTCCCTTTTCTGACAACAGGAAAATGTAACGAGAACAGCTGTATAATACTGGAAATGCGAGCACACGGTGTAGATGGGAAGCAAACAGCTAAAGGGATGAAGGTGGCTGACAATAGGCAGAGTGCAAGTACGACACGATGAAATCATGAATATGCTATTAAGTTTATCATCTAGCGACATTAAGCATTTTTTCGAGCAGGCTTAAGCTACTTTCCATTAAAAGTATCTGTTTACAGCCATTGCACAACAGTTTTCAACTATTTTTACATTTTCAATTTCGCACAATAACCATATGCGGTCCGAACATATACTTGGTTTTTGAACTAGTTTTGTTCTCTTTTCCTCTACTTTGCCACCTAACCAGCCTCAGTATTTTACTGCTGTGGATACGTTATACACACCTCAAAATTCACAAGTCACACATCCAGAGACAAAAGGCAACACACAGAGAATAAAATAATATTTGACAACTAGAGTTAAGTGACCTTAAGTCCTCATCTTAAAACTGACAGTTCTGTTGGTGTTCCTAAAAATGAAGCAACAAAAACAACGAAAAAAACAAAAAAAACAAA
This sequence comes from Istiophorus platypterus, assembly GCA_016859345.1. Lineage (NCBI taxonomy): Eukaryota > Metazoa > Chordata > Actinopteri > Istiophoriformes > Istiophoridae > Istiophorus > Istiophorus platypterus. Next base: position 26,449,718 of record CM029116.1, read on the forward strand.
AAATAAATAAATAAGAAAAAAAAAACAATACTGCTTTCCTTCCAAGAGATTTGTGACAGTGGAATTTCCTCCACCAACTGAATGTTGAGTTTCAGAAACTTGAAGTAACTTAACCTCTGCTTGCGTCCTATGAATAAAGTATAAAACTATAAAATTTTGCTTATATAGTATTTTAAAATTGTTGATCTACCTTAAGAACAATTAAATACAATTTTTAAATTATGAATCATATTATCTGTACATTAACTACACTAACTTTGTTTAACAATTAAATTGGCATCATATTTGATGAAGCAGGCATAATCACTTGTGAAGGACTCAAAACTCATATTTAGGATTTGGACTTGTCTTGGCCAAGAGTATAGTTGTCACTTTTAAAACAATGACTTTGTCCCCCCTGTGTTTTCTGGTTGTTGAATTTGGAATCTTGTTTGTCTCAGTCTCATGGCCTCTACTCATTCTGACTAATGAGAACCAAGTCATGGTGTAAGCTGAGCTCGGACTTACAATGAAGAAAGAAGTGTGGAAAAGCACATCATGAGTCTGTCTATGTAAATCAAATACATATTTGTTTGTTCAGCCTTGAGCCTCTGCTCTTTTTTGGAAGCACAAGGGAACAGAGTAAAGTGAATTTAAGGATCTTAAAACTTAATTGACAAGATGGTAAAATACAGTGCGACCTAATGAAATGAGAACTGTAAGATATAAGTAAGTCTTTATTTGACTACTTTAGGGGGAGCTATACTTATATGTACACTCACTCGAAGCAGAGAGACTAAAGCAACCTCTATGTGCTGTTTAATCTTTCAGAAGTTCAGCAAGGAGGGAAAGAGTTTTACTCTTTTCAGTGTTATGAAGTATAAATCCTATTTCTGAAAGTAATTTTCTGTTAATAATAAGAGACATCAAAGAACACCCAACTTCTTGTTATGAACCCTGCATATGCACCCAGCTGGAGCTGAGCCATAGATGTGGCTTAGTAACTGTGATTCATGGATTCTTAGTGGTTGAAATGTGAACAGTACCTGTACCCCCTATAGGTAGACAGAATGGATATTAAACTGATGTGTAGATCCCTGAGATTTTCTGGGTTTGGGACTGGGGATGTCATGTATTTGTTTAGTGAAAGAGAGTGAATTTAAAGAGGGACAGAGACCCCAAGGCATCTTGCACTCGCCTCCTCATGCCCAGCCCATGCTCTCCCCTCTTTCCCCCTCCTACATTTACTTATGCCGCTCTTCCAGAGCAACACAAAATTTAACTCAATATATCCTCCCAGGGAAATGAAATAAGGAAGTCTGACTTCAGCTGGGCCTTGATGGAGACCACCTTCTTGATGTTTTCCAGCGACTGCCGCCCCTGTCTCTCTAACACCGTTACGGTTGCTTCTGCTTTTCCTATGTCCTCACTGACTCTGAGACAGGCAGTGTTTTGACGGTTTGGCAAATCACCCAGGCGTCACTCGACACTAATGCTGAAAACATGCACTGTGTTGAAAAGCAGAAACCCTGACCTCTGGCTGAATGGCACAGCCTGGTTCTTCCCCGTACAGAAGTGCATGGTAAATAACACTCTGGTCAAAGAAGAGAGGGGAAAAAGGCTTCCGGGTACAGTGCTGTACTTTCCATTGGGCCTGTTCATAAACTTACTAAGGTCCTCACACAATTTTTAGCATATAATCATTTTGAAATAACAGCTTTTGTTAACCACCAAAAAGGATGCCGTCTTGACACTTAAATGGAAAACAGATTGGAGCCTTGGCCGCTACAGCAGTGCTGGTTTAGAAGTTGGTTCAGTCAGCTCTAGGCTTAGATTACAAGATTTGCAAATTAAAGGAAAACCAGAGAAGGGAAAAAGCATGTGTGCTGAAGCCCTGTACTTTCGGATTTCCAGCCAGACACACTCAACATAATTTTATCAATGGAAAGGATTATGCGTTAAGTCCAAACAATGTATGGATCCGGTGATTTTCTTGACAGTAAAGCTGCATATGCGTCCCTTTCACTCCGCACGAGTGCCAGTGGGCTTTGGGGATTAGTAAAGAATACTGCTGCCATTGCAGACCTTGGTATGTCTGCTTTCACTCTGGAAAGGGTTTGTGTTTCCTTTGCCCACTTGTGTTGTTATTATTTTCATTCAGTTTAATTACATCCACAGGTATTAAAATTCTGGGACATTTAAAGGCTGCTCTCTTTCAATGAATGTAAATTTTATGACCAAGACAGAGGCAGTTTAACTGTTTGTGGGAGTTTGAGTGCACACACTCCTTGGGCAAAAGTTCAGTAATGAATAAGTGTGCTTTGTTCTTCGGAGTTTGGGAACTGTCAGTGACATTTCCAACCTCCGACTAACCCCTCTCAACATCTCCAGATGCTTAGAGGATGTGGTCCTTTTTTTCTTTTAACCAATATATTCCTCTTTCACCATGCGGATTACTACTAGATGTGCTATTTTGAGGTTCTGGCTAATACACATGGATATAATGAGCAGATATCATGGTCATCATTGAGGCTACGGATACAGTTTTTTCTTTTTTGTTTTTGGAAGGACTTTATCTGGACTTTTATCTGCTTCATGCTATAAATGTCCACTATCATTCCTATCTCATTACTGGATTTTTGTGTTGTAAGGAGCCCATACTGCCATTTCAGGAGGCATTTACAACTCATTCTAATTTCAAATTTCCTCCTCCACTTTGTAACCATATAATCATCAAATGACTAATGATTTTTCACTGAGTTATATCATTGATTATTGAAATTATTCAAACTTTGTGGAATTAACTAGAATTTAAAATGATGTGAATTTGACAACACTTGGGGTGGACTAGTGGTCATGGAGAACATTGTTGTTCTATTTGTAACAAATATGTAATTGTCACTATAACAGCATTGTGACATGCAACAACTAGCCTATAAAAAAACAAGGTATATCAAAAAAAGAGACACTTAATTACAACCATAACCAGACAAGCATGGCTAAACAAACTGCAAGCACATTGAGTATTTTCTTAGGGAGATAATCCATCTTGTGTTTTTTTTCTTTTCAGAAATATGCTACACAGAGAGCTGACTGTTAGTTTTTCCACAAATACCTATTTCTAGGTGTTGCAGATAATGTTGAAAATTTCTTGTATTAATGTTAAAATGGACTGATCCATCTCTCAAAGAAATCTAGGCTTACCCTTATTTGCCCCAGATACACTTTTAATTAGTGAATCACTCATTATGACATGATTACTCATTACTTTCATATATGACTGCAGATTAAAAGTCCCTCAGATTTGGACTGTTATTTGAACAAAACAAGACATATGAAGATGTCAGGTTGGCCTTTTCGAAAATTGTTTTTGACATTTTGTACCCAAGCAATTGATTGATGAATTAAGAATATATTCAGCCGAATATTCGATTATGAATAGTATCATTAGATAAAGCCCTAGTTCATTCACATATTTTAGGCTGGACTGCAACAACAGGGGCCAGCCCTATAAACATGAGTGTATGTTGCCAACCCACTGATTGATGAAGTTACACCACTTGTCGGCTGACTGAGTTTGGGAGTTTCCCCTCTGGCTGTTGCCAAAAATTAAATGGCATCAACAGTTTCTATTAAGTCATCAGGGGGTTGTCAACTTAGTATGTATCGCACCTAGAGACAAATTTAGTCAGTTTTGGACAAACCTGAGCAACTCTCTGTAGAAGAGAGTTGCCAGAGTTGCCTCACAACCACGAGTTCAGGCTTACCCTCCTCAGGCACACCTCTCTCTGGTCTCATTCAATTGACCTCATGGCAGCTGACACAGCTGTAAATGAGCTTCTAACTTTTCTCTTAGAGTGATCATTTTACAAATGATTATAGCTGAAATCAAAGCACAGCCCTTGTCTTTAACATATATGCATGGTAAATTTCACATAATAGGATTTTAGCAGTACAGAACAGCAGCTTGGAAACGGCTCTGAAGTGACAACTGGTTGACATGTAGTCTTAATGGGCTTTGTTTTGGAATGATGGAATTTCCTCCACCATCCGAAGGTAGAATTACAGAAACTTAACTAACCTGCTCCCCATGAATACAGTTTTTGCTTGTATGGTATTTTATCATTGTGGAACTGACTTAAGAGCAATTGAATATGAGTCATCATTTATCCAGTGTACTTTTTGTTTCACTTAGGCAATTTTTTTATAACATGAGCTAGATATTGACAACATCCCTGTTCTATCTCTACCATGGGTACTTTATAGAAGCATAAAATCAGTTGAGGGAATATTCAGAAGTTTAATCTTTAACTATTAATTTCAAGTCAAAAGACCTGTTCAAGTCAAATCGAGTTATGTTTATGAGATCTTAACATTGAAACTTGAAATAAAAAAAAAATACAAATATATTTACACAAAGTTAACGAGAAAAGGATGAGTTAATTCCAATAGAATTTTTATATAATGTTTTAAAGTGTCTTAGCATAGAAAGAGTTTCCATGTTAAAGGGGATAGATATTAGAGAATGATGTTTGTATGGTACTTGTACACAGTAAATACTGTATACTGTATGTGCAAAGGCTTCAGACCATCCATCTTTCCCTTTTCTAACTTTCAGAGGCATGACACTGACAATACCCTTACAAACTGATGTTCAGGGATTTTAGTTTCAAATCTAACATTACTAACATGTATATGGCTTGTAACAACCAGGTGAGGTGCTCTTTCATGATGCAGTGCTAAAAGAGATGACATTGTTAGACTATCACTTTTCATTATGTTGACATTAAATGCAAAGATAAGTGCATTGGAAAAATAACACCATACTCTTAAACATCTATATTTAAATCTACTTAAAATCCTTTAGTGAAATTATTTAAGATGTTAATTACATGGCTGTCAACAACAAATTCCACTTAGCTGACACAGACACATTTGATGGCAAAAGCCCATTGAGGCAGCAAGCTCTTGTGCTTCAGTGCATTTTCATGACAGGTTTTTCTCTGTGGGCCAGATGTATCTGTCTTCTAAATTGTATGAAATGGAAATCATCAAGCATTTGTATAAAACTACCCACCAGATTAAGGGGATTTGGAGAAGTGATGCTTTTCATCCATCATGATGGTGTTCTTCTCTGTCATATTATGACCACCCATTGGCACATGATGGTGTTCTTCTCTGGCATATTATGACCACCCATTGGCACATGATGGTGTTCTTCTCTGTCATATTATGACCACCCATTGGCACATGCTAACACATGCTAATGCTATTTAAGCCTGTGTTTGCTACCAGCAATGACTCAGAGACGTTATCTGGCTGACTCTGTATACGTATGCATTTAAATTATACCTTTACTGACACCATGGTTTTTTGTGAAGCTGTGTTGATCATATAGTCATGATGATCTCAATGATCAGAAAGGATATCATACCAGGATAGAATCCACAGACACTAGTAAGATCTTTTCCTACTGGTCCTTAAAGTTTTTCTTCAATTCTTGGGCAGAAGTGTGTTGTTCTTCACTAAGAAAGAATTTTGATGAAATTGTACCTGTACCCGTTTGTCATGCTCCAGTGTTTTCATTAGCCAACACATATACACATGCATACACACTTGTTCAGTGAATTGGCAGGGCTGCAAAGCTCAGGCTTCATTTCAGAGTGTTATTTTGACTTGCATGTCTGTTTCATGTCAATTGAAAATGTGTTCTACCTTGCCAGTTTTCCCCTTTCAAATAGTAAATCAGGTTGAACTCAGTCATACTGGAAGTGGTCCGCATAAACACACCTGACAGGCTGAATGATTGGTAATGACTTTTCAAACCTTTACCACATCCCCATTCCCAAAATCAGGCTCTGTGGTCAATGAAATTAATATTTAATTTTACTTAAGTTTAAACTCTCCCTTTACCTTCATATTAAACCAAGTAAATAGCAGTGCTAATGGAATTTTCTAAATTTTTTGATGAAAGATTTTGGAGCAGTGCCTTGGTTAAGTAACACTGATGATTCTTACTTTGACCTGCATTTATGTAAGAGAACTCTAGTTGTTACCTACTCTGTTTGGAGCTGCCAGGAGCTAGTGTAAATGCAAAGAAATTCTGTTGGGGGAGAGGTATTTTGCTTATTAAAAGACACACTAGAATTGGGGCTTTATGGAAGAAGAAATATCTCAACAACATTTGGATTGATCAGTATGAATTGGATGCAGATGTTAGTGGTCCCCAGAGGATGAATTCTACTGTTGCCATGATATATGTTGCAGACAGTGATGTCCCCTATGAATTGATTTTGATTTTTTTTTTTTTAATACATTGATGATTGTCTGACTTTAAATTTTTCCATTACTTTGTTTTAAGGAGACAAAACAGAGATCTCTGCAACCTTCTGCAACCTTATGGCAGAAGGGAAATTTCAGCTTCAACATTGATGATCTGGGTCTGTCAAAACCAACCATTTTGGCATTAATCAATCAGGCCTTGATCACTCTTACACCACCTCAAATTCAGATTCTTCACTTCCCTGCCACTCAGTGTGAAGGAAAAACAAGTTGCATTTGCACAAATTATTCATTGATTCATTTATTTAGAAATAATACCAGTTGTACAGCTATATTGAAGAGATATTTTCATTGTATAACGGGGTATTTCCCAAAACCATGTGGCATTACAAAGATATATGATTTTAAATTTTTGTTACCTATAAGGAAACACAGTTTTTCAGGAGGTGTTATTGAAAAATTAATGGGACAGTGGCAGGGAAGATGCAACAGTGGAGATGTCCCACACCCAGGGATAGAACACAAAACTGAGTCAAATTACTAACTGTTTCAAATATCATAACCATTAATCATTCAAGCCACTTGAGTGACTACCAGGTGCTTAAAGCAAATATCTTATTTGTAAATATCATTTTGAGATATCTACCTTTTGTTGTGGCACATACAACCTAGATAGCTTAGTTGCTTATGCATAGTGTTTATGTCAGCATAAACCCCTCCACGTAAAAATGTTTCTATTGTCACTGTTTTTGATTTTACATTGTTATGTGATCTAAACTCCGAACTGGAGCTATCAGGGAAAACCCCAATATATTATTCTAATTTGTACTTGTAGAGTGTCCTAAAACAGTCACATCAAAGTCATTTCACTGTTTCTTAAAGTCAAGATTGCAGAACAGTGCAGAGAGGGTCCCCTCTAGAGTTTTCAGGGATCCAGTCAGAGAAGGTTAACGTTGGGTAGAGGATCATGGCTCTAAATGTGAATTAAGTTTCCAGTGTACCTCTATTCTCAAACTTAGTGATTAGTGTCTTAGGGCTGTGATTTAGCTAATTACATTTTCCCTGTATATTCTCTGAGCCAGGGAATATGTGATAATGCATACATGTACAAAATGGACTTTGGGGAGACATTTGGTATTTCATCCTGTCATCCTGTCGTGGATTCACCTTCCCTTTGGTCCACTTAGAGCATCTGCACGTTGCTGCTTTGATCAGCCCTTCCTGTGCAGATTGCAGGGCCAGAGAACTTAATATTTCTTCTTACAAGAAAATGTTTGCCTTTACAGGATTTATAGTTATTGTGCTTTTTTTCATTAGTGATTTTAACTGGTCATTAACAATCTGATTTCTCATGCAGTCTGTTGCATCCTGTGGCCTCTGACAAAAATAGCAGTCCTACTATTTGTTTTGGCTACAGATTGAAGCCGATGTAAAATTTCATTTCTTCACAAATTGCACTGATGTTAAATTTTAGTGTAGGAGGATGCCAGTAGGTGGGTGGCATTTATTGGGTAATGAATATAATATCCACTTCACAGTTGTCAACAGAAGATGGAATAAGCCAAATTAATTGACTGAATGTACAGTGGCTTCACAAAGTAATCAGACCCCATTCACTTTTTGAACACTTCACTGTGTTGTTGATTTAATTGCAAACTGAATAAACCATAATGACAAAGTTAAAACATTTTTTAGACATTTGCACATTTATTAAAAATCAAGAACTAAAATCTCTCATTTACAAATGTATTCAGATCCTTACTTCAGTACTTTGTAGAAGCCCTTTGGTAGCAATTACAGCTTCCTGTCGGACTGGATAGGAAGTCTCTCTGAGCTACTATCTTCAGGTCTCTGTAGAGTTTGGGTCATTTTCATGCAGAAAGCTTAACCAACACCCCACATTGCAGGCACGCCAGAACAAATTTTCTTCAAGGAGCTCTGTGTTTTTGGCTGCATTCATCCTTTACTCAATTTTGACCAATGTTCCTGTCCCTGCTGCAGAAAAGCACACCTATTGGATGATGCTACTACTGCCATGCTTTGCTATATTGACTGTATTTGCCCGGTGCTAAAAAGTGTCTGATGTTGGCTAGAGATGGTGTTTAGAGTTGTGCCTAAAGGGTCCAATTGTTGTATCGTCAGACCAGAAAATCTTTGTGCTCTCTGAGTCCTTTAAATGCTTTCCTACAAGCTCAAGTGGCCTATGATATGCGTTTCACTCAAATTAGCTTCTGTCTGGCCACTCTGATAAGTTAGGATTGATGGAGGGCTTTTGACATGGTCATTCTTCTGGCAGGTTCTCCCATCTCTGCAGAGGACATCTGAAGCTCTTTTGGAGTGATGGTTGGGTTCTTGGCCACCACACGGCCCTTCTTGTCCAGTTACTAAGTTTGCCCAGATGGCAAGCTATAGCTAGAGTGCCGGTGGTTCCAAACATCTTCTATTTCTCAATTATTGAAGCCGACACACTCCTGGGAACACTCACAGCCTTAGAAATGGTTTACTTGTATGCCCAGATTTATTCATGTCACAATTTTATCTTGGAGAGCTACAGAAAATTCCTTAGATTACATTGCTTTGTTTTTGTCCTGACACGCAGTGTGAATGTAGAGACTGTACACCCACCAAGCACTTTATTGGGAACATATGTACACCTTCTTATTAATGCAGTTATCCAATCATGTGGCAGCAGTGAAATGCATAAAATAATGCAATTGATGACATCAGGAGCTTCAATTAATATTCACATCTTACATCAGTATAGGGAAGAAATTTAATCTTAGTGACTTTGACATTGGCAAGGTTGTTGGTGCCATACAAGCTAGCTTGAGTATTATTGAAAAATTGATCTGTGATTTTCACACACAACAGTCTCGTGACTTTACTTGGTATAATGCAAAAAAGAACATCCAGTGAAGGACAGTTAATAGGACAGAAACGTCTTTTCAGTGAGAGAGGTCAGAAGAAAATGTCTAGCTGGTTGGAACTGACAGAAAGGCTACAGTAACTAAAATAACCACTCTTTTCAACTGTGGTGAGCAGGGATGCATCTTAGAATGTACAACATATCCATCCTTGAGGTGGATTGGCTAAAGCAGCAGAGGACCACTTCAAGTTCAACTTAGAGGCTGCAGTGATCACAGACTAACCAAAACTGCACAGCTGAAGACTGGAAAAACATAGCCTGGTCTGATGAATCTAATTTTTTGCTTAAGCACACATGGTATGGTCAGAATTTGGTTCCAACATGATAGTGGTGGTGGTGTAATGATTTGAGGAATGTTTTGGCTCAGTTTGGTCCCCTTGATGCCAATGTCACAGCCTATCTGAGAATTTTTGCAGACCATGTGCATCCCTTTATGGCCACAATTTCACAAAGCCACTGTTGATAAATTCACACGTTGGACTTTTTTCTTAGTTTCATCATTAACTGTTAGGCAGTTCCTAAAGTTATTAATACAAACTCAATCATGTCTTCCCTTTTTTGTAGCCAGTAGTTTGATTTAGTGGTTTATTTTGCTATTTTGCTGCACTTTTAGCTATAATGCGGTGCTTTAATCCTATATAAAACACTGAGAATGAGTAAGAATCTGTACATGCTCACACATGCCCACAGTGACGCTCACACACACATTGCAGTGTGTTTCAAAAATGCTGGTGTTATACTCTGTGTGCAGTATTTAGCATTGAAAGAAATGTATTTCTGGCATTGCGCTTCTACAAACTTGGAGCTGTGGTTTAACTTTTTGCCCTAATTACATTCCTATTAATGCCTGAAGCTTGCTGGAGTCACTGTGGCCCCCTACAGGCCCCCAGGGGGAACTGAGGCCAGTTTGTACTCGTTGCGGCACTGGATTTGAAATGAAAATGTCAGAGTGAATGACAAAACAAATGATAGGGAGTAGGGATAGAATGTTGCAGTCAGTATTCAAAGGTTCATATCAGTTGAACCTAAGTGAAAATACAGTGCCATTCTTCAGAAGTTCAACAGTCTCCAATTGGAGCATCATAGTTTTCTCTTTCAGCAAAGCCAGCCTAGAATTATCAAACCAAGGTTGTATTTGTTTAGCATACCCACAGCATGTAATTGTTGTTCATATTTCGAGACCTTATAAAACTTTGCACCAGTTGGAAATGTGGTGACGTCCCTTCCTTGTAAATGAATCTATGTGCCTGCTCTCTAATTCCCTTCTATGCATTCTACAGCCACATGAACTCTTGTGGTTTTGATCTCCTGGTTCATTTTGCATTCATAAAGAGATGTGAACCAAGTCTATCAGCCAAAGGGAGAATGCTCATGGAATAAGCACTACATTGATGTATAAATTAAAATAACAGATGTCAACATGTTTCATCACGGAGGAAGTACACAGAATAGATTGCTGATAATAGCTCGATAATAAGACATGCGCCATCCATAATGGTCCTTAATGACCATTGTAAACAGTTGCCTGTTTAAAATTAAGTCTCACACTTGGATGCAAAAGTCATATTAGGCATGGTGTTGTTAGAGGGTTTTCCAAATCTGGTCCACTGCAGCTTTATGGCAGAGCATTAGAACAGAAAATTCAACCAAACAGCTAGGGTTTACTGTAAATCCAATCCAGTGGATTGAGCTGACAGATGAATTCAGCTGGTGTGGACTGTGGTTGTTTTACTATGTAGCAGTTCAGGTGTGGAAAAAAAAATCCAATTTTCAATTTTGACCTAAATCAATTATATTATTTTTTACTGTGGATGATCTTTCCTCTGTAGTGAAAACTGTACCTATAGTATGACTTGGTTTTGTTTAAAATCTGTGATACCAGTGCCAATATGATGAAGTTTCAGTACCAGTGCCAAAAAACATTTTGAAAATCTCAGAGTGAGAAGAACTTTTTTTTACACAAAACCTTTTAAGCAACACTAAAGCACTAGGTGCACAACTATTTTGTTCCAAACTCATTTAGAGCAATCATGAAGTTGGATCTCAACATATATTTGATGCATTGTCACAATATCTGGTGGAGACATTCATATTCTCCTCATGTTGAATTGTAATAACTTAAAAGATCTTGTAACTTTTTGTCTAGAGCCATTGTCAGTTAAAAAATTGCATTTTGTAGAATATTTCGTTTCATAACCAAATACTTAATCATGAAACTAATAAAAACTAATCATGTCCATTAACCTCAGCTGTACTTTGTATTTTTTGTGTTCATTTGTAAATATTATTGTGTTATCGTTCAAAACTAATATGCTTAACATGATAAACATTACCTGCGTACCATCCGCGTTTTAACATTGTCACTGTGAAGATTGCACACTGACATTAGCAATTAGCTCAAAACCCTGCTGTGCCTTAGTACAGCCTCATGGAGTAGCTAGTGTGACTTAGCCTTCTCAAATTAATTGAAAGTTTGTCTTCGCAAAGCAGTCATATGAGAACGTTACCTAAATAAGAAGGGAAATTTGAATTTAAATAATTTGAATCAAGGCATTGAAGAATAAGTAAGAATAAGAATAAGTAAGAATAAGTAAAAATGGCCGAGTATCTGACTAAAAATGTATTTCCAACTTGCTGGGGACTCATTTTGGTTGGTAAATAAAAAAAAAAACAAAGCAAAACAAAAAAAGGTAATGATGATGTTTTATTATCATCTCTCATTTTGTGTGTTTGGTATCCGGCATTGCCACTCCACTTTCTCCTTACTTTCGGGAGTAGCTTCTTGTTCTATCAGGAAGTAAATGAGCCAAGCCTCCTTTCCTTCATCTCCTTCATTTTGTATCCTCTCAGACCCAAGGGCCAGTTTGAGTAATAGTAATTGACACATTGATCTAATAGGGCCATCATAATAGCCCTGTTACTGAGCTGGGGAATGGTGCTCGGCATCACCTTAACATGTGCAAGGACTGACATCCCGCCATAATCCATAATGATAATTGTGATTTAGCCTTGCTTTCAACCTACGCCCCAGCGTCCCCAGCATCAGGAAATCTTATTACATCTGACCCCACAATGCCTCCATTAGAACTGAGTCATTTGTTAAAATACTGCAAAAGCAAAACGATTGAACCCTGTGCCATTTTGATTCTATAATAATGGGTTATCATTGTCACTTTGAATCAATTCCTTGGGCCCATTTTTCGGGATAGAGCTTGCATTGAATTGATCAGACTCTGATAATGCTGAAGTCGATGATGTAGCCGCCTGAAAGTAAATTATCATCGGGTGAAATTCTTGTATTTATCTTAATGCCTGTACTCTTAATTGGTAGTGGTAACCGTGCTTACAATGTGAAGACCTTTGAAATGTTGACAGAGATGTTAACCATCAGGACAGGAAAATGAATGATGGATTGTTCAAACCTTTTTCCATGGCATCTCTTCTACCTTCTTCAGTAAATATTCAATAGGACTGGACAGAGCAACACACTTTTGCTGACATCCAGTGTCATAGCAGTGTCACACACAGTATAAGTGCGGTATTGGGACAATGTCTTAGTGCTGGGCTTGGGCTAAGAGATCTGAGGGGGCCCTTTCTGCCCAGACTCTGGCTTGGGAAACATACAATAGTACAACATTAGTCTGTATCTTTACTTACAAATTTCTTAATGTGTGTGCAAGTGTGTTTGTGCTCATGTGACACATACACTCTCAATTGGTTTAGCTCATGTGTCGGTCATCAACATTATTGAATATTGTTGGAGCAGTTACTTCATCTTGCACGTCTGGATGCATGTTCCTGCCTTTTTCTGCATTAAGAAAAATGAATTGCATGTCAAAGTATTGCCTCTGGTGTTAAATAGCTTGTGTGTGTTAACTAGCAGTGCAGGATATTGGCTTCATCACTGGCCGATGGAGTCCTGCTTGTGCCTGTGGAGTCAGCTGCAAATCATAATCATGGTTTTGTGTCAGCTTAGAGTACCAGGTTCATAGACAGCTCTTCACACAGTTTACAGACAATGTTCCATTTGACTGTTATGAAACCATTATTTTAGCAAGAGCCTAAAGCCTTACTATGACCTGCTGTTTTCTGTAACTGTAGTTATGCGGAAGGATTACTAATGTGGGATTTTATGTCAAGCCTTTTCAGCCCTTGGTCTCAGTTAGATTGTTAGGCGGCTCTATATGTTCAAATGCTTTCAATTGTGGGCTAAGGGCCTGGTTGGTATATCAAGTGCAGATAGGGTTACGGGAGATGTCTAATGCTGAAAACAAATAAGACAGATTCTTATATATTCTATACATTCATTTTTGACAAAACAATTGAGTGACATAGAATGACATGCCCTTGAAAATAAAGTACAGAAGTATACCTATTCAGAGTAACTTCTCAGGTTTATAAGTAGTTTGTTTTTTGCTTATGCCACTTTTTGTAACTTAAAAAAACAAGTTACAGGCCAGTAAAAGTTTTGAAATCCTGACCCAAATTGTTCTTTCAGTTGTAGAGCCTGTTTCTCCTTGTGGACTCTACCAAGAATCCCTCTTTCTAGCAATATTCAACTCATTTCTCAGTCTCCTCCAAGTTCAGCTACTCATTAGTTGACACATACAGCACAGCTTCAACAAACAACAGTCTACAGACACTAATGATATTTGCATTTGCTCCTAAATTGAAAGAAAGACTCAGTACAAGACTAGGCAAACACAGCAAAAATACACGAAGACCATGTCAAAACACCATGGAATCAAGGTTGAAAGAGGTGAGGGGTAAAAGGAAGGAAGGAAAACTAGGATAGGCTGATTACGCTGTCAATAAGTCCTTTAATGGCTTACCTAATTGGAACATTTTCTGCGATTGGAATGACGAGCATTTTGTTAAAAATGCTCTTGTCATTAATTTCAATGAAACTACTGCATTGGTGCAGTTGGTTGGTACATGTTACTGTAGATGGATCTGCCAAAAAAGATAGTCTTTCAGCAGAGAGGTGATTAATGCAATGAAAGTCTGTAACAGTGCAGTCGCCAATCACTGATTCCCCTACCATGTTTCGAAAGTCTCACCTTGAAGACATTGATCGTTTTGAACTTTGTCATTGGTAATGACTGGAAAACATGCTTGAGAGCTTTTAAAGATGTTTATGGTCCCCACGTGAATAATCTTGATGACTTTCGTAGCCATTTGACTTTTCATTTTAGAAAAAAACTAATAACATTCTCAGCCTCAGCTGTACTTTTGTTTTTACTGCTAATTAGCATATGTTAGCATGCTAACATGCTGAACAAATATGGGAAAGATAGTGAATATGATTCCTACCAAACAATAGGATGATAATGTTATTAGTCATTGTGAACATGTTAACATCCATAAATCACTGCTGTGTATAGCTTCATACAGCGGCTAGCATTGCTTTACTCTCTTAAGCCATTTTCACATATGAATTCAGGTCATTGTCCACAATTGCCCTTTCAAACATGTAGCACACAACAGGAGAACGTCTGTGTTATGATGCATTGACACCTACTACAAATACGTTTGATTTAGGCAAGTGGTGGTGCCTGGGTAGGGCATGCAGGAGGTAGGATAGGATGTTATCAACACACCCACTTACTTGCTGTGAAATCTCTGGACAGTGACCAGCTTTATTAACAAATCAGCTCAATAAGAAAATTCAATGGACTAGGGGGCTGTCAGGACAAAATCAGTTTAAAGTCTGGTTCAACTGATTCAAACACTTATATCCACACATACACACATCCTGTGGGTAATGTCTAGAAATGTTCATGGTTGAAGTGCATCTGTGAAAGCACTTTTAGTCTTGTTTTGACATATGCAATTTTTCATTTTAACTAAGCCTAACAACAAATTAAAACCCCTAGCAGGCTGTGACTCACTGGGCCTCGTAAAACACACTGCAGAGGTATCGCATATTTACCCTTTCCTTATCTGTAAGTGCTTCTAGGAATTGGACAATTTTGTGGTAATTTTAAGATGCCTTTGCTGCTCTGTTATACTCTGATACTTGTTATGAAATAGATCATTTTCTCCAGTTTGCCATTGGTACTTCACAAAGTGTGTGCATGTGTCAGAGCTTTGAATGGGAGAAGCAGATGTTTTTCCACCATAAAGAAGAAAAGGAGCAACAGTAATGATTGGGAAGGCAGACAGACCTTGACACAGCAGAGTCGGTTAGTGGAACAGGGTGTGCTGCAGGAATATTCAACATGGCTGAGGTCATCTGTGTCTTGTAATGGATGAAAGTCTTCCCATTATGAGCTCGTCATTTGAATAATGTCCAGATTTTCCTTTGGGACTTGGCAATAGCTGTCCGCTGTTTAAACTTGTTATTTCCTAATGGTGTCTTGCACTGGCTCTAGTCAGCAGGAAGGGATTTCCTCATTGATCAAGTTGTCAAATCAGACTAACCTTCCCTCCTAACCAACTAACAAAATCTCTATGTAATCAGTGTTAGCCTGCTTATTTTTTTTGTTCTTTTACAATATCATGTTTCTTTTTTAATTAAGAACTCCATTCATGCAAAATTTCAGTCATTGTATTTACAGGTAAACTTAGCATACTGTGACCTTCAATGTAATTTTAAGATCCAGCCTGTGCCTCTTGTTTGTCCATGCTAAGACTCATGAAGCATATAATTGCACTGAGCATGCACAGGGAGACTAAATAGACTGTTGAAAGCACTTAGTCCTATGGCTCAAGAAATAAAACTAACACCACATTTCATCCCTGTATCCTCAGGCAACGCAGCACCAGAGGCCTTTTCCAAGGGTGACAGAGTAGAAGATCGGTAGAAGCTTTCCTTGCAGACAAAGAAAAGGGGCACAGGGGACGGGTGGTGGTGGTGATGGGGGAGTCTTGCTTGATTAAGATTTATGTTTAAATTTTCCTTTGCCATCAGCTGCTGCCTGCTGTTGGATAAGCTCTCTCATCTAACTCTCCTCTTTGCTGTGTTGATAGAAAAGGTTCCAGTAAATGTGTTGCATGACAAAGCATTCTCCCTTTTTCCCTTCATTTTACTCCTTTTCACCATGTGAACCCTCAGAAGGAGTAGGCCAGTGAGACAAGGTGGAAAAAATACTGTATGAATTCTACAGGAAGCTGCTGGTAGAAACAGCGTACAGATGGTTAGGGCAAAATGTGTCTTGATGTGTACTTTATTGGCAAACAGTTTGATGTTTTCTTTTGACACATTCACAAAAGAAATGATTTTTTTAATGGTCATGTGCTTAGTTTAAACTGGATCTTTATATTTCAATTTTATAAACCATCTCTACTGCTCTACATTTTTAGTTATTTGTATCATAAAATGCCTGTTTAACTTATCAGTCATCACAAGTGTCTTTATTGTGCCCTGTTGGTTAATCAATAGTTAATTGAGAACTACATAAAGTATCTTAAAACTGACTGTATGTTTTGGGTTTTTTTTTTTTTTTTTTCTGTCTTCAGGACAAGCCCTCCTTACTGTTGTGCTGACCTGTATTCTCTACGGACAGGAGAAATGGTCAAATCAATTCAGTTCAAGACACCTATCTATGATCTCCACTGCAACAAACAGTAATATGGACCAAATAAAGAAATAAAATAAATAAATCACTGTAATTTTTTATTATACATTGAAAATTTATTTTTGCTGGGCTAATGAACTGTTTTCTCCCTCCTCTAGTATTCTTGTTGTGAGCCTACAAGAAAAGATTGCTGCATTTGACAGCTGCACTTTCACCAAGAAGTTCTTCGTTACAAGTAAGAATTTAAGACACATGAATTAAAAGACTTATGTAGTTTGATATTTTTAATCATGTTAAATAGAAAGGGCCTCTGCAAACCATAGTTGAGGTGCACACTAAAGTAATAAAATAATGCATGTTGCAGTATGATAGAGATTTTGAGGAATATCTTTTGTATGTATGATTTTTCAGTATTTCTTTTAATCTGTTGGAGATATTTAACCACTGTTACATTTTCAAATCTGCCACTTAGTTCCTGGTAAGAAAAAGAGTAAAGTTTTGTTAATACGCCGAAGAAGATCAGTTGTTATTTAGAACAAAAATAATTTAGATTTAATGTAGATTGTCATCACATGTGAAATGTTAACACTTCATTGCCAGTGGAAACATGTTTTTGTGAAATGGTCAGCCAAACCCCAAGTGTTCTGTACCATATGCAGTAATGCAAACAAACAGTGTCTGTTGCGTAAGTTAACAATAACACTGCCAAACATGATCAGTGACTCTGTCACGTTGGCATCACACAAGCCAAACAAACACAAAGCAGATCATTGGTTATAATACAACCAGCCACTAAGGCCTGCTTTAGGGCAGTACTCTCTAGCTTTGCACTGCGACTAAACTGTTTTTATCAAAATATGATATGAAACCTTCCATTTGAAGCTCAACACAGGTTTTTATAACACAGAACTTGTATCCTCCTAGCTATACCTGCCATTTCTGCTGAAAGATGTTGTGAAAGACAGGCCAGGCTGTATTACAAGGCCATTGCTGTCCACTTAAGTCATTGACTGAAGTAAACTGACCTTACTGGCTGGCTTTAATGTGTCTCCTTTTTGTCTGCCTGCTGTCCTTATCAGTGTCTGGACCACAGGAAACCAAACATGCTCAATAGTTATTAATCGTCTCTGAATGCATGGGCCTCCTCTTCATAATGTTGTTTGGTCTGTTTGGGCCTTTAAAGCAGTAAATAAAGGATTCTGTGATGTGCGGAGTTATTCTTCTGTTTTATTTTCACTTCTCCAGGGATGTAATGGTGGAGATGTCATGATTTTATGAGCACTTAAGTCTTGTCCCATGTTTATGTTCTTGCATTGCATTCAAGTGGTGTGTGTTTCTTTTTCTGTGCATCTCAATTCCACAGCCTTGTCTGGCT